>CM030182.1:12358613-12418734 GCA_017639675.1 Aplochiton taeniatus
TAGGATCTCATCATCACATTTCCCAAAGCCTCAAGGCCCGGGGGAAGGGGGGGGGGGGATTCGGGGCTCTTTAACTGTCGGGCCTAAGCATGCCTATCAGTTCCATTTCACAATCCCACAGAGAAGCCGAAAGGGAAATAAACTGTGTATGTTTTTTTGTCGTCGTCGTCGTTGTAGTGAGAAAGACAACAGGAGAAGACAACAAATAGGAGTCGCCCACTGGTTCAGATAATTGTCCTTATCCACAACAGTCCACAGACTCACAGAGATGAGCGGGAGGGGGGGGGGGGGGGGCAGGGCGGGAAGAAGCAACGGGGGTGAAGGGACGCGAGCGGGGTCTCTGCTTTCCTTTTTTTTTTTTTTCCCTTCTCACCCCGCCTTGGAGAGGCGCAGCGCAAATTTTGAAAATCACAAAACAGCGCTTCCCGCGGGAGCGCCGCGTAGTGAGGAATACGGGCCGGCCCCTGAAAGCGGATCCGATTCCCGCCGAGTCACCGCGGCCTCGAGTCCTTTCCCCAGAGAGACAGTGACACAGCGGAGAGGGGAAGTGATACCCGGGCGGCGGGGAGTGGCGCGGCCTCGTGGCGTGTCTCCTCCGCTCAGCTCAGAGCGGGCGGCGGGCGGCGGACGGCGGACTGGAAGGCTATTACACGCTGTCGCAGCCCATCACACCGTCCCCGTGGAGGACGAGGTCCGGCATATGTGCTAGCGCCCGACTGTTAACAGAGGGGGAATGTCGCACGCACGCACGTGCACGCACACGCACACGCGCGCGCACACACACACACACGCACACACGCAGCATAGAGTGGGAAACGCCACGGCCCTGACCCAGGCATGGCTGCACAAAGGAAGTGTCATCAAAGCTCACAGCCTATTAGAGCGGTGCCGGGAGCGGCGAGGCCGGCGCTTGATGACCGAGATAGCGGTGGCTGCCGGGCTGGAATAGGACGTGTTGCAGGGAGGCCCTGAAGTGGAGCAGTTACGGCAGAGCCACGGACGCACAGCAGCATGGCGATAGAGAGGGGACTTGCATACACTTGACCACTGCCATGGTCCAATGGGGGTGTGTTGCAGGGGTGTGATGCGCTTTTGTGTCGGCGAGGTGGAATTGAAGTGTGCGTGTGGGCAGGCAGACAGAGCGGGGGGTGTCACGGTGGGTTAACCAAGCCGTGACGGAGGACCCTTCACACCGCAGGCGATGAGCTGGGGTGTGTGGCTGCCAATGATGTAGCGTAGTTAAAGCAAGCTTAGATCTGAGTGGAGGGCCATGGACTGGGGAGGGGGGGGGGGCAAGGGGGAGAACGGACGAGACAAAAGGAAAAACAGAAAGATGAGAGTGGGGGTAAGGGGTGAGAAAATAGAAAGAGAGATCAATTGGGGGGGGGCGGAGAGATAAAAATAAATTCCCTGCTCTTCTGCTGGGACGACTTTTTCAATCAACCAGCGAATTACTCAGGGATATAAAAGCAATTAATAAGGGTTTGTTCCAGCCACAGGGAGGACAGGGAGGGAGAGGGGGGTGGGGGTGTGTGTGGGGGGGGGGGGGACACGGCAAAGCACGGAGATAAACACGGCTAGGACACGCTCCTCCAACATGACGACGACGAAGACAAAGGAGAGATGTTAAGTTTACAGTATGCTAATGAGCGCTGCCGTGCTGGCTGGCGGTGAGGAGGCTCGACAGCCTGCTCGGGGAGGAGGAGGAGGGAGGAAGGTGGCAGTGTGTGGGGGGGGGGGGGCTGCTAGTGAGAGGGGCACCTGAAAGGTGAGAGAAGCGCCGCGCTAGAAGCCCACACACAAATCCATCTGTTTAGCCTCCGTTTTATCGGAGCGGGCAGGTGGGCGGGATGAACGGCCTCAGAAACGGAGAGGAGGAATCCGGCGTCGGCCCAAGCGCTTCCCCGGCTCTGCTTCTCATTCGAGAAACCAAGCCCAACGACTTGATGCTAACGATCCTCCGAGCTAAGCAGCAGAGGAGTGGGGCATTTATCTTTGGAGAAAACAAATCCAAATCGATGCCTTTGGCTTTTGGGAGTCCAATTTGTGTAGAGGTTTCTGCGGGCATTAGCATTCGTTCCCCGAAACCCGCTGCACCACATTTCTTTATCCCTGTGGTCTGGTAGCAACAAGTAGTTCTATTCCCAAGGTGTCTTCCCGGCAGGAAAACACATTGGAACCTTTGTTTAAGGTTGACCGGTTAAACAAAAGCTTTAGAATTACAGAGTGAATAGTGGTTACACAGTGATGCTGAGTAATACTGCGGATGGACGGAGAGGTCAAATGTAATAGCTTTGAAAATGCCCAAACTAATCCTTAACTATCACTAGTGATACTGGCTTCCCAATAAAGCCATGACACAGCTCGCAGATAATAACTAAACAAGATAATTTTTTCTTTTTCATTACAAACAGTATACATGAAAAAGGTTTTATCAAATCGTATGTTTCTATTAGGCTATCAGTTTTTACGTATTTGGACACAATTATTATAGATTTTTGTCTGCTGCAGTGCAGGCCATTTTATATGCAATTTTGTATTCAAGAATACATTTCTACCACAAAGCATACAAATAAATTAAAAAGGTTGCACTGTCACAAGAACCACTTTAACATATCATTAGCCTATTACTTTGATCACCGACAGACAGTCCAACAGACACACAGACAAATAGAGAAACAGAAACTGTGTCGTGTGTGAGATGAGGATAGTGGCATATTATTCAATTAGCAGACAGAAAGGGACTGGTATGGGTGAGCCGAGGACAGCACAGGCCAAGGATACTTTGATCACCGACAGACAGACAGACAGACAGACAGACAGACAGACAGACAGACACTCTGGAATATTATTCAATTAGCAGACAGAAAGGGACTTTGGTGTGGGTGAGATGAGGATAGCACAACAGGCCATGGATCCAAGCAGGGACTTTGGTTTAAAAAATGTTTATGGTGGAAGTTTTATGTTCCCATTTTCCCCGTTTCGTTTCTGTGCGTGTCTCTCTCTGTGTGTGTGTGTGTGTGTGTCTCTCTCTCTCTCTCTCTCTCTCTCTCTCTCTCTCTCTCTCTCTCTCTCTCTCTCTCTCTCTCTCTCTCTCTCTCTCTCTCTCTCTCTCTCTCTCTCTCTCTCTCTCTCTCTCTCTCTCTCTCTCTCTCTCTCTCTCTCTCTCTCTCTCTCTCTCTCTATAAACAATGAAGCCCAGCAGAACGGGAAAGAAGGAGAGGGGGGGGGGGGGCTGTAGGGAGAGGGGGATGAGGGAGGGCTGAGTAAGGGCAGACCCTTTTATTTCACCACTGACTAAAGCCGCACTAACAAAAGGCTCTGGATGGAAGCCGCAGCAGAGACCAGAAATAGGGTCGGGGGAGAGTGAGGGAATGGACTAGCTGGGTGGAAAGAAAAAATGAGGCTGGAAATTCTTCCTCTGCATGTGGGTAGCAGAGCAGCAAGGGAGGCTGGGATAAGAATGGACTAAGGGTGGGAGTCCGACGAGGAGGGTTGAGGGATGGCCATTGGTGGGTTGTCAGCTGCACTGAATTCATGGTGCACTAAGTGTAAGCATGAGTGTGATTCATTGAGTTAGACACAGCAATCATGACTGACTGACAGACTGACTGACTAACTAACTAACTAGCACACCTGTTTGAAGAATAAACGTGGAAGCAAAGGAATATTTTTGAGGCAGGTTTCCTCAAAACAGACGTGGCCAGACTGACAAAAATGATTTGGCTGGTAAGTGGTCACTCAAACCCGAAAACCCTGAAGCCAAACTTCCCCAAGCCACCACCTCACTCAGGGCTCACACAACAAAAGGCTGGCAATTTGCACAAAAGAGTATCCATGACAACAGGCCCTAAATCTCTCTGGCCCACATACTGAAAAGTCTGTCAAAAACTCATTGGATTTAAAAGGCTTTATGGGCAAGTGCAAGCAACCAACAAAAACAGATTAATATATGATGCAACACGTGGCTGAGTTAAGTCATTTAAATATCCTCAGTGGGAAAGCTAAAGCCTGTCGACTGTCACTGTGTCAGTGACAAACCAGTCTGTGATTAGTCTTACAAGCTGGAGATCAAAGTACGACTGCTGTTTCAGATCAGGCTAACATAGCGGCGTTCTGCCACCCTCATAAAACTCAGTACAGGTGACGCATGACTCACACTTTATTCTGGTTGGCCCTTAGGCCCATTATACTTGTCCAGTCTAATCGCAGTAACAGCAGTGTTTTTAGATCAGAAATGTGTTTTACATTGAAGGTTCACAATAGTGCTTAACAGACATTGACTTCCATACTGACAATTAATTATATATACAAATATGTCACAAAGCAAGGCAGCCTCATGTTCGGCTTCATGTCATGCCTCACTTTAGGTTCCATTCCTGGGTGAATGTCTCAATGTAGTCTTTATAATACGACTGACGGGAAGGGAATCATAAGCTTACAACCTATTGACCAGCAGGGGAGAGTCGGTATACTGCACTGTACCGTACCACCCTGTTGCTTCACCAATCAGAAACAGATCAAAATCAAATCCAGACGGTCTGACATAACCCAATTTAACCTAATACTGCCTTCCATATTGTTTTACAACAGGCCAAAAAAAACGGCAGGGGCGTAGAAGAAACTGTGGTCGTCCTTACAACTCACGCAGGATTTAAGTGGCTGTTTCCGAACAATCACACCTGCCCTCTAGAACAGGGGGAAATAAACAGCTTACTGGACAGGCCACACCTTGCGTAACTGCTAGCACCCTATCTTCACCCAGTATAACATTAATCTATCACCAGTGGTAAATTAACTTCAACAGCAAGTGCATAGCGATGTCTACGAATTAAAATAACCCCTGTAATCAATCCGAAAATAATACTAACCCCCATGGGACAACGCTAAGCCGAAATTTAAAGTTAAACGTAACAAAAAAAGGAATGTTTACGTTGCTAGAGAAATCTCAAACAATGCAATTACTTAGTTACCTTGAATTATGAGAAGTGAGGCCGCTGTCACCAAAAAAGTGTTCATCAGTGAGACTGGGGAATGTTTCGCGTGGTCTCTCGCCATTCTTAGAGAGACAAGGTGGAAATAAAATCCTCACCGCGGCACCAGAGTTGTTGTTGAAATAGTCCTTTACCGAATAACTTCTCTTAAATACAATATACTTAAAAGATCACGAGCCAAGTTATGGCTTTGCCTTCCAGTCGACCAGTTTTTCCTCGATGAAAATTGACTGTGGACTCAAGACTGAAACAAAAACAATGTAACCCCTCCCCGTGTGGGGCGGAAGAGAGCGCACAGGTATGTCTCTGGTACAGTCTTCTGTAAATAGAGCGAGGGAAAAGTCACAATCGAGTTCGGTGCGTTGATTATTCCACCGAACGTTGTGTTTCGAAGGCTGTACGCTGAGTGGAAGATAAAAAGTGATGTCACAGTATCGTCACGATAAAAATGCTAATTTGGAGAAGTTGCCGCTGCAGCAATGCGTTGGGAGCACAAATAACTGATTTAATTTAGCCGAATGCATTCGGATAGATCCCACCCTTGTGTTGTCAATGCCAGCATCAGGCAGATTGTGTGATCCAAATTAGGAATCCCTTGAATATGCTTCCTGATTTATATGCGATGCTGTCAGCTGCCAAAACGAAGAAACATAATTAGTGCATACAGGCTATATTAATAAAGCTTGTCATTCTGAGAACTGAGTAAGCTGAATGGCTAGCCTACCATAAACAAATAATTTTGCCTATAATAGATAGTATAAATACTTGCATAAACGAGGCTTATTAAACAACAGTCTGTTTCATATTTGAGTAATAAAAGCTGACTGATTAGCCACAGGTCTAATAAATAGGTTAGTCATACAGGCTACCCTTTGTAACACTACCATAAATAGTGGGAGAAACGGATTGCCTGCAAGTGTTTTCAACACATGCAAACAGTCTTATAATGTCCCACCATTTTGCTGTGAGGCAGAACACCACCTCTCCATTAGCAGCTCATTAACGCCCTGAGCGGCGGCCCACCCTCCATCTTGGCAGTACCCTCAATCAAACGATTAATCACCACCGGCACCGAGCATGGAAAACCTTCTGTCCTTTGAAGGCATTGTCCGGCCCCGACTGTGTGTATGTGTGTGGCTGTGCAGCATACAAATCACCTTGCTGCAGCCTGCCATCTGTTGACAATAGGATGCAAGTGCCACCACGCATGATACTGTACACAGGTAGGGTCCATCTTTTTTCGGTGTGTTGGCTGTCTGTTGCCACCTGTAATACTTGGTTTGGCATCTCACCATTTCACTCTCATATCCCCTCCTCTTGCCGTCTATCTATCTATCTATCTATCTATCTATCTATCTATCTATCTATCTATCTATCTATCTATCTATCTATCTATCTATCTATCTATCTATCTATCTATCTATCTATCTATCTATCTATCTATCTATCTCTTATCTACTTGCTTTGAGGCATGGCAGGTGTGGGTTGTCCTTGTGGCCTTGGCTCTTCAATCTCCTTCTCTCCCTCCCTCTTCCCCTCCTTTCCTACATACATCCACAGAGAAATATAAATCAACTCCCACCCAGTGGCAGCCTGAACACCTATTGTGTTATTTAGTTCAATCTGACTTTGGTCCCCGGTGGTGAAGCTTGAGCCCAGCCCGCTGTGAGGGCTTTCTCCCATATTGTTTTCCTGGGTGCCCATGAATTTTATATGTGCGCCCCCCACCCACCCCCACACCCCACCCCACCCCACCCCTCCCTTTCCGGTCTGTATCGGCATCCTCTCTCAATTTGCAGCTCTGCAAACCCCAAAGGCATGCATGGATCAGCACACATACACAAACACACACACACACACACACACACACACACACACACACAAAATGAACATATACACACACACCACAGTTGCAAGTGTGTGAGTTGCAGGGGGGGATGAAGATTGGTATGTTTTTCTAAGAGAGGGGATAGGATTGAGAGGTGGAGAGGAGGCGGAAGAGGAGGAGGAGGAGGAGGAGGAGGAGGGGACCCTGCAGGTTGCCTGATAATCTTTCCATCTGTAAACACTGTGGATCGGTGGGTGAGAGGTGGTTGTCAATCAAGGGAACGGAGCCCCCACTTACAAAGCGCAGGTTAGGGAGGGCGGGGGCGAGAAAAAAAAACACACTCTAAGGATGGATATAAAGAGTTGTACCCTTCCACCTTCCCTCTTCGCTCCTCATCACTAATGGATTTGTTGCGTGTAATTGTGAACAATATACTGTGACATGCCTGGTCGTCTGGGAAGCAATGTGATGAATAATTGAAACACTGAGCCTGTGCACTCCAATGCTCCAAAACACCTTTTGACATTTATATTTACTTTCAGTCAAATATAATAGAAGTCCACAGTTGCAAAATCTAATAATGCCATTCTTGAAAAATATTATACTGTGTATGGACTGGTGTCAACTAACCTTAGTGTTTGGTAGCATTCAAGCCTCAAGGCTTCATTTTTTTAATAAAGGAAATAACGATTTGCAATATAATATCACCATAGCTTAGTGTAAAGGGGAGGCTTGGTGTTGGCACTGTTTGGATAAGATCACTTCAGAGTTTCTCACCAGAATAAAGTTTGCGTCCAAACATCACTCAAACTCGACCAAGGGTGTTGTTGAACTCTGACCTTATTCTCCTGACATAGCCGGCCCAGTTGTAGGTCCAAAGGTAACTTGGTCTAAAATTACATTTAACTTGCGGCCGAGGGGGGTCATACTTTTTAGATTAGGGGGAACTGTATGTTGGGGGTTTTCTGTCAAGACCTGGGGAACGAACAAGAAGGCCGGTAAAAACCTATTATGTACCTTGAGACCCTGTGTATGTTACATTGTTGAACTGCACTCAAACAAAAGGCTTTGTGCTGCTGAACTGTAAACTGTGAAATCATACGCTGGGCATTGAGCACTTTTTTCTTTCTTTCTTTCTTTCTTTCTTTCTTTCTTTCTTTCTTTCTTTCTTTCTTTCTTTCTTTCTTTCTTTCTTTCTTTCTTTCTTTCTTTCTTTCTTTCTTTCTTTCTTTCTTTCTTTCTTTCTTTATACATTTTTTAGATGAAGAATGAAGTTTATCTAGTTCAATGAGAAGGTGACAGATGACCCTTTCTGTTCCCATTAACATTTCATTAGCTTTCCTCTGAAAGTTAAAAGAATGAATCTGTACGATATAAGGTCAAGTGTTGTGTATCCGCAAGTTCTACTCTTACGTAAAACAATGTTTCTGTTACCGGCGACACAGGGAGAGTAGGCTTCATCAAAAACAATCAATGTGCCAAGTCAAAAGGAAAAATGTATTCAACCAAGCCTCTTACTAAGCAGCACTAAGAGCATGAATTCTTTTGCATATCTGCACTAAATCAGTCGTCATGGAGATGTCACAAGGTGCTCCTGTCCTAGTTTTTTAATGATCCTACTCGTTTCATGAAATGCACGCAGCCTTAGAAAGGCTTAGGTTTCCTCTCTGGTCTCAACCCCAGCTCCACGCAGCACACCACGAAGCCCTGGCCCCAGATTCAATCCCAGCTCTCTCCTGTCCCCCAAGCCTCGGGCCTACATCATGGGGTCGTAGCCATATGAGGAACTGTGTAATATGACTATGGATTGACTCAGATTGACTGAACGAGCTGCCATAGTAATAATGTGATCACGTTACAGTCAGCCCACACGTTTTGCTGCATAATTCAAGTTCTGAGGCAGTCCCTGTTTTTATCCGTTTGAAGTGTTGATCTCAAAATCCCAAATATCTCCTCCCTCACTCTCTCTCTCTCTCTCTCTCTCTCTCTCTCTCTCTCTCTCTCTCTCAATCTCTCCCCCCCCCCCCTCTCTACCTGAAATCTTATCTCCCTTCAACCCCTCATTTTTAAATTCCTCCTCCACCCTTGCCACCATCCATCTGTCCCTCCTCTTCTGAACGACTCTTGCCCCTCCACTCTCCTTTCTCTTTCGTTCCTTCATTAGAGGTTTCGCCCCGCTCCCTTCCCCTCCCCTATTAGCTGCAGTGTGGCTGAGTGTTGCTTTGGTAATGGCACTCCAAGGGAGCGAGAGATAATACTGTTGGCTTTAATTAAAGACATTAAAGGGCTGGAGAGACATGGAGCCCCGGGGAGGAAGTGTTCTCACACCTCCCGAAATACTACTTTCTCACTCTCCATATTTCGGAATTCTCTCATTCCATCTATTTTTCTTCTCTGTTTGTCGTCATCTTTATTTTCCTCCAACTTTTTATTGACTTTCCTTCCTTTTCACTTTCTCTCTGTCTTGATCTGTGGGCCTACGTTGTTTCTTCTTCTGTTCTTTCTCCTTCCATCTCTCTTTATTTCTCTCGCCCTTCTCTCTCTTCCTCTGTTTTCCCTCTTTGTGTCTCTCTAAACAGTGCATATCCGCCTCCGTTTCCCTCTTGGCATCCTGTGGCCCGTGAATCTCCGTGAGTTAAGTTCCATGGGCTTTGTTGACTGTTAATTAGTGCTTTCCCTGCTTAGATTGCAGCATCCCCGTTTTCTTTTGCTGCTGGGATCCAGAAACTGTGTTTTTATCATTAAGAATTTTAAATATAGACAGGCTATGTTGGTATATGTGTGTGCGTGAGTTTCAACTGTGTTTATACTGTGGCCTTTGTTCTCCTGTTCATCCCAATCAAAGCATATGCGTAGACAGAAACTAACACCAGCGTGTGAAAGCACAAACGCAAATAGCTTGTCCTATGTGTCTTTGCCATCACATGTAAACGGAGCTGATGCATCTGGTTCATTCCTGTTCTGCAGCATTTTCCCATTTGCACATTTTTAATGGTGCATCTGCTCCCTGTGTTGCCCCTTATCCAGGTCTTCGCTCATCATCAACAATGCATGTACCTGTATATGTAATCCACACACACGCAACAGCAAACAAACAAACAACCAAAACATATGAGCCCAACTCTTGGGGGAAACACAATGGCAGGCAGGCACTTTCTGATCGTCTCACATCAGCTCAACAGTCAGCCCATAAATAGAAAACAGGGCTCAGCACCCCAGGGGGAGAAAACAACATTTGGAGGAGAGATTAAAGAGGGGGTCTGTTGTGGTGTTGGGGAAGGAGGTGCTCTGGCAGGCCACTATTCAACAGAGGCCTTGCTAGAGGTATGTGTGAGAGACTGGCGGAATTACAAGTCCAGTCTCATTTCCAGATACTTTTTCTCCTAGTGTGTGTGTGTGTGTGTGCTTGTGTGTGTATGTGTGTGCTTGTGTCTGTGGAATTGCTTGTGCAGAATTGCTTGTGTGTGTGTGTGTGTGTGTGTGTGTGTGTGTGTGTGTGTGTGTGTGTGTGTGTGTGTGTGTGCGCGTGTGTGTATGTGTATGCATGCGCGTGTGTGTGTGTGTAACGTGGAGCCAGGCAGACCCTTGAACATCTCCATTCCCGACACATGTTCCCTGCTCTGTCTGGTTGATGTGATGAAAAATAGGTGTCGGTCGTCTGCTCTGCCTTTTCATTCCATCACCAACTAACACCCACTGGAGTGAGAAACAAAGAGAGAGAGAGCAAGAGAGAGAGAGACAGAGAGAGAGAGAGAGAGAGAGAGCGAGAGAGAGCGAGAGAGAGAGAGAGAGAGAGAGAGAGAGAGAGAGAGAGAGAGTAAGATAAGAAAGCTCAATTTAGCACGGGAGGTTCCATGCCGCTAATGAGCGAGTGTTTGTAGTCCGCCATAAGTTTGACAGCCGTTTATCTTATAACCGTGTAAGCTCTCTCTCCCAGGCCCACAAGACTACGCCACCTGTCATTATGTGTATTTACATTCCGTTTAGTGATTATGCACTCATCCCGACATACCAGTTATGTACCATTTAAACGAAGTGAATTATTTCAGAATCATAGCAATTACATTATAATTGTGTGAAAAAGCTTGGGGTTCAGCTAAAATAAAAAAAGGGTATGAGTATTGATTCATCAGCTTTCATCTCCGCATGTTTTGACTGAGAAACAGCTGCTTTACCTTTGGGAAGGTGAGCAAACAATAACCCATTGATTTTGTGTTTGTTAACTGAAAGGCTCTCCAACCACTCTCACACACACTCACACACACACACACACACACACACCCTCACACAACTTATAGATGAAACAGGCATTATTGACACAAACACATACGTACAAGCACACCTACGCACAGCGCACACACACACACACACACACACACACACACACACACACTCTGCCCGAGGACACGACAGCGTTTGCTTTAGTATAAGGGCACCGTGATTAATTTGTTTGTGTTCTGTCCTCACAGTCCTCACAGGCAATTCTAACAGAGATTCCCAGCGCAGAGATAGGGCCATTTGTTCTGACATCTCGGCTTGTTGTAGAGGTGGTTCTCATTCTCTCTGGCAACAAGGAAGCCATAGATAGTCCCTGCTTCACCAAGCACACTAAGTAAAAATGAATCTCACTTTGCAGTTAAACCCTCTTATTGAAACACCTCGACAAAAACGGCATTGTTGGACTGGTTGATGTTTTGCCGATGCAATATGTGAAAACAGAACGTATGCACTCATTCGCATTGAGTTGCACCGACCTCCTGACCCTCTGATAATCCCTGCTCGTCGAGCTAACAGACCAGGTACGGAGCCATCCGTTTTGATTGCAAGAGGCAGGGGAGACGCTGATTGTTTTGCTTACCACCTGTGGACCAGAGCCCACCGCAGATTGGAAACCACCCACTGTGAGATACAGTGCTGCTGGGTGAGTAATGGCGTGTCAGGACTCTGTGTGTGTGTGTGTGTGTGTGTGTGTGTGTGTGTGTGTGTGTGTGTGTGTGTGTGTGTGTGTGTGTGTGTTTGTGTGCGTGTGCGTGTCTGCGTGAACGTGGTAGACTATAAAGCATCAAGGGATTAGATGTTTCTTGTGTGGGGAATCTAATTTGTGGATTTACACCTACAGTAATAGGTTTGTGGCGTCGATGGGCATTTCATTTCATTTTTTCCCGAAGCGTTCCTAATCTGGGAGAGCCTGTGCGACAGTTGTGATGGCCCTGGATGGCAGGCATGCAGCCGTGAAAATGCCATGTCAAATTCCACACGTACTAACTTGGCTCTCTCTCCAACATTAAACCTATTCATCACAATGGGCCTCTCACTGTGCCATGGTCGTTAATATGAAATGACCCTGCCCCACTGCTGGAATATCATAAAGGTTTAATAGGTTTTCCTGACTGATCTGAACCCCATGTTAAGTAGGAGAGTGCACTTCTTTGACCAAGAGCACGGCCATTAGTGTGCTGTCTCTCACTTCCTGCTTCTCACCTCTCTGTCTCTCAGTCTCTCACCTTCTCTCTCTCACTCTCTCTCTCTCTCTCTCTATCTCTCTCTCCAATTATCTTCTCTCTCTCTCTCTCTCTCTCTCTCTCTCTCTCTCTCTAGGCATGATTTAAACACACATCTGCCTGTTATCTGCACTTCCCTGCCAGTTGTATCTTTCTTCCAATGAATTATGTTCTATAATACTGTAGTTTCAGTACTCTTTTAGAGTTGTAAGTTAGTAACTGCTAAGAAAATGTGTGCACTTTGAAATAATCTTTCTTCATGCCTGGTGTCCTTGCTGAATTGTACAGTGCAGTTGGCTATTGAATCCAGACTCTAATCTAATAGATTCTAATTTGGCAGAAACGTTGTGTGTTCTGCTAGTGCATTGACGTCATTGTCCCTTTCCATCTGATATTTTCAATGCATTAGGCCCCGTTGCTTTACATATTTCACATGCCAGATACGACGCATGTTTTGATACATAACAATTATATTTCAATAAGAGATACTAATCCGTATTGGAAGCAAAGCAGTATTTGGTCATTTTTGGGAGCCATGCTAACGGTTCACTCTTTCGCAAGGCTACTTTTGCGACGACCAGTTAACTAATACTGGACGTACGGACATAAAATGTATATCTTTCATCTTGTCTGACTAGGGGTAAGTTGGGACATATCTTATATCCCAAAATGTTGAACTCTTAGTTTAAGTAAATGTTTAAATGACCTTTTGCTAAGTTCTGGCAAATCTATCAAAGCAGAGTCAGGCCCCTGTGACAGCCCTCATTGACATTAAACATTATCAGACCATGCAGACCGGTCCCGGGTAGGAGACGTAACCAGGTACTCCACAAGTTCTGGTAGCTTTAGGGAAGCGGGTTAATTATGTGACGTTCAGGCCATTGGAAATGAACAGGGAACAGTATTTCATGCTTAAAGAGTGCTCTCCTGTCATGGTCTTGAACGATTGGAAAGGCGAGAACATAAAATCTGTTTTGGTGGCCTAGACTAGGGTCAGATTTAGGTCAAGAGGAAATAAGCCATATTTTCATTTCCTGTGAGAGCCCTTGGAGGAAGTGGGAGAAAAGCGATATAAAGCGAAGAAAGAGGGAGGACGAGGTAAAGTGGTGGAGAGGGGAGCAGAGAGAAGAGAGCGATGGGCGGAGAATGGGAATAAAGAGAGTGGCAAAAGGAAAGCGAGAAGCTAGAGTGAGAGCTTCTTGGAGGAAGTGGCAGCTGCTTCAGAGATATCCCATTAGGATTTAGTAAGCCTGTCTATCACACCAGCACACACACACACACACACACACACACACACACACACACACACACACAAAACATATGGGCCAAACTCTCCCTATACCACTGACGTCTGCTGAGGCTTATTTGGCTGGATCTGTCTGCAAACGCGGTGCCAATAAGTGCAATGAATACAATCCCAGCACAATAATGGCCCGGTTTATTCTATCGTCCCTCATTGCAAACATGACTCACTCACTTCCTCGCTCACTTTTCTCTCGGTCTCCCCATTTCATTCTCTATTCCGCTTTGTCTCTATCACACATGCATACACACACACACACACACACACACACACACACACACACACACACACACAATCACATGCAGAGAGAGACATTGAGAGACATAAAATAACATTGGACATGCTCAGTGAAACGAGTAATGAAAACATATGATTTCCATTAGGATGTAGTAATGAATTGGGAGTGGCTGACTGGCTGGCTTGGGGAGATCTGCATCAGACAGCGATAGTAGAACCATGATCAATCTATCAAGAAGAACAAGACTGCCCTCTCATGGAAGAAAAACAAAGTATTATAATGAAATAAAGTGGGCTTGGCCACCGGCCCCATGTTCTCATTACTCCCACCTATTCCTCTGGGACAACACACACACACACACACACACACACACACACACACACACATACACACACACACACTCACTCAGATATCTTGTATTTTGGGCAGATAGTTTTCACCCCACCTTATTGTTTCCCTACTCTTCTTATCATAGCCAGATTTGTCATGGATATAGTTGCCTTGCCACTGACCTCCTCCCCTTTAAAAGTGTTGTCATGGCAACAACTCAAATGAAAATTGCTTCATCATCTGCAGGTCGAGTTGTCATTTTAGACACAACAGCATCCATTTGTATATACAGCACATTGTCTGTGTGTGTGTATATTATATAAAGTTCAAATGAATGTCAATACAGCAATACTCAATGGATGTGCCTATATGAACATAAAATGTTGTTTTTGATCTTGTATACACCAGTATCCTATTTAAAGGATCTTTGGGCCCCACAAACCAGTGGCATTTCTACACATTTGTGGTTTCTGCAGCGATTCAACATGACTCTCCATTTCAACCATGTTTCCAGAGAATTCCCCTCGCCTGTTCTCAAAATCAATAGAGAAGATTGGAAATAAGTCAGACGGACCAGAATGCGGCATGCCCACCGACCCAGGAAAAACAACTAATCTGACGGAAAACCCAGACAACAAAATGGGAAGGAAGAGGGGAAATGCTTGGTGTTGTCTTTTAAGTGCATACATACTTATGACAGAAGAGATGGAATTAAAACTCCAAATGGAACAGAAACTTTTAATACCTTTTATTTCTTCCCTGATAACATTTTAAGACAATGGAGATCATCGAAGAGAGGGAACCAACGGAAACATTGCAGTATTGCAAGCTGGTCTGAAGATCAATAAAGTGAAGGCAGTGTGAAGTGGAAGGAAGACTATTTTTACATTGAGTCCTTACCTTATGCAATATGGAAGGGTACAGACTGAGATTTATATGGAAAGTTAGGACCAGAACAACAGCGGAAAGCTTTTTGTTATTTGAAAGAATATAAAACTTGGCATACAAATCTAGAAAATTATCAATTGCTTTTTTGTTAAGAAATACACGAAAATCATGTGAAACAATTTGGGATACTAACATTACAGAAGACAAAACAGTCCCCTGTGCAATTCTTTTTTTTCTTCTAATTTCTGCAAAACGCGTTTGCACAACACAGCCGTAAAAACGCAGTTGGTGTATTACGAAACATACTGCAGACTGAATATTTTTCTCCTCACACATGTAATATTTCCATATCATAAACAGGGCCATTCATTCCACAAATTCTACTGCGCCATGTGCATAAAATTCATTCAAACCTGTTGTGGTTCAATTTAGACAGTGGCTCGAGGGGTAAGCACAACTAGTTTAGTTCAACAGTGCTGCTATAGTGGCCGATGTAGTTAGCACAGCAAACTACACACTTCCAGGCAAATCCTCATTTTAGTTTTCTCCAATCGTTGGTCTCGTTCTTCAAACTCGGTGGCTGGGATGGAAGGACATGAACCGGTCAACGGGAGCGGGCTGCAGTTTAGTTTGTGCTTTGAATCGTCATCTCATGTTTTGGCACTGGGACACAACGGCATTTGACTGACAAGTCAATAAGAACATACAAAACCATTTTCCCTGGCAAAATCTATGGTTATGCCACGCTAAAAGCAATCCACATTCGTTTTATTCCTCTCCCAAGCAAGCAAAGTGGTTTCAAATATATACACATTGGTAGGTGTCACTGTTACCATCACACAGACCTGATGATTACCCCGATAAAGGGTTTAGTCCTTTTTAGCACAGCTCCATAAAATCTGATGTGATTGTCGAGCCAGAGCAGAACAGTTCATATCATCTAGGATCAGTAGTGTCACAGGTAATGGTAGGGAACCCAAATCCATATCTTAAATCCCAGACATTTTAACATATTCATGTTACAAGTTCAACATTTTTACGGATAAGGCTGAAAAAGATCAAATAGTCTTTCAATTCTATACAAAATAGGTGAATTATGTTTTTTCTTCTTTTTCCCCCCCTTCGAAGCGAGCGTCAATGGCAGCCACAGTGGAAGTCTGCGTTGGGGTCCAGGAGGAGTTTCCTGCGGTCCCCCTGCAGACAGTCTATGTGGTACCAGGCGTCACAGTCGTCACACTGGATCCACTGGACCGTCTCCTGCTGGGGCAGACGGCACCGGGGGGCAGCGCACGCCTCCGCCATCTTACCTTCCTCCTCCTCGTCGTCGTCGTCGTCTTCTGAGGAGGACGAGGAGGAGCTGGAGGAGGAAGAGGCAGTGGAGGTGGAGGAGGAAGAGGAGGAGGAGGAGGAGGGGGGGGAAGGCAGGGAGGGCTGCGGGGGGAGAGGGTTCTTCCGGGGGCGGCCGCGGCGTTTGCTGGAGGGTGAGGGAGACACTGTCAGATGTGCCATATTGAATTTGAATTATTGCTAGGTATTAGTTCATAATTAGATGAATGTAATGCAACATGTTTTAAATTCTGAGATCTGGAGTAAATACAATGATGCAATATTCTTTGAAAAAAGACAAAAGGTATAGAAGGTATAAATCCCAGTATTGTGATAGTTTGTAATCATGGTGCGGCAAGGAGAAAGCCGTCCTCTTACCCAGCACTAAGGTGGAACCTGTTGAACTGTCCCCTCCGGTTCTCCTCCTTATGGATCCTGAGTGTGGGCGAGGCCAGCGTGTAGTTCTCCCCCCCCACCACCAGGGGGGAGTACACAGGGGAGCTGTGCGCACACCGTCTGCCCCTCTGGGCGGCGCCGGCGAAGGCTTTCTGCTGGCGGAAGGCCGAGATGTTGATGTGGGGCCCGGGCCTGTGGAGGATGGGCTCTGCCTCCCGTTTCGGCCCGGAGGAGCAGGAGGAGGAGGAGGAGGAGCCGGAGCTGGACGTGGAGAAGGACACGTGATGGCTCAGCTTGCTGTTGGTCACCATGGCGTGATAGCCGCCGATGGTCCTGGTCCCGATGGGCACCGGCTTCATGTCCAACGGCCGCCGGACGTCATGGTGCGGCTTGGCCAGTGGGGGCAGAGGGGGAGGGTGGAACCCCTCGGACTCGGACTTGTAGAGGCGCCTCCTCTTCCTCCCTCGGGCTCCCTCTTCCGCTCCTCCTCCTGCTCCTCCTCCTCCTCCGCGGCTCTGGGGTTCGTCTGAGCTGTCGTCCTCCAGCAGGACGGTGTGCGCCGACTTGCGGCGACTCCTGGAGGACGGCGGGAGGGACTTGGAGGAGGCGAGGGAGCCTTTGGGTGGGAAGGGGGGCGGCGTGGACGGAGGTAGCAGGGAGGTGAAGCCCATGGAAAGAGGAGGAGAGGACGAGGAGCTGGGGTCGGAGGTGTTGCCGCCGTCGTCGTTCTTCTTGAACGTCCAGGCGCTGTTCTTCATCTTGCTCAGACTGCCGATGGAGTTGAGGATGACCGTGGCCCGGTTGATCGACAGTTTGGAGAGGTCCAGGCTGGCAGCGGCTTTCCGATCCAGACTGGTTCGGATACGGTTCTGGAGGTCCGAGGAGAAGGACCCTGCCTTGGGGATGGTGATGGCGTCAAAGTCCAACGGGCGAACTTTGACCTTCTGGAACAGGAAATAGAACTCTGGGCTACCCGGAGCGGTTTGGCCACCAAAGGTGAGGGTGTCCCCGTCGGAGAGCTTCCATTGGACGCCAGGCTGGAGGCGGACCTCGTTCACCCAGGTGCCTAGAAAAGGAAACAAGTTAGCTGTTTGCAGGAAAAAGCAAGAATCAAGTAGTAACAAAAATTATGTTTCAATGGTATGAAGTAACCATATGAAAAGAAGGGATGAGAAGCAGAGAGAGCAACAGCAGAGAGCAACAGCAGAGGCAGAGAGAGAGAGAGAGAGAGAGAGAGAGAGAGAGAGAGAGAGAGAGAGAGAGAGAGAGAGAGAGAGAGAGAGAGAGAGAGAGAGAGAGAGAGAGAGAGAGAGAGAGAGAGAGAGAGAGAGAGAGAGAGACTGTTAAAAACAACAGAACGGTTGTGAGTAGTGCTTGAGGCTGGCATAAAACATGCATGTGTTTATATAAAGTGTGTGGGTTTGTGTGTGTCCAACCATGGGTGAGGGTTTGGTCGAATGCATTTGTTTAGTTGGATGTGTTCTATCAGAAGTGTTTTGATGTGTGTGTGTGTGTGTGTGTGTGTCTCACCATGGGTGTGTGTGTGCGTGTGGGTTTGGTTGTATACGTGTGTGTGTGTGTGTGTGTGTGTCTCACCATGCGTGCTGCGGTCCTTTATCTGCACCTGCCAACCCTCTTCCTCTGGCGTTCCTTCCGCCTCCCTCTCGGCGTGCAGCTCGGCATGGATCCTTGACACGGACACCGAGTCCAACGTGACGTCACAGAGCTCCGCCGCACGACCCAGCCGGAACACAGAGTGTGTGAGCGCCGGGCGGAACGTGTACAAGTCCCGGGCAGCGTCTGTGGAGGATGAGCCGATCCGCAGCAACTGAAAGCACGGCTGGACTCCCGAAAGCATGACTGAAAGGCTAACTGACCAATCAGATCCAACCCAACACCAACTCTACCCAGCCACACCTTATCAGTGACAGCTGTTGCCTCAAATGAGCTTTCCCATTGTTTGAAGGCAAATTTTAAGTCAGGTAATGCTAAAGTATAAAGTTCCAACTAGAAAGTGGACAGTGAGATGACCAAGATTAAATGCTAAATATTGTGCAAAGTTTGAATACAGACAAAGTAGTAAACATTAAAAAATATTTATACAATCTGCATCTAATTGTTAGGTTAAGCTATGGTGCCCTAAAGCACCAAACCATTTGCAGTTAAATCTAACTTTTGAGTTAGTTGCTTTCATTGACTAATGACACCGATATAAAACTGGCGTTTGGCTTATATGTATGTTTTGGTTGCAAGATTATTGTTGACCAATCTGAAAAACAAGGAGAAATAAAACTTCATGAAACAGAATATCCCTTTGCACCAATTTACATGACAGCTAGGTAATATTTCACTCAGCACATTTGACTTTAAACAACATGTAATGATAATAACATTTAATTTATATAGCGCTTTTCAAGACACAAAGCATATAGAAATGATACTAATGTCAAATAAATGTACAATTAAACATGCACTGCATGATTGACAACGATGGTGCTGTTGAACAGTGCGATCATCATGGCAATGCACTGACAAAGCAAGATACAACGGATATGTCATGGCTACGTTTATATTATTTTTTTACCTTTCTACTACACTAAGTTAAACACAACAGCCTAGGAAGTTGTTGTATAACGTTTACTGGTTACCATTAAATATCCTATTTTGTGAAAATACGCATCTTATGTTAAAGCGTAAAGTTATGCTAACGTTGGCTAATGAGAGCGACCGGATGGTTCCTTGAACTTAAGGATAGTTGGTGTGGCAGTCACAAACTCCGGGACAACTTACAAAAATAGAGGTCCAAGTCCAATGCAATGCCTTTTTTGTTGCCTCCTTCAATAAGCACACGCGGTATCGACGTTAGTTCAGCCAACTCGTCGGACTCATGCACTCAGATTATTTGGTAATTTTGCCTAGTTTTAATAGTCATTGTCGTTGCCCTCTGCAAGGTTTTCGCGTATTTTTCACCAGGAAGTCCTTTGAAATTTGGCGCGTCAGTTGGTGCTTCCTTGCGCGAGAATTCACGCCACTTCCCATTCCGCCCCAGTTGCCGGCGGATTGCCAAATTTGTATGAAATCCCTTGTGCGCCTCCTATATTAAAATTATGTTAATCTATTTGCCCCGACCATCGACTATATATGGCCCCGACAAAATAAATGTCTGATTAAGCATATATTGTGCGCTATATTTGCAGTCGTTTCTTTTTTCTGGAGTGGGGAGATTCCTTCCATATCAGCTTTCGTGTGCATACATTATTGTAGTTTTTTTTTTTTTTTTTTATCTATTAGGGTGTATGCATGCATTGCCTATATATTTTACGTTTTTATCGTTTGTGTAGCAACATTTGTCCTAAAATAGCCCAATGCTCTTGTGTGAATTTTATTATGATTATGGGCACCACCCGTTGTTGTGTGGATAATATGATAAACAACACAAAAACATCCATATTTTTGTCTCTTCAAATATCTTTTATTTGATACTATTCATTCATTACAGAAAAAAAGCATTACAAAAATCTGTGCATTGTTGCCAAAAGGTCTTACAGAGTATAAATATTCAATCATTAGTTAATTCTAGCATACAAGGGTGCTGTTTGTTTGTTCATGTTATCTGTGAAGTATTATGAAAGTCAAGAATTATACAGCTTTGCAAGACACTTGAAGAATAAAACAAAGACCAAAAAAAAAAACAATGATTATGACTTGCATGCATCGTATTAGTGACTGAGAAAGTATTTCTTGAATCAATGTGACTGACACTAAGGAACCTTAAACAAACATGTCAGGCGTAACATTCCCTGTTAAAACTATCTGGATGGGAACATGAGCGTTTAAACACAATCTGGAGGATGATTTTGACATCACTTAGTAAATCATCACTGCGTAACTAACTATTTATACATAATTGTCATATAAAGTTTTGACCATACATTCATTTCAATTCTAAATATTAATTTTGGAGAAGGTATGGATAGTTGTTGCCTTATTACACAGAAAGTCTTCATGGGTAGTGGGATGAATGAGGAACTACTTGGTATGTAAACTGAAAATGTTCCTTAATTTGGACAGTGCTTTTAAATACCCTGAACTTTCACCCTGAAAGTGGGACATGTTATCAAGATGCATCAGACTAAGCTGCATCCCTGTCACTATCACCAATGTCAGTAGTTTTTCCCCACAAAATTCATTCATTCATCTTTTTCGTTCAACAAAGCAGTATATAGTGTTTCATAGTACCACTTTAAAAGAACAACTGATATAGTAAAGTCAAGAGTAAAATGCTTGTGCATTCATGTAAAATCGTCTTGAAAAGCCATAGTAATATTGACAGTGAAAATACTTCTTCTGAATGCATGGACAGGCAACCATTGGGATAGGTTCAAAAGCAGAAGTGCAATTCAAATAGTATATCATCAATCCTGCTGTCCTACAACAGGCAATCTATGGATAGGCATGCTGCAGTTAAGTCTTAGGTATACAATAGAAATAGGACAGCAGGTATAGAAGAAGGAAGCATAAGCGTAATATTAGCAATACTACAGTACATGGCAAATGGGAAAAGCTTCCTATAGGTTGGATAATATATTTCCTTGACACACGTTTACCATTTCAATCAAGACATTGACGTGTATTCAAAAATATTATAGTGGTGAGGGTGTGGGATGCAACCAAGAGCAATATACCTGTGTAAAATAATAGTATTTCAATAGTGTTCCTGTTTCAAACTCTGTTTTGCCAAATGAGCTGGGACTCTCTTTTCTTAATGAACTCCATAAGCGGTCCTGTCTGTCCAGTTTGCGCTACATTTCAAAGTAATTTAGCATTTCTGCAAAGCACTGTCTTCATCACTACAACCAGGCTACATCTCAGGACAATTTATGAACAATTATTATTTAATTGACCCGGGTCTGGGAAGCATTATGGAGTTAAAGATTGCAGCTCACACTAAGGCATCGTCTCCCATGTACTTATTCTATTTACAGTGAAAATATGATGAAAGGATTGAATGATGCATTTTTTGTGAATAAATATATAAAATCTTGCATGTTGAAGCATTGCAGTAAGAAACTGTAGTATTTTACTATGCACATGCAGTATATAGGATGGATATATATTATCTACAATACCTTGAGAAGGATATGAGGAGTGGAGTTTGTATGAAGTTGTGTTTCTTTTCTACCCTGGGTATTTGGTGTCGTTGAGTAGCGATCCCTCAGCACCACACCACTAATATTGCTGAAGATTTAGTAAAAGGCATTCCCTGTCAATTCGCTAGAAACCAAAACAATGAATCTTTGCAGTAACAATATTACCATACAGTATATTTTTACATACAATTATTTTGAGGGCCTTTCAGTTTTCATAATCATATTATTCACACTATCATTTCAACTGAATACACTAATAAATAAAGAATTTAAAGAAAAAACTTAAGCCAGTGTTGATAACAGACTACTTAAGTAATTTGCACATAAAACATATTCCTTCAATTCAAAATGTTCCCTGTGAGAACACAAATAAGTGCAACCTATGTGACCAAAGCAAGACATAATGGGTTGGAGTAAAATAAAATAAAACTAGCAGATTTTATACCATATTTACAATAGCTTCAATTAAATGCACACATTTTGTTTCAAATGTGAACCTTTCTCATTGAAAACCAAAACAAAACAATGCATCTGTAATTTGTGCTTTTATCTTTTGAGATAAATAAGTTGTTCTTCCTGACTGTCTTGAGGACTTCTCAAAATGACATCAATATTAATCATAACTTGAGGTATCCATTTGACTAACAAACATTGCCCTCAGCAACAGTAGTGTTACCCAAATGGTTTTCCTTAGGAATCCACATATATTTTGCAGTCAATATCAGCAATGGATAAGGGAAAATATCTTAGATTTAAAGTAAGGTCCTTTCCTCTAATCCCACCTCACTAATCAACTGTGCCATTTTCCACAATACAAGACACAAACATTGATCACGTTAAATAATTTATTTAAGTTGCGTATGCATGTTCAATACCCTTGATATGGTGCTTGTTAAACTTAATCATGTAGGGTTCTCTCACTTAATTATGTGAATAATAAGTGGATTAAGCTTATACAATAGAAGTAATATCAGGCAACTATTTTCTATGATATTAGTGTTAATTGATACACAATGAAGTGCTAATTGTAGAAATGTGTTTATTCTTATTACATAAACACTTGGGGGCATGAAGAGTACAGTGCAGAGTTTCTATTAGCTATTTTGTTCTAAAACTCCAGCACCTTCAATTTTGTTTTTTAATACTAACATCCCTCTATTCCTTGCTAAAGCTGTTAGTTGAACTGAAGACTATACTAACTGCTAGCTGGGCCATGTTAGTCATTTATATCCGCAGCAAATTACCTGGTGATGATTATAAACAGTTATGGGTAATAATTGTCCTTGTTTAGGTAGTTCTGAATATAATAAAGTTAGGGGCAAGGGAAGTGTATTTGATTCAGTTTCAAAACCCTGCTTACCCTTGTCTGTCAGTGCTATCTACCATCAATCAGGTCTGTTGACTGAATCATTATCATTGATCAAGTCAGCGCCTCTCAGTAAGTTCATTTTGGCAAACTGGAGGTTGTGTGGAGGCCGTTATTCATGCAAGTAGTTCCTTCAAAAGCAAGCGGAAGGGTAAATGTAATTCTTTGTCCATTACATCCTGTGATGTAACTTTCATCTTATTATTTTGTGGTTGTGTGTCCAGGATTTTCTTGTGACACATATGTGATGTGTAGTGTGCAGGAAAAGATGGCATTCTCATAAGTCTTGTTAATTTAACACAGCAGAAAGTTCTGTCACTTCATGCCTAACATGACCATGGAGATATTTATCCATCAGTCTGGGACATTGAGCAAGTGTTAAGAAACACGATTTTAGATATTATGCTCATCTTGTTACTAAGGTGTGTGTCCTGAGACGAGTCATTTCCTATTTCCAAAATTAGCTATATTGCTGAGATTCGTTTCAATAATAAAAAGGCATCATGGCTGGATTTTTTTTTTTTTAGGTTTAAATTCAATTGAATACAGAGAAGGATTATCAATATCTTCTCATGAAGTATCCAATGCTATTTCTTACAAACACTTCACTATTAAAAATAATTTTCTAAAGCTTCAATAAGAGTATATTGAGATAATCAAATCCAGTTACATTAACTATACCAAGATAACCTCTGTTTATGTAAATGTGAATTATTATATGACTCTTTAACCAATAGGGACATGCATGCAGTGGCTAGTCAATCTATTTGTCAATATTTGCTAGTTTTGCCTTACCACAGAATATTTTCTAACTCTGATACAGTACATGCATTTCTTAACATGTTTTTTCAGTGTTAACAGAGTTCTGGTTTAAATTCAAATTTTCATCATATGTTAGTTGTGCAAGGAGCTACTTAAATTCTACTGCATTCATAATATGAGTTAATTCTTAAGCTAGTATGTATGAAACAATGACTGAGTCCAAGTGTGATATGGTATGTGCATCTGTGCAGCACCAGTATAAAAGCTGTTTTCAGGTATTTGATTGTGACTTTGGAGTCAGAAAATATGCTTGTATTTGAAACCATTAAGCAGGTACTCGTGGATCTCAATTGTATGATAAGATGGAAGGATGAGAAAGCCATGACCTCTCAGGTACTCTCAACTGGGGTTGGCACCGATGCAGCAGACACCTCTTTCTCCGGGGCCTCTCCTAAAACACTGTCAGCTGCACAACCTTCCTCTGGGCTCTTAACTATACCATTGGCTGGCTCTCCGGCGCTCCTAGTGGTTTCCGGCGATGCAGCACCCATGAGATTCCCGTCCGGAGTGCCGACAGCATCAGAATGAGGGTTGGTGGCGGGACTCATGGCCGAGTCGGGGGTTCGGCTGGCGGTGAACTCACCGTCTGGTACCAGGGTGATATCGGGGCTATGGGCCTGGCTGGCACCGGCTGTGGAGTTGAGGAGAAGCTTGTGGGAGGCGTACGTCTGCGGAACGTCTGTGTCGCTATCCAATGGCAAGGCAGAGGAGTTGAACTCCACGCCCGAGTCGCTCATGTCCAAGAAGTTCTTGTCAGAGGAGAGGGTGTGGTAGCGCCCGGGCTTGGATACCTCCAGGCCCTAAAAAAAAGAAGGGGAAGGGAGAAGATTTGAGATTTGAGAAAGAAGGGAAGAGGACAATCGTGGAGGACAAGGGAAAGAGTGAAAGGAAAAGATTAGGAGAAAGGAAAGGAGAAGGAATCCAGGGAAATAAGGAGAAGACGAGTGCAGTAGTAGGAAGGAGGAGGGTGGTGTGATAAATAAGGTCACGAAAAAAAAAAGGCATGAATAATTGACAGAGCAGATTTCTAGATTTAGATTTACCATGTGCTCCTGGACACCAGTTGTGTTCTGTTTTATATGCATGAAAACAGTGGTTATATACATACGGCCGTATTTGTCTCCTCCGTTTAAAAGACACAGTAAATTGAACTCTTGCGCTTCAAGTGTTTTATCCCCTTTCATTATCTAAATGGAATGAGATAAAATAATGTTGCCTAGTAACATAAATAAATGGTTGTAAACTGCGCTCTGGCTGCCACCATCCCCAGCTGAGCATATACTACAATCTAAGTAACGGTAATAACTGCCAAATAAAAATGCGTTGACCTTTCCTTGCTAATAATACTGTTTCTGTGTTGCTAGATTCAAAGTAGTGTTCGTTTTTTTTGTTGCTCACCTTGATGGTGACCTCTGTACTCTCCGTAGCGTTGCTGTCCCATTGAGATTGCATGGTAGATTCCTCAGCAAACCTACTGTAAGCCTCCTGAACCACCTGATAATACCAACACACACACACACACACACACATGCACACACACACGTGTCAACACCAGGCCATTTCCATTGGAAAAGTGTATCAAATCAGCATTTGTTCACTTCCTTGTGTATGATTGTATGTGGAACCTCAGTCATTGTAAATACATATATGGGTGAAAAGGCTTTGGCCCACATACAAAAAGCATATGTCACTGCACCAAAAAAAAAAGCTCTGAATATTGAGAGGTGGACGCTGTATATAGTGTGACAACCTGAGAGAACTGGGGCTGTGGGTGTGAACCAACAGTCAGTTGGCCTGAGTGTAAGAGAGACAGAGTGCATCATGGGCCTCTTTGCGTCAATGGAGAGGGAATCAAACTTTAGAACATGTGAAGAGCGAGAGAATGAAGAGCAAGAGGATAAGAATTATGGGAGGAAGACAGACAAGGATACATGAAATATGGATTTATGAAAGAGAGAAAGAGACAAGAGAGATGAAGATTGTAAAGAGATGAAGAAGGGAGTACGACAAATAGGTCAAGAGGGAGCAAACTATAGAATGAAGGAGAGAATGGCTGAGTTGATGGAAGCGAGTCCGTGAGAGAGAGAGAGAGAGGGCAGAAAGGGATGAGGTAAATCAATTGACTTTCATGTTGGAACCGTCCGGAAACTGCAGAAGGGATGCCACAGGCCAATAAGACAATCTATCGGCCTTTGTTGCTGGGTGACCTGATATATGTAAGTAAATCCATAAGGGAGTCCGTCACACCCAGCAGCCCCACTGCATCTTTTGCCATCTCCACCTCCAGAGCAAACGCACACACACACACACACACACCTCCAAATTAGAGATGGAGAGTCTACAAAATCATGTCACATTATATACAGGTTTTAATTCACTGTGAACCATTTTTAACACACACACACACACACACACACACACATACACTTACACACACACACACACACACACTCACTTAATCAACAGTTAAAGCTTTTAAGTGTAAACACACCACACTCAGTCACAGTTGACACTGAGACGAATACAGACATACAAAACATACAGAGACAGCACAATTAGGACACCGATTTTTCTCGGGCAAGTAGCTGATCAAGCAGTTTTATTCTCTCCAAGTGTTTAGGAAATGTATCAATGTTAACTATATTGTAAAATAATATGTAAGGCATATTTTTTTCCTCTGGTAATTACTGGTAGGCATTTTAGTGCAATGTATTTGCTATATGTGATTGAGATTTTATTCCAAAGCATCGATGCCAAATCGTTGTAATACTCTCATATCATACTGAAGACTGGTTGTTGTCGCTACCACAACATGCAGTGTCGAAGGTAATTGTAGTCCAGGTGGTAACTGATCCACTTAATCCGATATGTCGGGATCCTTTTATATGTGCTCTGCAAGGGGCTGACACTTCAGTGATTATATTGTTTATAACCTTTTCATTCATCATACTATGGTTTAGAGGTGTCTTTTGGTCTTACTATCATTTTGTCATGAAGCTTGTTGATTAAAACGTATTGAAGTCAAATAATTGCTTATCGCTACTGCCCCATAATACCACACTAATGGTGCAGTCACAGCAGACACTCACACACACATATACACATAAGAAACATATTTACAAATTGTACCTCGTCTAACACCAAACAGAAGAAAAGAAATATGTGGATGTGTGTGCGCTTGAAAGTAGCTGAATCACATCAGAGCATGGCTGCATTTGTATGCTAATATAATGTCGCAGAAGCCAAGACTGCAGTTATCAATCGTGAGTTGATCAGGTGTGAGTAACTGCAGGTATTGGTCAGTAGGTTGACCAGCGGGGGATAAGGGTACGGAGGGTAATGAGGCTCTATGGATGGCACAGACGTGATGTCACTCATGGTGTCAGGGAGAGAGGCCCACACACGACATAGTGAGAGTTCTATGACCATCCCACAGCGCTAGTTCAACAAACACCAATACAAACAGACCCTGACCTGGGTCAAAAACACTATCCCAAATCCCTTCAAATACCTCCCTGTGTTTGACTGGGCTTGACTGGGGCAAACGGAACTCATTAAATAGTCCCCAAATGACCAAAAGGGCCTCAATAGTTCAAAACGTCGTGGTACAACCGGTCCAGACATGCTCAATCAAACTGACGCTATAATAAGTATTAGAGAGGATTTCAGATGCAGTTTGGCCCAGGTCTGAAGGGCTTGATTCACTTAGACGGAACTACGGTACGAGAAGGAGAAAAGAGGAAGAGGAGGAAGAGAAAGCTAGAACACAGTTCTCTCACCAAGCAGAGGCTCCACCAGAGGCTCCTTTAGAGGGAGAAACGCAACAATGGACAAGCAACATCGTTAGCCAACTAGCTGTAGCTGGCTCATTAAAAAAAAAAAATACAATACAAAAATCTATTTAGCTATGTTGGGCTGGTGTTCCAACCAGAGAATTAAAATGAGTCCTTTATTGGGCATTTTGTGACACATTGGACAAATTATTGATCAATGATTCATGCTTACTTAGGTCTAAGTTTGAATGTGTTAGGGAGACCAGCCTTAGGTTTGAACTTGACAGACAAACATTCATTGACAACTCCTCTTAGGCCAACATTGGAAGGTGGGACAAAGACATGGGGCACGTCAGATTAAAGATGGTGAGTGACAATGGTAGCAGTATTATGGTTTAGAGACAGAACTCATAAAACTATTTTGATACTGAGTTAACAAATAGATTAGCAACCTGCCATTCTTAACTTTACACATCAAAATTAAACAAGAATACTTTTTATTAGATAACAATACTCTGATATTGTTACTATATTATATGTATATACATATATACTGTATATTGTATACTTACAGTATAACATTGACATTAGGAAGTAGTACTTTTGCATAGAGCAGTTTTAACCTAGATTTTACCATTAAAGTATGTATTAAAATTCTGAACAATCGCCCTAGAACAAAATCCCAGCGACGTGATGAATAGATTAACCCATCTATGGATGAGGCGTTGGTTACCTGTCTAAAGGCCTCCCCTTCCTCTGACTTGCCAGCATGCTGAGCGATGAGGGAGAGCTTCCTGGCTCTCTCGGCCCGCCGATGCACGTTGTACAGACAGGACAACAGACACACGAGCAGCAGGAAGGCCAGCAGACCCAGAAGGGACAAGATGGCCACGTACAGAGGGGGCAACTTATAGGCTGAAGGAGGAATTTGAGAGGGTGAGGGCCAAATAACAAAAAGAGAAAGAGAAAGACAGCGGTAGGACAGAATGAACACAATAAAACATTCAGGTAAGACAAGGAATGGAAGACAAAATCGGAGGTAATTAATGAGGTGATGACATTAAAAGTTGGAGGTTTCAAGCAACAGGAAGAGGTGGAAGCAGGAAGAGAAAACAGAAACAAAAGAAGAAGTCATTGAAAGTACAGTGTCTCAATACGTTTCACCTTAGTCTATAAATGGCACAATACATTAACAACTGTCAAATAATAATAGCAGTAAATTAACACATTCAAATTAATAACATACTGTATTACAACTAGAAATCTGTATTTTTTTGGTATGTCTTTTTTCCTGATTCAAGTATGTGGTATCCCTGATGTAATTATCATTGCATATGCCTTTCTCTTCGCCCCCTCCTGAATCTTACCATCCACCTCCAGGTAAACGTTAGTCACAGGGAAGCCTGACAAGTCTGTCACTTTGAACAGGCCCCTGTCAGCCACCTTGACCCGCTCCAGGATCATCATAGACCCCTCCACCAGCAACCGTCCGTCCAGGGCCGGGTCCAACGGTACCACTAGCTGGCCCTGGTCCAGGATAAGCCGCTCCTTGCGGTCGGACTCGGGGGTGTAGAGGACGTTAACCTTGGCTTGGTCAAGGTAGAGGTTTATCTTCAAAGTCCGGCCGTAGGCCAGGTGCTCAAATTTCTGATGTTCTGGTGGGATGAATAAAAAAAAGATGTCCAGGTGTCATCTGAGATTTACTGTGTTTTTCCTGCGTGTGTTGACAGCATTCGAGTACGTCTATAAAAAGTATTTGAATGCCTGTATTAACAGTATTTAAATGATTTTATAGACAGTATTTGAATGCCTGTATTGCCAGTACACTACTATACTAGTACTTTGTCAATCTTTCCTATCTCTTGCTGTCTTTCTGATTGCCTTTATCTACTGCTACTTATCTAAAGTCTTCTTTCCTTACAAATTCTCTAAACTTTTCAACCTAACTGGTTGCTCCCTGCCCCTGTCCTCCCAGTTTCTTCAGTTCTCTCTCTCTATCACCCCAGACCTCACACCCACCACCATTCTCTCACCTTTTACATTCAGGCAGGTCCTCTTCCTCACTTTGCCGTCTCGGTCCAACACGGTAAAACTCCCCTCATCCGTGCCTTTCACGGCATGCAGGATGACCCCTTTCTTCTCTGACATGCTCAGCCGGCCACGGTACTCCTCTGCAGGTACTGTGGTCCGGTTGAACAGCACCACAGCGTCCGGTTCCTCCGTCTCGTTGGAGGTGGCCTGGCTGGACCGAAACTCCAGGGTGATGGGAGCCAGGATGTTGTTGAGAGGGATGTGGTATGCCTCCCCGTACTTCACCACCTGCTCCAGGGAGCAGTCTGACAGCAGGGGGGGGGGGGGGGGGGGGGAGGAGGAGGAGGAGGAAAAGGAGGAAATTAGTTTGCCAGGGTTATCATGTCGGGTTGGATGTGTTGCATTGAATCTGTTTTTTCTATTATCCTTATAGGTATAGATTAACATTTTGTACATTTTGCATTACAACTTCCAATCATGACATGAAAACCATAAAGAGTGCAGGCTAATTGCACTGAAAAGAGACATGTGGTTGAAGAAGTAGAAAACAAATAAATGAAACCCCCAACTCCCCAACTCCACCCCGTTCATCACGACTACACTGCATGACCAACACACTAAATCACAGAGTGCATTCAGCAAGCTCCAGCAGTGAAGCCCGCTACCTCTGACGATGAGGATGATGTGTGTCTGTCGCTCGTCGGGGTTCCGACCGTTCCTGATGATGTATTTTCCCTCGTCCTCTTCTCCCACGTCCTCCAGGATCAGGTGTCCGGGGGCGTTGAGCTTGGCCCGCTGGCCCTTCACCCGGCCGTCCCGCAGCAGGACCACCTCAGCCGTGAGGTTCACGCTGGGCTGGAACAAGACCTCGCTGTGGTCAAGAGACACCACGGCGATGTGAACATCCTCCCCGAAGAATGCCGTCTTGTGCTCTTCAATGACTGGGGAGACATTGTTGTGTTTTTTTTTAGGATCATCGCTAATCACACACTGTTTAAATTGAATGATCATCTTGTGCTTCTGCATGTTTGTGTGTGTTGATGTATATTTATATATATATATATATATATATATATATATATATATATATATATATATATATATATATATATATATAAAGAAATAGCTATGGATTTACCTTTAAGAGATGCCGACAACGCTATGAGACAAGGCAGGAAGAGAGAGACAGTTTATAATCTGCTGATATGTAACAACATCTGTAAACAACCGCTTTTGTTTTAAGGAATATCGAACATACCAAATATCAGTCAGTATTTGAAACGTACATTCCCCAAGTGCCGAAAATTGAACTTGTATTCAAACACTGAATTGTATTTGAATACGCAAAGCTGAATACTGCATGATCTCAATTAACACTGTTGCTGAGTCAACTGTTACAACCACAACCTTGCTCCCGGTTGACTCATTATGTTAAAGCCTACCTGTGCAGAACAGGACACCGAACAACGCAACACAGATAAGCCTCATTTTCACAGGAATTCTGGGGGGAAAAAACACATCTCGTTTCAAATGTATGTATCTACCCCATAATACTATAGTGTAAAAGCATAAATTACGTATTATTGCACACTGTACCATGTTACAATTAGACCACCTCAAACGATAACCACAGTTGACATAATAGTTCAGCCTTAGTACTTTGAAGACTGAGGGAGAATAATGATTAGGAGTGGCTGTTAGGTGTAAGGTGGTGGTGGTGGGGGGTGCCTTAAAACAGATTTCACAGTAGCTTGAAGCAGGGAAGGGGGGGGGGGGGGGGGTTCAGCAGTTTCAGTAACATCATGTCCTAGGGTCAGTGAAAGGTGTCCCATTTCCTCTCCCTGGGGTGTGTGGCCCTGTCATTTATCATCTCATGGAGTCAGAACGTCATTGTCAAAAGCATGAGATTGACCAGAGCTGGCAGAATTGGAATGGGCCAGATTGAAGCTGAGCCAGCATTCTAAAGAGCTGTATTATAGCTGAACATGATGATGTATCATACTGTATTACAGAGAGAGAGAGAGAGAGAGACAGAGAGAGAGGGAGAGAGAGACAGAGAGAGAAAGACAGACAGAGACAAAGGAGGCAGACTGATGAAGAGGCGGATAGAACCAAAGATACATAATTTACAAATAGTGCACTTCAACGGGACTTGAGGGACAGGCAGCTTTACACTAGCCAAGCGTCACTTGCTTTCTGCACAACTTGTTCTACACCCACCATTGCTGCATCTATCCAACAGTTTACTATCCATTAACGAAGCAAACAAAGCAAACCGTTCTCTACCCTATTTCTAATAGCTGTTTGAAATGAGAAATACACTGTGTGCAACCATAGTCTCCAACGGCTTTCTTCACATCCAAGAGAATTCTCCCGTCTCTGTGTAGCCTAATTGTCGTCAACAAAGGCAAAGCATTTGCCAGTCTCTTTTCTTTTAGCTGAGCACTTTCATTTTGCAAAGTAGTGTAACTCAAGCCTTGTGAATTGACATTAATTGCCTCCCTACAATGTTTTACATTTCCATTAGCTTATTGGATACAGTCACATTGTGATTATTTCATTATTGTGCCATAACCTGTGACATAATTGTAAGAGCAGGGTTAGGGCTGGATATCAGGCTTTAGAAATCTAACATAATTATGAGGAAAATCACAGACCGTGCTTACTTAAAACATCTTGGTGGCCATTGCACAATGATATGTCCAAAAAAACTCACTAGGGCCAAAATAACCTTTTGTATATTTAAGATGTACACTCATGTATATATATATAGTTAGAATATATAGTTTTACAAAAAGCATATACAGTGAAGGAAATAATTATTTGATCCCTTGCAGATTTTGTAAGTTTGTCCACTGACAAAGAAATGAAAGGTCTATAATTTTAATGGTAGGTTCATTTTAACATTCAGAGATAGAATAGAAAAAAAGAAATCTAGAAAATCACATTATATAAAATATAGAAATTGATTTGCATTTGATCGTGTATAGTATTTGATCCCCTACCAACTAGCAAGAATTCTGGATTCCACAGGCCGGGTATATTAGTACCCCTCACTCTAAGAAAGTGCTCCTAATTTCAACTTGTTACCAGCATAAGAGACACCTGCCTCAACTCTTTACCTGTATAAAAGACACCTGTCCACAGAATCAAGCAATCAGATTGCAACCTCTCCACCATGGGCAAGACCAAAGAGCTGTCTAAGCACGTCAGGGACAAGATTGTAGACCTGTACAAGGCTGGAATTGGGCTACAAGACCATCGGCAAGCAGCTCGGTGAGAAGCAGACAACTGTTGGTGCAATTATTCGAAAGTGGAAGAAACACAAAATGACCGTCAATCGCTCTCGGTCTGGGGCTCCATGCAAGATCTCTCCTCGTAGGGTATCGATGATCATGAGAAAGGTGAGGGATCAGCCCAGAACGGGAGGAGCTTGTTAATGATCTCAAGGCAGCTGGGACCAGTCACCAAGAAAACCATTGGTAATACACTACGCAGGAATGGATTAAAATCCTGCAGCGCCCGGGGAGAAGGGGGGAAGGTGCTGTGGTCAGATGAGACCAAAATCGAGCTCTTTGGCATCAACTCGACTCGCCGTGTTTGGAGGAAGAGAAATGCTGACTATGACCCCAAGAACACCATCCCCACCGTCAAGCATGGAGGTGGAAACATTATGTTTTGGGGGTGTTTCTCTGCTAAGGGGACAGGACAACTTCACTGCATCGAGGGGAGGATGGACGGGGCGATGTACCATGAAATCATGGGCTACAACCTCCTTCCCTCAGCCAGGACACTGAAAATGGGTCGTGGGTGGGTCTTCCAGCACGACAATGACCCAAAACACACTGCCATGGCAACAAAGGAGTGGCTCAGGAAGAAGCACATTAAGGTCATGGAGTGGCTTAGCCAGTCTCCAGACCTTAATCCCATAAAAAATCTATGGAGGGAGCTGAAGCTTCGAGTTGCCAAACGACAGCCTCGAAACCTTATGGATTTGGAGAGGATATGTAAAGAGGAGTGGACCAAAATCCCCCCTGAGATGTGCGCAAACCTGGTAACCAACTACAAGAGACGTCTGACCTCCGTACAAAATCTGCAAGGGATCAAATAATGATTTCCTTCACTGTATATATATATATCCCCCCTCTCATCTTCTACCGCTTATCCTGTTTTACAGGGTCGCGGGGGGGCTGGAGCCTATCCCAGCCAACACAGGGCAGTAAGGCAGGGTACACCCTGGACAGGACGCCAGTCTATCACAGGGCCAACACATACAACCACTCACACTCACATTCACATTCACATTCACACCCTATGGGTGACCCAATCAACTTGCATGGTTTTTGGACTGTGGGAGGAAACCGGAGTACCCGGAGGAAACCCACGCCGGCACAGGGAGAACATGCAAACTCCACACAGAAAGGCCCTTAGGTCAGGTGGGGTTGGAACCCAGAACCTTCTTGCTGTGAGGCAACAGTGCTAACCACTGAGCTTCCGCGCCGCCCTATATATATATATTTATATATTTATTTATATATATATATATGTATATATATATATAGTATATATAGTATTGCATGGAGTTGGGAGGGCACGGTCCTGGTTCATCGTATCCTGGAGAAGAATGCCAATGTGTTTTGGTGAATAATGTTGGTTCTGATACATTTTAGGGCGTGCTATAGCCCCCTAAAATCAGGCTGGCGATGCCACTGCTGGCAAGGCTTTATGTAATGGAGAGGCAGATGAGGCAAGGATGTGAGTCTTGTGAGACTACATTCTAAAGGGTGTTTGTGTAGGAAAAATGACAATGCCAATATTTTTTTGCTTGTTTTTCTTCCTCCCATAGGCCTACTGTATATGACAATTAATATAGGGGCCTATAAGGGGAAAGCTGTTCCTTTGAGTTCTGACAAAAAAGTAAGCAAAAGCAGCTGTCACAAGAAATTCTCTCTCGAAAAAAAGGATTGTCAGGACAGGTCGGAAGTTCTTCGTTTTTTTGTTTTTTTATTAATCCTCTCACCCGGAAGATAGGCATTGTCGACTGTTCCCCCTTTAATATCATGTCATTCTTTTTTTCATATTATTATCTCACCCTTTTTCAACCTTACTCCTATCTCGTTCTTTTGCCTCTCCATTCGACTCTCGTCGCATATAGTCTTCCCTTTTCCTCCTTTCGCCCCTTTTGTCTTCTCTCATAAACCTCTAATCCCTCTGCCCCATCTTTCCCTTTCTTTTCGCTGCCTGTAACACGGAGATGGAGTACTGGTGCGACATGGGTGTGTCAGGCACCGCAGCATGTACATGTTACAGCGATGGACGAGATAAAACATTTAAAAAACAGCCAAGCTCAGTATTGGCTTGGAAGACACCGGTTCGTATGAACAGAGGACAAACTGACCTGCAATCACTGCCTTGAGTTTGTCTTTGTCCCTCTCTCTGCCACTAGAATTAGCCTAAATGGCAATTGGGAAATAAAAAGGCGCGTTAGCGCTGTTTCTTGGCACACAATTCTTTCTCTGGCGCGCTTTGTGACTAAACACACACACACACACACACACACACACACACACACACACACACACACACACACACACACACGCGCGCGCGCACTTGCTGGGAAGCCTACAGAAACATATTTGCGTGCGCAGACACTCACAAGCCGACCCACACGACACCTATATCAAAGCTTTAAAACCAAGGGCTATTACGACGTATTTTTCTTCTTCTCCAATGTACACACTTTTTGGCCTGAAAAATCTGCTGAATGTGATGATGACCATTAATTGCTTACACCCGCTCTGTGCCCAGGAAACGAGGCTATACCAATTCAAGAAAGCTACAGTCTCACTACACTGGATTAGAAGAATAAGCGTATGAGGAAGACATTCGACAGTAATGAGAAAGAACACACCGTCATGCGCTAATGGGGATATGAAAAAAAATGCAATGTTCCAATAATCAAAGGAATCAATAATACAGTATATATGCGACACAATAACAATCACTGATCAAAATCAGTGCCTTTAACATAAATCGATTTGACAGAAAATCGAACTAAGGTTAATACAAACATGCCATTTCTTTGAACATATAGGCCTATTTGGTCCAATATTCTGATGTTCATGGTCATTCATACGCATAAACTGTTTTATATTTACTAAGCAATGGAACTCATAATGCTTCGGTGTTATACACCTTTAGGTGATGACAGTCATTTAGTGTCATTATGCGTTATTAACGTTAACACACCCTAAAGCGAGATCATCTATTGCTGCCGGTACCAAAACCATAACCCAGAAGAATTAAAGCTAACGTGGGAAAATACTGCTAGATGTAACCTCCGTATTTCCTATCTAGGCTAAATATTATGATAATTAATTGAAAACAGTTATACGGTAATCAATGTTGGTAATTACCTTGTATAATATGGTCCAGAATAAGCAGAGGGAGCGGATGGGATATTCAGGAAGTGGGGATCTTCTGCAAATACCTTGTTTAACCTTATTGTTGAATTTCCTTTCTTTGTACCCCAGCCTGCCAAAGAAAAGGACTTCAATGATGTTACTGTACAAATCGGGAGCCTTGGGCTTCGGCAGCTGTCGGCTCAACATCGGTGATTTTCGGACAAAATCGTCTATTTCCGATGGTTTTGTAACTATGGGCTCTGCTTCCGCAGTCAGGTCGGTTGTAATGCCTATTCTTTGAGCCACCGGCTACTAACCAGAAAGCATGGACTACTTGGAGAGGTTAACACAACACGCAAGAGAGCGCTAGCTTGTTCTTCATTGTTTCCAACAACCATAAGCACTGGGTTGGCTGTGCCAAGTACCTAGTTTGGGATCTCGAACGTCGAATAACCAAAGCTAAACACTATTGCCTGAATTAATTGACAAAATGTAGTTCCCTTAGAATCTGGCGGAAAGGAAGTAGGCCTATACCCGCTATTCCACATTTTTTGTTAGTTATCCGTCGAAAAATGTGCGCTGACGAACTTTTTCAAGCCTGCATGGCTACTGTACACACTGCACAGCATATGCCAACTTTCGATGGATTAACTATAGCGCCAAAATATTATGTTACATTATGAGTTTGTTTGAAAATGATATAATAGAAGATGTCATTGAGCAGTTAAGGAGAACTGGTAATACATGACTGGCAGGAGGACAATTTACTTTTTTTAAATGCATTTTTTATTGTTCCAAACCTGGTGGCCCCTTGCTTTAACTGTTACGCTACAGAAGAAATAGAAAAACATACAATGTGCCACAAATACAGTCATAGTGCAGTATCAGAAGTCAACTACAACCATCACCAATGTAGGATCCCAGCAGACATCAAAACCAGAAACGACTCCTCTAAACTCTGAAATAACAGTGGTGCAGAACGTAAACATTTAACAACATTCGTTTTCCCCCCATGCCTGCAGAAAAAAGTCGTTCCAAAACTCTCTATGGTCAAAGTGAATGAAACATAGGCTAAACGTGATCGCTTCCTGCGTCTTCCACTTCTCTCACAAGATTCATAATGCGAGTAGGCTTGTTTAAAAGAAAATGTGATACTCGGCTGGAGACTTGTAAAAACTGAAGTTAATTGGTCTGTCTGAACTGACTGTTATTGTCCCACCGAAGTATTAATTAATAGCAACACTAGACTAAACACTCTTGTCTGACCTGGATTACTTCCTTTTACACTGCACTGTGTACACTGCATCTATTGTGGAAGAAATACCAGACTAGATCTGTACAATTTAGTTCAGTACTCCCATCTTTGAATCACATGACCACCCTCGGTCTGGTTAATTGGCACCAAACCCAATTCAGGAAGTATGCCACTTAGAACAGTCCCTTTCCTTTACTTCTTAACGTTGGCTAGCGTCCAAGTGAGGCATGCCCTAGCAGCGCCACTATAACAAACGATTTAATTCAGGCTAATACCAAATCAGTGCTGGTGGACAACTCATAGTGATGTTTGGGAGTGACAATTCATCGCTGTATGTGTGAAACGGAGTTGTTCTGTTATATCCATGTCTTCGAATTTCGTTGGTGAGGTTATTGACAGTCTTTTAGACACTATAAAGATCTAGCAGAGTAAACCTAAATATAATGCAGTTGAACAACATTTTTAATAAGAAGTTCCATGTGAATGACAATTTTATAGAGGTCCTTTAGTGCTTGATGTTTCACATTCACATTTATCAGAGGCAAAATGCAAACAGGCAAAATGATTAACACTGCTATTGCTCACTTGCTTTCAAATGTTATTTCTTTACATAACGAACTGAATAATTCTGTCAACGGGTGTGAGACAATACATGAGTATACAGTGAATGTTTAGCGAATACGTGGTTTTACATTCACACACTCCCATCATTCCCTCTGTCCAGTTCACGTCCTCCCTTAGCCTTTTAAGGGAATAGGGTCCCATCTTATCTTTTTTCTTCTTCTGCATTCTTTTGTTTGGCTTTATTTCTTGCCTTTTGCACATTTTTTTGTCCATTATTTTTTTTTATTTATTTATTTGTTTCCTTGCTCCTTTCTTCGTCTTTTTCGTTTTGTTCGGTTCATTGCTCAGTCATCCTCTTCAGCCTCTTCCTCAAACTCCCCTTCCTCCTCGGCGGTGGCGTCCTGGTACTGCTGGTACTCGGACACCAGGTCGTTCATGTTGCTCTCGGCCTCGGTGAACTCCATCTCGTCCATGCCCTCGCCGGTGTACCAGTGGAGGAAGGCCTTACGGCGGAACATGGCGGTGAACTGCTCAGAGATGCGCTTGAACAGCTCCTGGATGGCGGTGCTGTTTCCGATGAAGGTGACAGCCATCTTGAGGCCGCGAGGGGGGATGTCGCAGACGGCGGTCTTCACGTTGTTGGGGATCCATTCCACAAAGTAGCTGCTGTTCTTGTTCTGCACGTTCAGCATCTGCTCGTCCACCTCCTTCATGGACATGCGCCCGCGGAACACGGCTGCCACGGTCAGGTAGCGGCCGTGGCGCGGGTCGCAGGCGGCCATCATGTTCTTTGAATCGAACACCTGCTGTGTGAGTTCGGGCACAGTGAGGGCTCTGTACTGCTGGCTCCCCCTGCTGGTGAGAGGGGCGAAGCCTGGAATGAAGAAATGTAGACGGGGGAAGGGCACCATGTTGACAGCCAGTTTCCTCAGGTCGGCGTTGAGCTGACCTGGGAAACGCAGGCAGGTGGTCACCCCGCTCATGGTGGCTGACACCAAGTGGTTGAGGTCACCATAGGTGGGTGTGGTTAGTTTAAGCGTGCGGAAGCAGATGTCGTAGAGCGCCTCGTTGTCGATGCAGAAGGTCTCGTCTGTGTTTTCTACTAGCTGGTGGACTGACAGGGTTGCGTTGTAAGGCTCTACCACTGTGTCAGATACCTACACAGGGACAAGGGAGACAGAACATATGAAGTACCATAATAAGTGCAAAAAGTGGCTGTTTCTTTTTACTTGATTGGAAATCTTATTTTCAATTAAAATCAGTATATGCCACCAACTTTTTAGTAGCATGTTTTTCAAACGTACGCCGTCTTACCTTAGGAGAAGGCACCACGCTGAATGTGTTCATGATTCTGTCTGGGTACTCCTCTCGGATCTTGCTGATGATCAGGGTGCCCATGCCAGAGCCTGTGCCCCCGCCCAGGGAGTGGGTGAGCTGGAAGCCCTGGAGGCAGTCACAACTCTCTGCCTCCTTCCTCACCACGTCCAGGACAGAGTCCACCAGCTCAGCCCCCTCCGTGTAGTGGCCCTTGGCCCAGTTGTTACCTGCTCCACTCTGACCTGGAATGGGGAAAAAGATAAGGTTTACAAGATAAAGAGTAATTCATTTGGAAGATAGAATTTGAAATTATATAAACGACTTATTTTCATATAGAACGTAGTTTAGTATGATGTGCTATTTGAAAACCCAACATCTGCCCATACCAAAGACAAAGTTGTCTGGTCTGAAGATCTGTCCGAAGGGTCCAGAACGGACTGAGTCCATGGTACCAGGTTCAAGGTCAACTAGCACGGCTCTGGGTACGTATTTCCCACCTCATTTAGAGAAACACAGAAACAAACACACCCACCAGCTCAATATGGCAGGGAACCAGTAGGGCACATGGGAAATGTATATTCTCAATTAGTCCACCAGGGGGAGGCACAGCATATAAAACAATAACCAATAGGCCTTATAATCATTTTTGATCAGCTATATCTCATGTAGCATTTTTACAGGATATGTATGTATATCACATGTATGCCACCATGACACCATGGTGTCTCAAAACAGTATATTTATGTGCAGGTTAGTATGTAGATGTGCTACTACCTGAGGCCTCGTTGTAGTAGACATTGATCCTGTCCAGCTGCAGGTCGCTGTCTCCATGGTAAGACCCTGTTGGGTCGATACCGTGCTCATCACTGATCACCTCCCAGAACTACACACGGGGACACAGATAGATAGATCGATACAATTAAAAGGTTAAAAGGGAAAACGAATGGATATTAAAAATGATATGGCCGAATTTCAGGTTTGAGTTTATCAGCTGGATAAAAAGAAATATGATGAGGTACATTCTTGTTCCGTTTTTTTTGTAATCAGAAAGAGGATTTGATCTTTTTTATCAACTATACTGTATAATAAAGTATTTGTTACTCTTCTCAGAAGGAAGAACCTCACAGGGTTACAATGAGTCATCAGTTCTTCCATCACCCCAAGATACCGTAACAAATTAACTCCTCTGCGTAGGTCACAAGACATGCATGCAACTTGAGAATCTCATTGACAAGACTGGATCTCTCCTGCTCATAAACCTGCTTGTCTGGGTGATAATCTCCATTGTGGGGTTACAGAAATTGTGTCATAAACGGCACTTGTTTCCTCGTGTATATTAAACTCTGCTTTACAGTCACACTGCCATGCAAAATCATGTTTGTGCGTGCATTTGTGGGCTGAAGTAGGTGGGCTGTACAGGGCTAACCTAAGATAGACTTGACACAGATATTGGTGTCATTTTCATCTGACACCAATAAAGTAACAGGGGTTTTGTTTTAGATGTTATTTCATGGTGGAATGGCTATCATAATGTTCAGCCAAATTAACTATTTTTAGGATGCATTACTTATGGGTACGTTGTAATAGCATTAATATTACAATTGTAAATCTTAACATGTCACTATGTCACTTTGTATAACAGTTAGTCTAGGAAAATTCCTTTCAGATGAGTCACAGCCATTGATACATTGAGACATTAATACAACAAAGTGCCTTAGACTCAGTTAATAAACTGACCCAGAAATTAGCCACAGAAAAAAAGAAAGTCTTGAGTTATAGAGAAAGAGTGTAAATAGGTGTGGCAGGAAAATGTGCAGTAGACAGATTTTACCACCATCATGACCTCATTGAGATTAACTGTCATGGGATAAACATTTTGTCACGGAATTAGTTGATAGTTATGTTTTATCGACAACAGAGATTAAATGAGATATATAGATATATATATATATATATTCAGATCAAGATCACCCCCCACCCGACTGCCTTTTGCAAAGTGTCGCAAATTCGAACAATTTGGATGTTCGGCTTCAATTAATAGTGTTAACATTAATGCATTTTCCTAAACTGAGCAATGGGAACTGGGACACTGACTGAATGGCAACCTTGAAAACAATGAAAGTGCGTGGCAGCAACCGACACACATACGCAGTTTCTTTATTTCAGCCTTTATTTTGCAACTAGATTAAATTGAGTGGCCTATCAATGGATGTATACCCTCCTATTTTAACAACTGAATAATTTGCGCTAAACCTTTTTTTCCAAAAGATCCTAAAATGGACGTCCTTTTTCTTAATTTAAGAAAAGTCACGTTTAAAGTAAAATGGCGCAATCGGAAAAAAATCTGAGGTTTTCATTGTCACCTTACTCCACATTGCACCATTACTTTGCGATATTCTTCTAACATCAGCGTTGTTGTATGATGTTACACATGTATAAAAATAATATTAGTCGTTTTATCTGGGGGCAAACTATTGCGCAATCTATAAAATCTTACCTTGGCGCCAATCTGGTTGCCACATTGACCTGCCTGAAGATGGACGATTTCTCTCATTGTAGATCAATATTAAAAACAGAATACTGAAATATTTGATAAATACGTAGCGCGATTGTTCTCAGACTCACTCACGGAGGTAACCTGCAGATAATGCGTGTCGATTCCAGTTTACCGGGGAGGGACAACGCCTTTATAATTTTGGGAAGCGACTGGCCGATTGGCTAAGGTAGTTGCAACTCCTATAGAGATTGGCTCAGGGTAGATTTTCCAAAGGGTTTCTATGCTTAATTTACAGGGGCCGGAAAGAGAAGGAGTGCCCGCTGTCCTGCCCTCATGTTGCCTGTTGTAGCCGCCGGTTGGACTTGGAATAGAATAGAATAGAATAATGAGCTAGAAATGTTATTAATAAAGGTTAACTATTTCTTTGGCCTATATTATATCCCCTTCATCATGCTGATATCGACTATCTTACTTATGCGAAGTTTTTGCTTATTATCCGCTTGGTATCTTATTTGAATGTAATACAATCGAATAAAATACATTGGTGTTATGTTTGTGATTCATCCTCATATGCTGGTCGATTTAGCATTTTAGACAACAAAATACACCATCATCACGTGTATACAAAGGAACTAAAAAGATGTAGGTTATACACATTTTAAAAACAGTATCTGGCAACCTAGGGAGGGGGAGGTGCTGTTTGATGGGAATAGACGTCAGTCTGTGTCAGGCAGCCCATAACCCACCCACAAAAGCACGAAAGCAGGCGATATACTCAAATAAATCAAATTCCTATTTAATTGTATTATTATTATCAGAGGCGTATACTGGAGCAGGTATTAATTTGATTATAGGTAAGTGTTCAGATATTTTATCTGCACCCATGCACGAATATAATCAATTTAATGTAAAGAAACTGTTCAATAAGGGACAGTTGTGTCTGTCGTTCGGTGTTAGAATGTAGGCCCACAAATAAATACACTCAGTGTAATTGACAAATGTTTCATAGAGGTATCTGAGTTTAATATTGTGTCTTCCACTGGTATTTCTTTAGATATTTTCTGCACTCGCCAACTACGCATTCTCTGAAATTAAATTAGAGCGATGATGCAGCAGCACGTTTGGCAGCTGTTTCAATACTCCCACTATCCTATTATTGGCGTGGGGGCTGGGACATTCTCATTTAGAAGTATTGTCACTTGCCTAGGAAAAATAGGAAACCGTTAAAACAACATTTTTCTACGACCATTGTACCTCAGTATGTATGATGTCGTAAAGCTATTATCCTGCATGTCATAACTTTATTCCTTTTTATTTTTTTGTCTGCAGGAAACATAAATAATCAACCATGTTTTATACGTGTGGTCCCAATGAGGCTATGGTAGTGTCAGGTAACAATTAAAATCATATCATGTATTGTTTACAATGATGTAATGCAATCTACACGTTCTATCTATAGGTTTACATGCAGTGTATACGCAAACCGTTACAGAAAGCCTGTGTAACTTGATTACATAGCTTATTTTATGTAGGATTGCATTGCTTATTTTATGTTTATGTATACCTGTCAAAGTTTTTTTTTCTAATGTTCATGCAAATACTGATTTTCGTATCGAGAGAGACTGTTCACAGCCTATCTATAGTAAGTTATGTCTTGTATGTCTATGTAAACACCTTACACCTCACTGCGTTCTAGGGTTCGGTCGCTCCCCTCCACTAATGATTGCTGGTGGACGAGTGTTTGTGATTCCCTGCATTCAGCAGATCCAGAGGTAACTGTATTTTTTGTTGTATCCAAAAGTGTTAAGACTAATTTGCTTTCCTATTTTGTCTTAATTTAATTGATTGGTTAGCCCACTGAAATGTTGTATAATATATCACCTTGAAGTGTAACCAAACGCATACACATTTGTTTGGCTGAAATAACAGGCAAATAACTTTCTCTTAAATGTGTAGCAGACATTGATTTTATTGCATTTTGCATTCCTATTTTTGCTTCTACTCCAAACCCTGTTTCAAATGTCAAATTGCTCTGACTGACGGTGGTATGGTAACACTTACAACGAGTGAGTTATCTGTTCATGGATTACAAACTGTCACCTGTTAACTATCTTTAACTTACAAAACTAACTGTCATTTACTTTCTTTAACTCTTTTTCTTTCTCCAGGATATCTCTTAACACGCTGACTCTAAATGTAAAGAGTGACAAAGTCTACACCCGCCATGGTGTCCCAATATCTGTCACTGGTATAGCCCAGGTAGAGAATGATTTCTCTTTGCGTTTGCTGCCTTACTGACTGAGCTTCTAACTGTCTTTGTACCTGACTGTCTATTTCACAAACACACGCTAATATGCTGGCAAATTACTGCAAACTGACTGTGCACACACCGTAGCCACTTTGGCTGTGGAGTGTAGTCCTTTGTCAATATGTTACATAGACAAATACATTAGCACTGAACCCTAAGCTAGTGTTTTAGATGTTTGGACCACTTTTTTCACCGTCTTTAGCCCTTAACGTAAAACAAGGCCCAAAACAGCCGAACCCTTATTTTGTACTGACCATTGCATGATATTGCTACCCGGCATGGTATTTTTATTTCCTACCTGGCACAGTGGAGAGGCTATTTTATGGACATTTTATGAAGCCTTATATTATATTACCAAAATACTATGTTTTTTCCCCCCGTTGTCTGTTCTTTTCTCTCTGCCTTGCAGATGAAGATTCAGGGTCAGAACAAGCAGATGCTGGCGGCAGCCTGTCAGATGTTTATGGGGAAGTCTGAGGGGGAAATTGCTCACATTGCCTTGGAAACCATGGAGGGACACCAAAGGGCCATCATAGCCCACCTTACTGTTGAGGTTGGTCTATTTCTTCTTTCTATGTTTTTTTTTTGGCTTTTAATTGTCCAAGAGTCCATAGATTGCAAAATAAAATAAAAAAATAGAATATCTATATATAGAAAGTAGTCTATTTAAAATGTTTCACAAACCAGTTTGGGTCACGTGGAGACGGATACATTATGTTGTCTTGTGCTGGAGTCTTTAGTAACTTAAAGCAGTTGAGACATCTCTGTTTGAATGCCTGTGCCCGCTATTTTGCAGGAGATCTACAAGGACCGTAAGAAGTTCTCAGAACAAGTGTTTAAGGTGGCATCGTCTGACCTGCTCAACATGGGCATCAGCGTAGTCAGCTACACACTCAAAGACGTACACGATGACCAGGTACTCTGGGCGTAAACCCTTAGAAAGCGCTCTGTTGACTCACTTATTGTTATTCACAGAGTGTGTCTTTTTTTATTCTGAAAGAGCAATTCACACACAGTTGTTTTCTGAAAGAAGAAAAAAGAAAAGATCTTAAAGTGACTCCTGGTCTATCTTCCCCTGCTTACTCTCTCCCTCCCACTTGGGGTACAGGACTACCTCCACTCCCTGGGAAAGGCCCGTACTGCTCAGGTGCAGAAAGACGCTCGCATCGGAGAGGCCAAGAACAAGAGAGACGCCGTGATCAGGGTGGGGCAATTCTCTTTCATTCTACTGATATTTTGAACAGCCTCCATCCTTTTGATACCATTGCTTGTGAGCCTTTGTATTTCATCCTCCTAACAGATAGTTCTTGACATACAATACAATACTATACTATACCATACTGTTTTAATTCAATTGTAATTCTAGTTCAGCATACTTTGACTGCTATCATACCAGTTTCTCCTCCTGTAGATGAGTTGCTAACTTACTCACCCGCCCTTTAATTTCTCTCCACCTTACAGGAGGCCAATGCTATGCAGGAGAAGATCTCGGCTCAGTTTCTGAACGAGATCCAAATGGCAAAAGCTCAACGAGACTACGAGCTGAAGAAGGCTAGCTATGACATTGAGGTCAACACCAAGAAGGCTGAGTCAGAGATGGCCTACCAACTACAGGTAGGGACAGACTGGAAGGGATTTTTTTTTTAATGTGACATGCGAAGACCTGGAAAGATCAAAGGCAGTGCTAATGCTGAAAAAGCTTGCTTTGTAGGGTTTAAATTAACTTGTTGAGGTTGTAGTTGAGGCTGTCTTGACCCGGCAAAATTTCTATTTTACTTACTGACATGGCGTTCGCATTATAACACACTTAAAAGGTTGTCATCCGCAATTGGGATGCTTTTTGACAATTATTTTCCAAGCATTATTTTTCAGTGTTCTGAAGTCCAACCACTACCGACGTAATAAACACTCACCAAGTGTATTTCAATTAGCCCTCTTTCCATTTCATATTCCTCCAGGTGGCGAAGACCAAGCAGCGCATCGAGGAGGAGAAGATGCAGGTCCAGGTGGTGGAGAGGTCCCAGCAGATCATGTTGCAGGAGCAGGAGATCACCCGCCGTGAGAAGGAACTGGAGGCCAAGATCATGAAGCCTGCTGAGGCCGAGAGGTTCAGGTTGGAGAAACTGGCCGAGGCCTACCGGTAAGCACCACGTGACTCTGTTATCCTCCAACACTGATTTGGCTTTTATAGATAGCCCACTGTATACACCCGGGTGTTAGGAAGGCAAATGTAAGACATTACAGTTAGATTTTCTTTTTGTTTGTGGCCCTGTGTTTGGGTTTGTGTTTGTGTGTGTGTGTGTGTGTGTGTGTGTGTGTGTGTGTGTGTGTGTGTGTGTGTGTGTGTGTGTGTGTGTGTGTGTGTCTATCTGTCTATCTGTCTGCCTGTTTGTCATTCTGCCTTTGTCTGTCTTTGTGTCCAGTCTTCAGTTGATCATGGAAGCAGAAGCTGAGGCGGAGTCTATCAGGGTAAGTCTATAACCCATTTCTATGCATGCACATCTGACACCGTCTCTGTTGTGGTAACATGAGAAAACCCTGTTTGGACCTTTTGTTGCTATCACTCCCACACTGTTGACTGTAACCATATAACCTTCACTACCTTGGTAACATTGTCTAGATACCTACACACCCAATACACGGCCATTAACCACCTTTTTTAAATGTTAGTTCAAGACTACCAACACCTCAATATCATCATTAACGACACTAGATTGATAAGTCATCTTTACATGTCATGTAAAATAGCCCCTGTCCCTTTCAGATGAAGGGAGAAGCCGAGGCCTATGCTGTGGAGGCCAAAGGTCGTGCCGAGGCTGAGCAGATGTCCAAGAAGGCTGAGGCCTTTAAACAGTACAAAGAGGGCGCCATGGTGGACATGCTGCTGGAAAAACTACCTCTGGTGAGCCTAAGAAACCGTGGGCCGAATGAAATCCAGGCCAATCCGTCCGTTATTATTGTTTATTTATTGAAATTCAAACTGCTGTGACCAAAGCACAGAAGCAGCCCTTATTGTGACATGTGAACTTCGGAGGCGAGCAATCCCGTGTCGAAGATTCTTTCCGAGGATTCACTCTTGAGATTTCCCTCTGGCCTCTTCTAGATTGCAGAGGAGATCAGCAAGCCCCTGACGCAGACCCAAAAGGTTACCATGGTTTCCAGCGGGGGCGGGGAGGTGGGTGCGTCCAAGCTGACTGGGGAGGTGCTGGATATCATGACACGTCTCCCAGAGGCCGTGGAGAAACTGACCGGAATCAACATCTCCCAGGTAAGACAATAGCAATGATACAGAAACGCACACTTGAACACATTCTATTACTACTTACACACGAACACACACACATACACACACACACACACATTGTGTACCACACATTTTCCCAAACATTTGGACAAACTGGTTAATGTTCTCCTATCCTGTAGGTGTCCACCCGCATGGGCTGATGAGTGGCCCCAGACCCAGGCTGACTTCTCCCACTGACCCGCTCGGCGGGACCTCTGTGTCTGCATGTCTACTAACACGGCCTTAACCTGTCCTATCCCATGTTTCCACACTGTCTTTTATCAGCAACACCTGTTTGCTGTTTCTGTCACACTGTTACTGGGTCGAAGCATTTGCTCTACACACTGTGCTAGACCCTCCCTGTGTCTCAGTGGTTATATCGAAAGGCCCCCCGATTTCACATACTAATTCCTAACCTCTCTCATGCCTCTCTCGTCTATTCCGTCCTGCGTAACTGCCTATGTCCACTGCCTTGCTGCCAAACCCTAAGTGCATCTTAGCGTTGTGAGTTTCAAGCAAACTTGCAGTCGAGTCTGCCATCCAGTACTTCTCTTCCATCTCATTCAGCACTCTGACTCCTTATTACCACTACGTACCTGACAAAAGAATGTCAGACTTATCCTTGTGTTTTTTTTCTTTCTATTTTAATTGAAGACTATTATGTTTAAAGTACTATGTCTATGACTAAGTACGTTAGGCACTGTAGTTTTAGTTTTGTGTTGTTGTTATAAACAGCTAGCCAATCGAAGTAGCAGATCATTTTTTTTATTGCTGCAAAGATTCATGGACGATTTGGTCCAAGATTTATGAAGACTACTGTTTTTATGCTGTTAATTTATTTCTATTTATTTCAGGTCTGAAAGTGTTGCTCTGTATGTCTCAGAACTCAAGCGGTAGTCGTTTTCAAAGGAAAGAATGTGTCATCAAACACAATCAATGACATTTAATGGATCAATTGATCAGTTCTTTTTTCCATCAGCACGTTATGTAGCAGTGTTCACTGTTCATTTCGACTCAGTCAAACTTTTATGGGGTGAAATGTTTTATTCTTTGGTTGATATTATGTTAAAGAAATAACCTTCCAGAAGTGAAATAATTGTACTGTTTCTAAAATATTTAATACATATAGTAATATGCATTGAAAGGGAACCTTTTTTCACACAGTACAAGAGGTAATGGAGATTATGTTATAAAATATAGGGGAATGGGGATGGTTTCTATTTTAAAGTTGTTGTTTTATGTTTATCCTAGTTTCCTTTGAAGTGCTAAGTGCTATTACTGGACGGGTTTCGTAAAAGATTTGATTACCAGAGGTATTTTTTTGGGTACTACAATTATCCCCAAAAAGAATGAATGGTTTTGTTTCGTTTTTTAATTTCCTAAGCAAAGGAAAACTCCATAACTGTATAAGCTATCATATTTTCAAGGATTTATTTAGATTGAACATTTCAAAAGAGTGTTTAGGGACTTGTTCATCCAACCTAGTCAGACCCTTGTCGTTTAATTGTAGACATTGTCTGATAATCAGTGTTGTATTGCAGGGATATGCTTGGCTGATTTGGACTACTAAGGCATAGTTAAAGAAGAGAGGCTACCTGCTAGGTAGCATAACTTGCCTTATTTCCCTCTCACAGTCATCCTCTACCTCACCTTCACATCACGGTCTCTTATCTTATGGACTGTACCCTGCACTTCTGATTACAAGGAAGCCAAATGTATTAAAATGTGCTTGACCTATATGGTATTTAATTTTATGAGAACGATTATGGTCGTGGTTTTATTTATCATGAAATAGTGTAACAGACTTTCTAACCGGCAAATGGGTCAAATTCAGCCATAACAGATTTGATGTATTCTATGTATCTCAGTAAATTGTGTTATGGCTAACAACTGTAATTATCATGGGGATGCTACTCCCTCATGTGATTTCAGTCTAATACACTAAGCACTAAAACCTAGTCCTAACATCTGTAATATTCAATCTAGGTACTTTTATTTATGTTACTCTTATTTATTCAGCTTTGTACATGTATTACTAACAATCTCTCAGCGTTGGCCTGGTCCCTTTTATGGCATTGTTGTTCCGGATACAGTCTACTTTTGAAGATTTAGCTACTACAAATTAGAACATCTAAGAAACAGGTTTCATTTATCAGGCAAAGCCAAAGGACGCTCGACTTAAAAGGTACTTGGACCCATGATGCACTGGCAAGTAGATTGTATATCCAGGACAGAATTACTTAGCTTAGTGTTGCACTACCTGTATTATTAGTACTAGTAAATATTACTTTGTTTTGTGTGGTTCGCATAGTTTTGAGATTGGTGGTGTGCCAGTGTTGTTTTATATTGGCTGTTTTAACGATGCACTATTAGAAATGTTTTTTTTTAGAAAGTATGTATTACCATATTATATCATTAAACTTGTAATACAATGGCTAAAGCTCAAATGTCAGATTTTCTTTGGTGTCTGTCAGTGTGTGTTCTGTAGGTACAGTATCTCATGTTATTCAGTTACCAGTCTGCAGTCAAGCAATCATTCATGCTCCAAAATAAGAATCAAGACCACAAGGTTATAGTCATCTCCGACTGATTCGAGCTTTATTGTCCTTACAGGAAGAAACAGCTGCTTCAGATGACCAAGAGTGTAACTGTGCATATACAGCGTAAGAGTGTAGCATAGGGGCCATTAATAACTGTATTATCAGGAGCAATAATAACAACATTAATAAGAATATTGAGAACTGCGTTATTTTTAAAAAGACACAATGAAATACAAGGAGTATAGATGAGAAAGTCATCCAATCCCACAGCCTGCTTGACAAACAGCGCAGAGCAGGGCTTTGTGATTGGGTAGACAGCCTACAAGTCAATGACGGTTGGACGGTCCAGGCTGTCTGCGTTGCAGTTGTGAGCTTATTAAAGTGTCCAGGCGTTGAAACAGTTTGACCAAGTTCTTGTATGTATAAAACTGCATTTTCTGCAAGAGATCTGAGATCAGTCAGGGCTGTGTTGACAAAAATGTTTGTTTTTGTCGTAATGTGATACATTGAAGAAATACCATTAATAGGATCAATGGTCTGCCACCTTATTTTGTTCCTCAGCAATGTAGGCAGCCTGGAGCACGGGCAAAAATCTGTTACGTTTTCATCTGGTTTTCTTTTCATATGCATCACAGATAACATACATCCCTTTTTATGAATGAAAAAAGTATTCTATATATAGTATATGTACATGATACCATCAGTAATACCTCAGACTGATAATAATGAGGATAACATTTGCATACAATTATAGTAATGAAGGTAGTAATAGTTTGTATGAAAGGTTTTTATAAAACAAAAACAAAACAAAAAAAACGAGAACTCATTAACAGTACCTGAAAGCCATGTCGTTGAACACTAGCATTCTTTCTTTCACTGAACCACCTCCCAAGTTGTTTTAACTAGACTTAAAGTTGGGGTATAGAAAATGACCTTTCTCATTATAGAAAATCTGCTTGTGGTGTTTTTTTTCTTTTTTTTATCACCGCTTTCCCTTCACACATCTCAGTCTTTGTTTTCCATCCACGTTCGTTCACACATTCCTCTGTTGGTAGAAAAATACATACATAATATGATATACAACAAACAAACTGAAATACAATGATGACGAACTGAGGGCATAAAGACTGATCCTTATCAAGTGCCTTCTTAAAGAGACCACCCACCCCCCTCCCCATAACCTCCACTCATTTAGTGCATTCTACAACCGAGCAGGTTTTATTCATTCAACACTGGAACGAGCCTCAAAGATGTCTTCCCTGTTGCTCCCTTCTTTCGATCTGGCCTCTTTCTGCACTGAAAGAAAAGATTAGACATTCTCATCCTCCAACCCTTCTAATCAATGATTTGGGATTTCTTCCAACCCGAGACACAGATAGAGGTTGCGAGGGATTTGGAGGAAACACTTCTGAGGTTCAGCTGTTGAGTCCCAGCCATGGTCCATAGCGTCTTCTTCTCCTGGAAGTTATTTCACCTTACAATGTCTGCTTGGCTCTTTTGTTGTCCCAACCGCCCATCCTTCTCCAATCCAAGGCAGTGTCGATTTCAAACTTAGGGCCTGATTTACTTAAGGTTTGCGTGTGCAAAAACACGTGCAAACGTCATACCAGCCCCCCAGAAAAATGTCCCAAGCTGATCTACTAACGTGGTGCAAGAAGGATTGCGTCGTTCAAATGAGCAATTTAGCACACCTCGTCCATTTTGCGTGCCTTATTGCAGATTCAATGGGCGTTACTACTTGAGAGTGCAAAATACTGGGAGCAGACATGCAGATTGTTAAATTTAGCACCCACAATTATATTTACCAAACCTGAAGGTAATTACCGGAGGAGTGATGGCGTGTAACATTTAGTACAACTGAAGGGCACATACTAATCGGATGCGCATGTTAGGAGAGATGGCTGCTCTTATTGTGATGAGAAGGAGACGCAGGGCAAACCAAAGAATGTATGGAGAACGTGTTCTTTCCGGCCTTAATGTCAGATGTCACAGGGCAACATTTTTTCCATGACTAGAATCACTGAAACACGCAAACCCCTCATTTAAATATTGCTGTTTGCACCTTACGTCATTTACACCATTACTCTTGGTTGATCACCTACAAAACTGTTGCAATATTTTCGTGCAATCTGGTGGAACCAACACGCAATTTCGTACGTGCTTTTTGGGATCTTAGTAAATCAGGCCCTTAGTCTGTCCTCTTTGCCCTCCTCTCGTTCTATCCATCATTCTCTCAGGACAGCACCTTTCTCTGTGTGGTTCTCCAACGTCTTTCCTCCTCGATTCCTCCCGCCCTTCGTCATCTCCTTGCCTGCTCTTCCACACGCATTGGAGGAGGGGTTAGGCCGTGAGTTTTCCAACCATCAGGGGGGAAGAGAAGTGACATGGTAAAAGGAATCGAGTAGAGAGAAAAAAAACATTTGAGACTCATCCAAGGGGGGGGGGGGGCTTCTAGGAGTTCATGTGCTCCACCTGTATGGCCGAGGTGGAGACCGTGAGGCAGAGGTCTTTATGGGCTGACAAGTCGGCCACAGTGACCGGTTTGTACTGGATCTCCCCGCCTGTCACCGCCTTGTACTGGTGCAGGTCGAAGGGGCAGGGCACCACACTGCTGTCCGCCTGCTGGGAGTAGCTGCCTGGAGGGTTCTGGTTGGGGTTGTTTGGGTTGGGCTGGTTCTGGACCTGGACTCCTCCACCTCCTCCTCTCCCTCGGCCGCGGCCCCGGCCCCTGCCTCCTCCGCCGGCCCCAGGGGTGAGGCCCTGCGCCTGCTGGGCTGCCACCGCAGCAGCCACCGTCAGCGGGTCAGGATTATGTTTCCTCATGTGTTTCATCAGGTAGGTCTCCTGGAAGATTGGAGAGAGGAGAGGAGAGGAGAGGAGAGGAGAGGAGAGGAGAGGAGAGGAGAGGAGAGGAGAGGAGAGGAGAGGAGAGGAGAGGAGAGGAGAGGAGAGGAGAGGAGAGGAGAGGAGAGGAAATATAGTCGTGTTATTCAATTTACACTGAATAAGATTTAAAATACATAAATAATCTACGGTAGAGTGGACAGTCACTTATGCACATACTAATTCTACTGACCAAGGGTTCATTACTGTAACAACAACTAACAGCTCCATACATCTTTAGGTGTGGTCGACACTAAATGTCTTTCACCTACTTATATTTGAGTCTAGCCAGTTCTACCAACTTACAGTGAAAAGGACTTGTAGGCACATTTTAAAGAAGTTTTACTGCAAGAAGTAAACAGGATAAATTAGTTCCCACCCAAGCAATGTGTTTTGTGTCTCTTGTATGTTATGCCTAATGTAACAGCCCTTTCATAATACTTTGAGAACAACTAACCTAAACTGTAAGATGAATGTGTATTACACCGGTGATCAGTGAGTCTGGCAACCTCACTTTGAAATGGGTCTAAAAATATCTGCAAATGTGATTCTGGTTGACCTTAGTCTGAAGTGGGTAGGTCATTGTATTATGGCTGGTTGATTGACAGACGGCTGGACCTACCGAGGTGTAGGAGCGATTGCAGAGGCCACAAGAGTAGAGTTTGGCATGTTTGACTGTGTGAGTGGACAGATGAACCTCCAGGCTGGCGGCGTCCGTGTAACCACGGTTACAGTTGTGGCACTTGTACGGCTTATCTTTGTTGTGCTGCCGACGGTGGGACTGAGGGAGAGACGCGCAGTCACTTATATACTTCATATCAGAATGTTTACACAAAAAACTAATTTTATTTAGTGAATCAGAACCTAATATATATTTGCATGGTTATGTACTGTCTAATAGTATGCTAAGTCTATGCCCGAGGTAACATGTAATACTGATGAGCTATTCTATTTTACTGTTTCAACCCAGCTAAGTGAATGTCTGAAATGTTGAACCGTTTTTTACCTGTAGGTTTGAGAGCTGAGTGAAGGCTTTCTCACAGCCAGGGTGGACACACTTGTACGGCCGGTCACCAGTGTGAATCCTAGAGATGAACACACAAAAATCAATCAAAGCTAATAAATGACTGCTTTCCAAAAAAATACAAACATTAGGCTTCTAGGCAGCTATTGATAAAGAAGACAGACCCCTCGCTGAATAGTGAGTGGAAAGCCCAAATGTATGAAAATTGTAGTCTCCATGTTGCTTAGTTTAGTCACACAGACAGAAAGGATCATGGACACAGCTCGACAGAGTCAGCGGAGAGATGATGAGCCACAAGCACCGGCCATAGAATGGAACAATGAACAGGTTTAGGAGAGTTTAATGCACCCTACTAGTAAAGCTCTAGGGTTGAGTCTGTCCTTGGCTTCTATGCTGAGTCTGCCCGTTGTGATGCTACATTTGTCAGTCAACAGCCATTCGGCGTGACCCGTAATCTGAATACATATGGTATAAAACGGTTGCTTGTTTCAGTAAAGAAAATACCATGCATGCATCGGTGGCTGATCTGACCGCCAATTAAAAAGGCAGTAGCTCAACCAACTCCAACTACCCTCTGAGCCTCTTAGCACAAACACCTCCTCTTACTTCCCCCTCCCTATCTTCTCTACCGCTGCCCTGTCCTGTTACCTGTGGTGCTGCTGGAGGTGGCTGAGCTGCCTGAATGTTTTCTGGCAGTAGGAGCAGGTGTAGGGCTTGGCCCCGCTGTGGATGCGGATGTGCTGCGCCAGATAGCTGGAGTTGGCAAACGACTTGGAGCAGTGGGGACACTTGTGCGGCTTGCCCTCAGTATGGTTTCTAACAAGGGACAGGGGGGATGGAAAGAGAGAAAAAGAGAGAGAGATTTAGGCTCAAGCTTTTATGGAATCTGGGTGGTGATCTTTAGATCGAGTCACATATCAAATCAAAACGCTATGATGGAGTGAGTCTTTCCCTTTCATCAACATCGGACTGACAGTGCTGCGTCTGAGTTGTGAAAACACAGAACAAAAACACACAGCCGGCACAGTCGACCTCGCCCCACCCTGTCTCTTTCTCTCTCTCTCTTTTGCGGTCTCTTACTTTGCCTATGATAAACTAGCAATTTGGAGATTCCTGTGACCTGTTGTGGTAGTGGAATATGTATTGACTCAAATATGAACACCATAGAAATCAAAAGGATGCGACGTTTGGAAAAAAACACATGGGGAAAAGCCAAATTGAACTTCTTAAAAGGATGTATAGAGTAAAAAGTGGAAGGGGCGTGGTTCCGTTGTCACATCAACACAAACACAGATGCGGACTAAAGCTGGAGAAGAGGGAGAGTAGCGTGGATGAACAGAGAGAAGCCACACAATAGTGAAAGCACAGTGCAAACCACAGTTGTGTCCAACCTGCACCTGACAGCTGCCTCCCTCAACAACTCAACAAAGCCAAGAGATGCTTTGTGTCTTAACAAACGTAGGCTAAACCCGCTGGTACTTTGAACATTCTGCATGGTAAATGATGTAATTTCACCCTCAAAACCGCACATGTCCACAACCTTAATCCCATTACACACACCCACACACACACACACACACACACACATTTACAAACACACACACACACACACACACACACACACACACACACACACACACACACACACACACGTACAAACATTCTCCCCCAAACGGTGATCATTTATTTAGACATCAAATGGGGTACCGTGTGTGCTGCTGGAGGTGGCTGAGCTGCCTGAATGTTTTCTGGCAGTAGGAGCAGGTGTAGGGCTTGGCCCCGCTGTGGATGCGGATGTGCTGCGCCAGATAGCTGGAGTTGGCAAACGACTTGGAGCAGTGGGGACACTTGTGCGGCTTGGCCTCCGTGTGTGACTTGGAGTGGATCTGCATGTCCGACTTGCTGAAAAAGGTCACCGCGCACATACGGCACCTTTTCAAGGATGGACCAAAGGGAAAGGGGACATAACTTTGACGGGAAACAGAAGCGAAGGACAATGTAATTTGTAATAATCAGGGAATAGGGGGAGAACTGGAAATGTCTTGTGGCTTTCCTGCCCTCTCTGGCGTTACTTGCCTGTAGGTCTTGGTACCATCTTTGTTGCCATGATCGTCTTCATCATTTGATAAGTCATATGGGTCGCCAGTGTGGTGCTAGAGACACGGGACGAAAAAAAACCTAATAAGAATTTCTGCAAAAGGAGAAATACATCATTAAATATAGGGGCAATACAAATATATAATGCAGGCTATCAACATAAAAACAAGGGTGTTAAGCTCACCTCACATTATAAGTTCACCGATAACTTCTGTTACAGCGCTTGTGGCTGCGTGAAACTGCCACGCTCATCTACTCGACTCGTGATATTTATACATTTTTGGTTTCAAATGTTGAACATAAAAATAGGGCCGATTAAAAAAAGATATCCTCTACCTGTCCTGCAGCCAGGTGCGCCAGGATCAATGCATCACTTCCTGGTGGGAGAACGCCACCCACTCTGCCCATCATGGATTTCTTCTTCCTGCCCCGCTTCCCAGGCGTTGGCATGGCCACTGCCGGGGGCATGGCCACATCCTCTTTCTTGTCTGAAACAAAGGGGGTTGATTGGGGATGGACGAGAGAGGGCGAGGCAAAGAAAAGGAAAGAGGAGGGGAGAAGACTTCCATTCAACATATCAGAAAGACTAAGCCGACACATTTCCCCAAGGACCCCTTTTTTTATCAAGAGCGTTTTCCCCTCAAGACTTTAGAAGCCGCATTTTTTTTAAAATACTAATAGAATTTCCAAATCTACTTCCCCCATTCCCAAAGACGCCGAACTTTAGACTATTAACTTGTTAATGACTTTTAATCAGCACCGTAAACAGTGTCATTGACATATTCACATCCTTGACAAGGGTGTATACGTTACAGGGACTACCATACACATTGGAAAAGATCCATAACATAGGAATACCAGAGGCTGCTATGGAACTACCCAGGAGAGGGAGAATTATGGCAAGTGGGTGTGAGATAAAATGGTTTGGGCGGAGTCTTGAAAGTCTTTTCAGCAATTCTTTGCAATCTGTTTCTTGTCTCCTTTTCAGAACCCAATTAAAACTCAGACCTTGTCCTCTTAGTTGTGAAAAGTAGTCAAGGACGGAATCCAACATGAAAAGGCAATTTAGACTCGGCCAGGAGAGAAAATGGAGGAAGGCGGCATAGGGTAGTTGGGTGTGTGTACTCACTGTGGCTGTAGAAGTAGTAGGGCTGGCTGTTCACTGAGAGAAACCGAGAGAAGAGGAGAATATACTCAACACACAGAGCTAACTACCTAGCTCTCTTTGTCTCTCTCCCTCCCTCCTTATTTCTCTCTCTCTCTCTCTCTCTCTCTCTCGCTGCAGAGAGCCGGGCTGGGATCAACGGGTAGAGGCAGATGTTTCCAGGGTGTTTTTAGGGTTAAGTTAGCTCATGCAAGGGCGTGTCTGTTAAAGCAACTGTGCAAGTGTGTAAAAAATATATTTAAAGCAAATATAAGTGTATGAAGGGTCAAGTGCACGTGAGTATTTGTCTGAGGACCACCTCAGAGGACCATGTGTGCCGATTTGCATGCTAGTGTGTTTCTGCTTTGCTCGGTCAGAATAAGCCATCTCGCAAGCAGCTATGAGTAGCTACACAATATTGCTACGTGGTGGGAAGGACCAGAGGAGCAGGAAGGGACAGGGAGTTGTGAGTTGGAGCCAGGACAGGGGGGGAGTGTTGTTGGAGGTTTTACCTGTGTTTGTGGGGTGCACTGCGGAAACTATCATGGTGGTGGCAGTGGGGTGTCCGGCTACGAATGTTTGTGTGGAAGAGGCGGGAGGAGACACCAGCGTGCCCTGCGGGGTGGTTATCACTAGCCCAGCTGGGAGGGAGAGAGAGACTGTGACCTGACTACTCCGCACGTACATATACACACACACACACACACACACACACACACACACACACACACACACGACACAGACAAAGCTCACATCCTTTGAAATTGCCCAAAAAATTAAAAAAGATAAAAAAGGATACACTCTAACAGCCCGTCACAAAGCACTGACAAGGAAGAAGGAAGACAGTAACCGCGTACACAAGTGGAACTTGGCATGGCACGAATTGCTTTCTATGCCCACGATGATATATGAATGACAGGTGAGGTGGGGACAGAACATGTTTTCAACAACGAGGTAAACGAAATGTGTTCGGGGATTTTCCATCTCACCTGCCGTCATGATGCCAGTGGAAGGGACTGGTACCACTGTGATGTTCTGGGAGGTGTGTGGCTGATGGAGATGTCCCCCAACTGCACTCAGGGGTACGCCCCCACCCCCTCCTCCCCCTCCTTCCTGTTTGGGCACCCGCACGCCACCAGAGGATTCCATGGACCCGGGCACGGTGAGTACGGCAGTGGGGTAGTGGGACGAGGAGGAGTGAGGGAACGAGGGGGAGCCCTTCTCTGGACCCATCTGCTCCTTCATCTTGTTCAGGAACATTGCGTTCTCAATCTAGAGTGGTGACAGGGGTTGATAGATTGGGAAGAGGGGTACAGAAGGCGATGGTGGAAGAAAGGGGTGGCGTGGGGGGGTTGGATTGATAAATAAGAAAATTAGAGAGATGGTGAGATGCAAACAGGAAATTACATAGGGGTGGAAGTAGGTTCCAAGAGGAACAAAAGACGGGTGGGAAAAGTAGTGATCATTGTAGGGGCTCATTGTTCCATTTACAACAGCTAACACGTGAATCATTGTGCATAACATGTAGCAAACCTCACTAAAATGTGCAAACTTTTTTCTGCCAACATGTTTGTGTGTGTCTTGCGACAGCACCGTGTGCACTTTATTTTCAAGACAATGCCAACAATAAGGTGGTTCTACCTGTCCTTGTACTGTGGGGACGGGAGACCAAAAGTATGATGAGTTGAAATGGGAATCTTCCATTATTTCTGTAATTAAAAAGCAACACACTTAGATAACAATCGCCCCTCTCCGCTTGGCTTTGTTTAGTTTGTCCTCAGTTGATATTGTACCATGCATGGTGGCTGTGTCCTAATAGTCCTTCCTGGATTTCTTTTATGACACCTATTCAATCAATTAATACAGATGGGAGTCTCAAAAGTCTTTCTTTAGTGACTAGAACCAGTTAACCATGCATTCTACAAACGTATTAAAGCACTAAAAGGTAGCCTGCTTGATCTATTCCATGAATGCTTGAGGTATTCCTCATGCATTCAACTGGTTATTGTACATGTTTTTATTTCTGGTGTTATATGCAAGGAAAGGCTTTTGAGACTGATCCAAGAAGAACACAGAGATTATAGGAATACATATGTGAACAGTTACGAAATGTATGTATTCTATTGAAAGATGGCCATTAAAAAGTTTCAAGATAGACCTTAATTGTGATCGAAACTTAAGTCTGGTCAGGAATCAAGCAGTTGAGTGGACACTAGTTACGTTTACATCTATAACCCAAGTTTTAGGTTTCAGCCCTATATGGGCCTAAAATGTATGTTCTGTGATGGCATGCACTATTCTTGCTGGCGTAGTTTGCCTTGTCGGATAACCGTGTGCAACTACTCAATATGTACATACCATGCATACTGTCACATAAAAGCAATAGGAATAGGGCATAGGAATAGGTAGGCATCAGTATTGCAGAACAGAACGAAGTTTAATCTATTGCCATCATAGCCCTAACATTAGGCTCGGTATATTTATCCATGAGACTTTCATGGGATTTAGTCTGTCCTGTAGGTCAAAAATCTGTAAGGTGCCACTATTTTGCATTAGGGATAAAGTTTGCAGAATTTGCAGAATTCCGCGATATCAGTGGACTGTCAAGCATTGTATAGCGTGGAGCGTCAATGTAGCAAACGATAGCTAGCTGCTTTAGTACTTAAATAACACCATTTCATGATTGCCATTTTGATGGGGAACAGAACACAAAGATAGCGGGCTCAATACTGCAACACTGGTCGCATTGAAAAATAACTTGAAGATCAAATAAATATGAGACAATAACTCCATGCATTTATCTGAGCGCACCTTTATGAGTTAATTGTTAGCTAACGTAATTCTCAACAGTTGTCCGAA
>CM030182.1:12418834-12456334 GCA_017639675.1 Aplochiton taeniatus
GAGACATGTATTGACAATGTAATCCTAAGGCGCATATCCCACCACAAAAGATGAATCTTCGTCTTATAATAACCTAGATTAGATCTTCAAAAGTTATTAGTAAAAGACTCAACTAAATCCGTGCCTCCAAATATGACCCTCAATCTGATTCCATGGCTCGCCAGTGTAACCAGTGAAAGGTTGCCTTGGTTGACTATCCCTTCACTGACCACCATGTTTAGGTGACACCCAGTCCACATGTGTCAATATATATGTGGGAACGCAAATGATACAGTGTGTTAATATTGACTTAGAGAGTCTCTAGCACAGTATATTGATGTATCAATAAACCAGAGAGAGAGGAACATAGAGTGTGTGTGTGTGTGTGTGTGTGTGTGTGTGTGTGTGTGTGTGTGTGTGTACGAAAAAAACTGAGAGGAGAGGTAAACGAAAATGTGAAGGAGTTTTCTCTAAGTGGAGGGTACACAGTAATGCAACATTAACTCTCAAAAACAGAAACTCCTTGAGAAGGGGATGGGTGAGGGAAGGAAAAGGAGGGGGAGAGAAAGAGAGGAGCGAGAGAGAAAACGTAGCACGAGCTATATGAATGTAGATCTAGGTCTGAGCAGAGAGAGAAGTGTAGGAGAGGAGAGAGAGAAAACATAGCACGGGCTATATGAATGTAGATCTAGGTCTGAGCAGAGAGAGAAATGTAGGAGAGGAGAAAGCGGGAACAAGCGTCTTGACAGGAGACAGCGTGGCCATGTGATGCAGGAGCCAGCCAGTCAGCCAGCCAACTGTATCAGATTGCAGAGGCGGGAGAGCCAACACAATGCGCACCTCTGTTCCCCCCCACCACAGTGGCAGCGCCCTGGCCCTGCTCACATCTGCTGCCCGCCTAGGCCCTTCCTGCCTGGGGGCCTTTGGAGACAGGGGACCACCACCAACACCACCCGACACAAGCAAGTACAGAGTAACAGGCTGGTAGAACACACCCAGTAAAATAACATGGAACTTACACTGGCACAGGCACATATATATGTATATATATATATATATATATATGTGTGTGTGTGTGTGTGTGTGTGTGTGTTTACTTGCAGGATTGGACTAGACAAGGCAGGTATGCAGGTATCAAGACATCTACCTACCCTCTCTCTCTCTCTCTCTCTCTCTCTCTCTCTCTCTCTCTCTCTCTCTCTCTCTCTCTCTCTCTCTCTCTGGTCACCCTGTACCTTGCTCTCATTAAAGAAGGGCACTAAGCATTCTGACATGGGAAGGGGTTAATGCGTAGAAAGTGAAGAGAATTCCCTTTGTAGTCGTGATTAACATATATCCTTGCAAATAGTGCCAGCAATTCTGTTATGGTGTGGAATATTTAATATGTACGCAAGATTCATATATGAACAAACTTCAATGAAAATGTGTTGCAAACAACTGCGGATAATTTGTCATAAAAATACTCCATCTCTGTGTTAAGTAGTGCAGTTTCTTTCAATGACCACTAGGTGATGCTGAACCAGAGACAGACTTGGTGGTCAATTAAACTGTGTGAAGTACCTCTGGAATGCAAAGCAATTTGACCCACACACATACACACTTGTCACTCCTCACACACACAGACAATACAACTCAGAGCCAATACATCTTTGAACACCAGCAACCAAAGGCAAACAGCCAAACACAAACAGCTGTCTTGTCCAACCACAAACTCTGCAAACACAAGGACAGCCCCTGAAAAACACTCGAAAACGATACTATAAGGTAGAGGGAAGGGCTCATGTGTGCCAACTGGGAGCACAAAACACACGCAAACACACACACACACACACACACACACACACACACACACACACACACACACACACACACACACACACACACACACACACACACACAGACAACCAAAACCACACAGCAATTGCAAAGCTCAGCTTGGGTCACACTGCACTAAAAGAAAACTACATAAACATAACACACACAGACATAAACAAACACACCCCTTGGAGTCATGCACCCATTCCCACTGTATGCTTTTGTAAGAGCAACCATCATGAATCAAGAAGATAGAGAATTGGTGTTGTTCCTCGGTTCACCTCTGTGGCGTCGACCCGTCAACCCCTAAAACCTGCCCTCCTCCATGATCTTTCTTGTACCGTGTCCTGGTACTGCAGTGCCAAATACCAGACACACACACCACCTGACACGCACCCTGACCCCTCAACTCTCACCTTTAGACCAATACAACGGCAACGTTGTCAGAGAGAGTGCAAGAGAGACAAGGAGGATGAAAGGGGGAGTGACAGGGAGGTTGAAAGAGAAGAGGGGGGAGAGTTTGTGTTTCTCCAAGGATTGTCTTTAATGGAAATTGTATGCGTATTTACATAATTTCATTGTTTCATTTTATATGCTATGATAATCTGGTCATGTTTTACTATGTTTGGATTTGTGCAGAGAATTTACTATTTGGCATCAAGAGAGAGACAGAGCAAAAGAGGAACATAAAAATATAAGTTCAGCTAACGGATCAAAACTAATCAAGGGTGAAAAAGCGCACTTTCAAAGGGACAAGACCAAGGACCAAGTAGGGACTCGGACTGCGGACCACGATAGCTAGGCGTGTGGGCACAGCTAAGGCAGTAAGTTATAATTTGCATCACCATCCTCTATACTTATGATGTATTTTTAATGCACTCTGTAAGCACAGACAGAAAAACTATTATAACTACCCACATCACCCAAAGGGGATTATTTAAATAGATACATACTGTACATCGGTATAAAACAGGGGTTTGGTGTAAAAAGAAAAAAAGAAAAGAACCTTATCCATGAAGGTAAAATTAAAATGCCGTTAATAGTTCTGCAAATAATTGTAGAAAAGATTTTGAGGGCATTGAGTTGGCCTAATAGGCTGACCTCTACAGTCAAATCCCTAGCATTGAACAACTTTGAAGTGCAATGCATTCACAGTAACAGATGTCTAGGCTTAAAATAGGAGAGATGGCTCTATGAGTCGGAGAAAACCCAACTACTGATTGGAAATATACACCGAAACACAAATCGATAACAGCAATAATATTGACAATAAAAATAATCTGCTGAAATTAAACCTGCAATAATGGCACCACACAAAGAAGGATGAAAGAGTGAAGACAGAAAGATCATTTTAAAGTCATGGAAGGCATGAGACGCACGGTAAAGAATTAGGCAACGCCAAATGTGCCATCACCACCACAGTGCCAACGTGGACCATGATGCCCAGCAGTACGTGGTTTGTCGATGACTCAGGACTCAAGGTCTAACTAGAGCCTGAGGCCGGATGATATGGGTCTAACCAGGGCCTGAGAGGGAATCATGTGCACCACACAAAAGCTTAATAAAACTGAGGCCTCCTCTAGGAAATTACTAATGTCCTACCTGTTAAAAACACACAACTGAAAATCAATCAGTTGTGTTTCAGCTATATCAGTTGCTTTAGAAGTACCCATCGATCCTGAACACATGAGAGGTGACAACGTTAGACCTAAAAACGCTAACAGTTGAGAATGGAAATCCCCCTTGAGAAAACGACTAGGCCTTCTGAAAGGTTCAATGGGTTTAAGTTACCTTGAAAGTCCCTTTGAAGAGGGGCTTATGGTCTCATCTTTGTACAGAGTTTAAGTGACAACTTAAGTGATGAGACACAGACAAAAAGATATTAGCCTACGGCTCTGTCACTGTTAAAGATAATTGTTCAATTGAACTAAGACATTTAGACAGTAGCTTTCTGCATAAGGACTGTGAATAGATAGCCAATTTGATTGGAAACATGTACTGTCAGACATTTGTAAGAAGCCCACTATTGGCTATTAAATCACGTTCTTTGCTGCAGGACAGCGACATATCTGAGACAACCACACTCAAAGTGGTATATGTATAGACTGCTAGCACTGGAAAAGTCACCATGGAACTGTACATGCTGCTGTCTAAAGCTAGTCCCCTACACAGACCTACACCAGCTTCCTAGAAGCACGCAAATGACAGTGACTATGAATAGTTCAGCTTAACGAATTGTAGGGTCTATCATTACAGTTTGGCACTCTTTTCTTTGGCATATCGTCTTTTAAAACAGCATGCCTGGAAGAGAAGATGAACCCACTGTCTCTCTCCCACAGACATAGACCCCAAATTATCACTTACAAGGCGAAGAGGAGGAATGCAATCTTGTCTGTTGAATCTTGTGTTATCCACCTCCTCAATTTTGGATGCTAATGTCTGGTTTGATGCGTTGAGGAGCTGAGGATGGGTTTTAATTACGGGGAGGAGGGTGTAACCTTTGTCAGTCATGGCTCATGTATGGAGATTTACAGTTTCAGACGTGTTGATTTGCAGTTTGACCTACGATTATGCATAATTCAGTTGCATAAAAATTGTCTGGGCACATGAGTCGGGTTGAGATAGTGGAGTGACAGCAGGAAAAGAGAGAAATAGAAAATACCACCCCAGATTGGATTGTATGTCTGCCAATAGCTGATTATTATTATTATTGATCTGATCATGTTTATTTCCGTTGCTACAGATTGCTGTAATCTAAGCAATGTATGCAAAGATAACTAACAGGACAAAGATGCTACATAGTCAAATGGAGCTAAAGGCATAAGAAGAACATATAGCAAGAAGAGAAGATTAGAAGAAAGAGACAGACAGAGAGAGAAAGAGAAAGAGAGAGAGAGAGAGAGAGAGAGAGAGAGAGAGAGAGAGAGAGAGAGAGAGAGAGGCAGACAGACAGACAGACAGACAGACAGACAGACAGACAGACAGACAGACAGACAGACAGACAGACAGACAGACAGACAGACAGACAGACAGACAGACAGACAGACAGACAGACAGACAGACAGACAGACAGGACATATTAAAGACACAGTGGCCTACTGAAGGTCAAAAGAAGTACTCACACACCTCCTAACAGGCATGCTATCGTGGCCTATGTTGGCTAAGGACACAACCAGAACACCACACACTACCTCTATTCACAGTCTGCTAGCCTGCCACTTGGACGAAAGGAAGACTGAGAGCTGGGTGTGAAAGAGAGGGAGAGAGGGAGAGAGAGAGAGAGAGAGAGAGAGAGAGAGAGAGAGAGAGAGAGCGAGAGAGAGACCTAAGGGGAATGAAGGTGTAAGTGAGCGATTGGATGTTATGGTTAGCAGAAGTGAGACAGACCGGTCATTCAGAAGCAGTGCTTTGAAATGAGGTTAGGGAACATCCATTTTAAGAAAATACTGCCACCCCTATTTTCTCCTTTTTTAAACAAAACCTGGTTTTCATCCAATTCTACTTTATGTTTATATGGTTCAATAAAGTCCTTCCATCGGCATGCCGGTTTCCCATTGAGAACCGAAGAAAAAAAAAAAAAAAACATAAAAGAGGCAGTCATTATCAGGAGACTCCTTTTCGTTCTAATTCAGACTGTCGTGACTTGGACCGGGACCTGTTGAGAGTATGAAGGCCTAAATGCATCAAGACAACATATCATGCGCCCGTTGAACTCTACAATAAGTATTTCTAAGATTGTGTCCACAAAGTCAAGATGTTGTGTGTAGGAAGGGAAACCTGCAAGCACGCACAGGCTAGCAAGCAAGATGAGGCAGACAACCAAGCACACACTTTGATGGAGCAACGGTCTCGGCACCAGATCATTCAATAAAATAAAACAATAAAATCAAATACATTTAAATAATTATTGTTAATTACGCATCTCACGTCATGCAATTTCAGGTCAGAAAAAACATCACAAGCGGCCGAAAACAGAGGAGCATTCACTAAAATGTGTTAGACCAACTTATTTCCACACTCGAAATCTATAGGGTTCACACAGACGCATATATACACAAACATGACTGTACAAAGCACATACACACACGGAGACACTAAATGCATTCATTTCAAAACCCTTCTCTCCCTCTCTTGCCATCGAGGCGCTCGCCTTGCACAGAAGTGCGCACTCCCAGTATAATAACCTATTCATAAGACGCAAAAATGTCTCATGATTCCTTCTCCAAAATACACATGGGAGTCGGACGAAGGAAAGTGCAATCACGTCTTGAAATCTAAAAATTGGAACTCATGCCAAATACCACATTGAAGGGAACACAAATTATGTTAAAATACCCATGTTGTTGATCGCAATTAAGATACATGAAACAATGTATTGTGCTTTAAAATAAAAATTAAAGAACCACCATGACCTCGTTAACATGTTCTAAATACTTGGTATTCTTTTGTCCATTAAAAGTTGAGTCAATAAAACACGGAGCAGTAGCTAAACAGCAGGCCATAGCCTAGTCTAAATTGGTAGTAGGGCCTCATTAAGAGTAATTAGCTATTCAAATGAAAAAGGAACTGAACATGCCATGTTATAAATAAGTGATAACTCTTTATAACAGACTAGTATGGCCAAAATAGAACATTTTCTTTTCACATTGTCATATACATGAGAAGAAGAGATGATTTCTAAAACCATCTTCAATGAACAGGAGGGTGATTGCGCGCTAATGGGAGGGGCGGGGGGCACAGGCAGAACTGGTAAACTGCAAGTCAAATATTAAAAGTCAGTTCATAACTTAACTGTGTCTGCCTACAAAGGAATACCTGGTAGGTCATATTTTTGCTTAAAGCAACAGAAAAGGTCTCAACAAACAGATCGGTAATAATAAACATTTGAGCACCTTTAAAGTAGCTTCCCTCACCCTCATACCCCATGGACGAAAAGGTAGTACTTTGGTGCTTAATTTTTGGGATGTTCGTTCGTCACCCACCCCCCAACATATATATTTAATAGACATAACGGATATTACATTTTTATACGATTTAAATGAAAGAAAAAAAGAGTGTAGATCTTGACAAAGACGAGCTAATAGCGATCGGAGATTACACCTGTCATAAATGCCTGCCGAAAGCACATCCCACTGAAAAGTACCCGCTTTTAAGCTAAGAATTAATAAAAGACGTCTTAGACACATCTATTCTCTCCAAAATTATTTTACATTGAAAAAATGCGTCTACACCTTTATCTGTAACTGTTGGATATCCTCGAGAAAGAGAGAGGGGACTCTTGGACTGTGCGTAAAATGACCATTCACGAAAATAAGCTCTAGAGGCAAAAAATCTGACTGTACAAAAACTATGCACAAAGCACACACAACATCAAGAAAAACACGTTTCAACAAACACCATAATAATTGTTTAATTGCAAGAAATCTTACCTGCTTGAGTCACGGGTGCTTGGCACAAGGTGAGCGCCATGGTTACCAAGGCAAAGGAAGAAAAGTCCAAGCGCCATGGTCTCCGCTTCTTCCGAATCGGGCAGTTTCGAATATCCATATTGTTGTAGTTGTTTGACGGTTTAGTTGGGCTGTAATGTAGGATATGGTGAAAGTTATCCTCTCTCACAGAAAGCCAGTCGAAGAGAGGGATCCGACTGAACCTTCTGCGAGGCGAAATGCAAATAGGCAAGCCTCTGGAAACGTCTTCACCTGTCTCCCGGATACTTCTCTTAATAAATTACCTATATTAATCTATGCTATATATACAACTCTTAAATACTGAAAAGGAGGTGAGGGCGGTAAATAGCTTTTATTTAACCTGAAGCCCTATATTGCTAAAGCCCCATTGAGTCAGAGTGGATATGAGTGCTGAAAGTGGAGAGCGGAGAGAGACCTGAAATCACTCTCTCTCTCTCTCTCCCTTCTCCCTCTTTCTCTCTCCCCTTCTTACTTTCTCCCACGAAAAGTGAGATAGCGTGTGTTTGTGTGGAGTGGGAGAGAGTGAATGACTTTGTGACCGTGAAGAAAGAGGGAGGGAGAGACCTGCGCAGTCTACGGGTACGAATAAGCAGGCTGAGATAGAGAACTGGAGAGTTACTAATGATATGCAAATGTGTTCCGGCACACACGAGTAGCCCTGGTATTTTTTTCTTATCAGTAATAGTGTTATCAGCTAACCACTAACCTAAATACCTCTACGTATAGCATTTAATGCCCCTATATCTCTACAATTCAACTATTTAATATTTCCTTCTCTCTATATTTCAGGTTTACCATAGGCTATATATAGGCAACGGCACCTTTTATTTTGGGTTCCTACTTTCCATCCTTTTCTTAGTATCCGTGGCACTCGGTTGCGCACTCCCGCTGACAAGACTGGCTTTTTAAATCAGTTGCATTGGTAAGGTATTTTTTTCTACTCAGGTATCGCGAATATTACAGAAAGGCGTTTTAAGACCTTTGGGCAAGGGATTGCAGCAGCCAATCGGATCTCCGTCCGCACTAGTCGCCGCGCCTCTACAGGGACTAATTTAGCGTTTCCGCGTTCTGATTGGTCAGCCTCGTGTAGGGTAAGCGGTATATCAGGTGTGGTAGCGGCAGAGCAATGCATATCCACTTCTACACTATTAAAAGCTATACTTCTCTTGAAGGAATTCAAAATGAAAAAATGTCATGAAACTTTAATTTAAGTGATTACAAAGTCATCAAGGTTATACACTATTTATATTGCAGTACATTTTAATTCCAAAGTTACTTTTGATAAGATTAAACAACTTTTACATTACCCAACTCAAAACAACTGTATATAAATTAAAAAGTCCTCCAACTAAATACCATTTGATCTTCATAGCATAGGATGTTGAGTAAAAGGTGGTTTCAATTGATCTTTTACATGGATCTTTGTTTAAGAACGTTGCTTTGATCATTTGAAAGCTAGTCTCACATGTCTACCTGCCCATCATAAAATCTAATAGTGTTCTGCATCCTAAATCACTGCTCTCCACAGCCATCTTTGTAAGCAGCAGTAGTCAGACAACCAGTATTCACCTTCTTTGAATGTAGAGCCAGAAGGCAATAATTAGGTATGATTATCGTTTGATGTTATTTTGCCTCACACTCCTTCTCAACCACCATCCACCCCCTTGAGTCTCCACTATATTAGCCTCTTATTACGTTATGGGGGAGGTCTAAGTTTGTATGTTTCTTATCCCTTCCCTTACTGTCATTCTCTCTATACCTCCAATGTATGCCTTAGTTCACGAGCCAACAATTCCAGGGGGCTATGGAAAAGGACATGGTAGAATGAATAACCGTTTTAGGTTTTCTTTATTTGAAACAGTCTGTACATTTACATGAGATGCCACAAAACTTGGAAAACCCACTCATACAAAGCTAAAGAGATGAGTTTCTATAAATGTAGTCTTGCTCTCACCAACCACCAACTAACCTATGGCACCCACCAATTTTGCATCAGGCTTCATAGTGGAACTCGTTTCGACAGTATTTTGAGCTGCAGTTTTAAAAACATGAAAAATCATACGGCATCAATGCTTCTGGAGAGAAAATAGAACACACATTTACCAACGAAAGTGAGTCAACTGTAACATCCAAATGTCTAATTAAAAAAGCTGGATGACAAAACGTGATGTGTTACCTTGTAATTCAGCACTAAAGATGTTTTCAGTCTAGACAGGGTTCAACACACTGAAAGAACTCAAAGAACGTTAGGTTTTAATGTAGGACAAAAGGACAAAGCATTTTTGTTCTCGAGTTGTGAATGTGGATGCCGCAGACTGTAAAGAGAGACACCCCAGAGAGGCCTGTGGTTTGTGTTGGTGTTGGTCTGCTGGGCTGGTAAACCTTTACTTCATGAATTCACATTCAACCATCATAATCACTGCTCTTGTTGAACCCAGTGTTCCAACACACACGGTAGTGGATTGCTGGGAAAATGTGTTTATTAATGTGTCGGTGTGTGTGTGTGTGTGTGTGTGTGTGTGTGTGTGTGTCTTCTGTATTTTAACGGGCTTTGGCTAAAATGGCTAGGATCTTGTAAAAATGAACACCATAGAACAGCAAGTTTTAACACACTAGACATAACAGTGTACACAGGCTTCCTCTGTCCCATCACTGGACCCCTGTAGCAACTGTGCCAACCAAACCTGCTGGAGGTTTGTTTGGAGGTACAACAAATTCCTGGGATCCACTGACGAAAATGACCCCAAAGACACTCAGATAGGAGGGTACTGCAAAATCTCTGTGACCACGTTACCCTGAGAGCCTACTAAAACATTATTAAAGTGAAAAATATCCCAGAAAGAATAAATACATTCTGCAGATGCTCTGTTGCTGACTAAGAAATCTGGCCAACAGTTTTTTTGGGGGGTAAATACCAACCCATGAATTACCGACGTAACCTTGAATGTCAGCCTCTTTAAATTAATAAAACCTGCTAACTAAAAGTTGTGTAATGGTAATTTGAAGGCTTAAAAGCCAAGACCACATGCCTTCTGTGGCAAGGCATCATCATGATTGGCCACCCACCAAACAGATCTCCCACCAGCAACCAATCAGAACGCTTTTAAATCTTATTGGCTGTGATGTCAAAAGTTGTGTTATGATGATCTACTTATCGTTTTTCATGGCACGGTAAAATCCAAAACAAAATTGTAGAGAGTCTATATGGGTCTGACAGGAGATTGTAGGAGAACAGTAGTGAAGTGGAGACAGCCAGAGCAAGTGCTTGTGGGCAGCCCTCTAAGCTATTTCCAAAACGGGAACCTTGTAATTACAATAAAGCGACCATATTGAATTGCTGACTTCCTTTAAAAGTCTGTATTTTACAGGGCAGGGCTTCAAACCTCGCACACACACACACCCTGCTAGCCACAACACTGAAATAGATCAGAGAAGGGGGTCAGAATGAAGGGGATAAAGAATGGGAGTGGGCCGAGCACATTGGCAATGGGCTGAAAGAGAGAGAGGGAGAGAGTGCGTGTCCGATGCAAACAGCCTGAAGTAGGGCAAAAAACAAATACAGGTAAACATGGAATGTAGAAAAGAGAATGGGTCAGTGATTTTAAATGTGGCCCCTGAACACGCCCAACTAACCACATACCTCGAAATAGGCACGAGAGAAGAGAGAGGGAGGGAGGAATGATGGAAGAGAAGTGGGGAGAAGTGATTGAAAGAAAGAGAAAGAGAGAGAGCGAGAGAGGCCTAAATTGAAAGACATGTGCCGGTGGGTGTGTCCTTCTATGTGTGGGCTGAGTGTTTGTGAGTCTGCGAGCCAACCCATGTGTGTGTGTGTGTGTGTGTGTGTGTGTGTGTGTGTGTGTGTGTGTGTGTGTGTGTGTGTGTGTGACATACCTATTGATGACAATGTATACTCATTTTTACCTTTTGACGAGGACTCAAAGTGTAATCAATGGCTGTGCCTGCCATTAACTTGCTGTGTATGCATTCTATGAATCACTGCAGGTACTGTATTGACGGTACAGTACTCAACACTTCCTATTTCATACTTATAATCAAAGCGTAGCAAACAATTGAATACATCCACCCACTATTAAATGTTAGTTTAACATTTTAGCCAACTATAATAAAATTAGCTCATCAGTTATTTTCCCAATTCACATTGCTATTACATGGAAAAGACCATGCTAATGTAACTATGTTGCCCACAGTTTAATTACTCTTAGGGGTATGAAGGATACACACTGTGTGTCATTACATTCATACTGTGATGAAGCTACATACACAGGAAACGGTAAAGGTTTTTGCTGCTATATTTGAATACAAACGAGAGAGAGAGAGAGAGAGAGAGAGAGAGAGAGAGAGAGAGAGAGAGAGAGAGAGAGAGAGAGAGAGAGAGAGAGAGAGAGAGAGAGCTGGGTGGGAGAAACGTCAGGGATCAGGGAGGATCAGGGAGGAGAAGGAAGGCCATGGAAAGGTACGTGCAGGAAAAATCATAGGAATGAATAGAGAAAGAGGGACGGGGGTACACAGCCCGGTAGAGAGGGAATGAATAAGAGCCATTGATGAAGCCAGAGAGAGAGAGAGAGAGAGAGAGAGAGAGAGAGAGAGAGAGAGAGAGAGAGAGAGAGAGAGAGAGAGAGAGAGAGAGAGCGGGGGGATCAAACAGTATTTACACAGCAAGATTCTGGAAAAAATGAGGGTGGAGACGGAGGGAGGAATGGCTGGATGGAGGGGGGCGTAGTGCAGGCGGGCAACCCGGGGGATCTCTGGAACTGACCTACTGACTAAGGAATTGGGTGGAACCTTGGGCCATTTGTCTGGACAAATGGAGGGAGGGAACAAACCAGCGAGGCTGGCTGTTGTGGGTTAGGGTGAGTCTTTGCCTCGTGGTCACTAAATCACAATACATTCTCAAAATGCTTTCCAAATCAAAGTCATTTCATTTAATTTTTCATCAAGTACAACACAGCACCTTCTTTCTAGTATAAATCTACTAATACTAATGGTATACGACTTCAGACTGTATCTTAATAATCCCAATGTGTCTTCAAGCATCCGTTCAATATATGCTGCCAGTCTAAATGGCACACAGATTTTTTATCTAACAAATCACCATTCAATTACCGGTCAGTATTAAACTGCAATGGCTTTCAGATTCTATAGTAACATAGGTTGAGCATTAATGGAAGTCAAATGGCAATGTTCCATTGCACAGTGTGGGACAACTCATATACAAAGCATGGGTAAGCATCCATCCTTGGGTGAAAAGTGACCCTTGATGCCCTTGGCTGCGTGGCAGGGACCTAATGCCTCCATTCTTATAGGCTGTAGTGGCAGGTAGAGCCAGTCGTCATAGCAACATCAAAATGACCCACCTGACCGCGGCCCCGTGCAGACAAGGGGCCAGCTGGTGGCTGGAGGCCCAGCCCAAGCCATTGTGCTCCCATCGCTCACCAGCTAGTCACCATAAGCATGCTTCTAATACTTCACATACTTTGCTACTTCTCCTCTTTCACTCAACACAATTTAAGGAAGAGCCAAAAACTGGACAAAGATATTTTTGGGGGTCAATACTGGGCCAGTATAAAAACACTGTTCACATTTTTTTTTTAACATTGTCTTGTCCACTCTAGACAATTTAAAGGATTTCAGAATAAGGATAATAAGATTGTCTTTAGAGGAAACATGCAGATTTAAATATTTTATGGTATTTTAATGGTAGAGACGCAGCTCTGGAATTAATTTGTGTTGCTTTGTTTCACTTTGCAAGCTATTTATTAGCATGTAAATGTAAATCAAATGTCAATCAAAAAGCATGTAATATATTTTAAGATCTCAAGTTTTGGTCCATGTCTGGGTAAGGCTAATCTTTGTAAACCGGCCATTGAAAGGTAAATAGGTAAACACCTCCTTAGTGGTCTGATAAATCAAGGCACTGTGTTTTGGTATCACTGAGGTATCCAACGAGTGACTCGGGTCACCCACAATGGGACCTGGTCAATATGGAATGCACCAGAGGGGGGAAAGGGAATGTACCACTGGGGTGTTGAGGAAGGGGGTGGGGTGGAAGGGGCGGAAACGCAGGGGGAAAACAGAGGGGTCTTTTGTAAGACAGGAAGCTTCAGAGACTGGGCCCTGTGGTACAGTAGTGGAGAAGAGCCTAGGAGGTGAGAGAGGGAAAGAGAGGAAAAGAAGTAGCAGAGAGGTAAAGAGAGAGGAGTAAAGTGAGGGACAGAAAGGAATTAATGTAGAGAAGGCAAGAGTTTGGAAAAAGAATGGGGAGGGAGAGGGGTAGTCCAGGGAAAAAAGGACAGATACAAATAAATAAATAATACTCATTCATTTTTAGTACGTTTTGCTAATCACATGTACTGATTTATTTACCAATTCCAAACCGGCCATCAAACCGATACTGAGGCCAGGAAAGTATATCAATAGCTAATCTCTTATTCATAGGGGAATTCAAAATAATTAAAATAGTCCCGGGGCTAAGAATTGTTTAACTAATATTTGCTACTTGGAATGAAGTATTGTTGAGTGTTCTGCTCTGTGTTCTGTTTTAAGCTTATCTTTTGTAAGATTGATCTTAAAACGAACTGAAGGTGATATACTATATATTCAAGGATTTCACTGAATCACAATTACATTCAGGATGAAAGCTAGCAGGTATAGTTTTCTTCTCTGGGTTATAAGAGAGTGCTTGTTAAAGTCAAGAGAATAAACTAAAAGCCTATATATAGATAACAGTGACACAATATCTCAAAGTAGTCAGGTCAGGTGAAAGAAACAATAAGCACAATCACTAAATGGTTTTGGTAAGTTTATGCTAGGCTATTTATTTGCAATGGGCACCATTGGAGTACCATTAAAGAGCTCTCCCCTCTTTATACTGTTTGATTTCTGAAAGGTCACATCCATTAGAGTACTAACACAAACATTAAGATAGTTGCGAGGACAAATAACTATGAGGATACCACATAATAATAATCCCTCCCGTTCCTGTCTATGTGATTCCCTTGCTCTGCCCATTTCCCCTCTCTGACACATTTCATCCCTCTCATGTTCACTCCTGGCAAGAGTACAAGACCACAGTAATCGCTCCGAACTAAGATAGCCTACTTTGCCAAGTGATGACAGTGTAATAATGAAACTGAACCCAAAGCCTACTATAGTTCACTTAGAGAAGACAGTTACCGTAGAATTCCTCAAAGTGATCCACTCAATGTATTGACTTTAGATGTTCGCAATATAAATCGGTCCAATTTAGCAACTTTAGGATCTTATTTTTACTATCAACACGCTTGTTTTGATTTCTGATTAATTAGGACGTTTTCCTGGCCTTAACATAGACCTGTTCTTAAATAGATATCTCTTCCTTTGTACATACTGCAATAAACGGATTGTGCAACTTTAATCTCAACGCCAATGTATAACACATATTTGGCTGCTGCAGTGGGGCCTCTATAACTAGTGCTGGCTCCCTCGTCCCTATTCCTTGATTTGAAACAAGGGCTAACATGTCTTTGATCAACAATCATATGCTGCCAGAAGCATACAAATGCATTTACATTTTTACCACATCGGGAGGCCCCGGATGCCCTTAAATGTAGCTTCGTCTAGAATGCTGTATGGCCGGCCAAGCCGTAGGCATATCATTACACTGGAACATTCAGGGAAACACTTACTGACCATCAGTTCTAAAAGTGTTCTCATTCTTACAGCTAGTAACTATGGCATCAAGGTGATGGCAGAAACAAGCTCCCACTCTTAGTAATGCATCAAGACGGAAATATTTACTCATCCTACAGTCCAGCCTCTTATAGGAAACAAGAGAACAATGTCTTCAAAAATATTAAAATGATAAAATATGATCTATTAGCAACTTTGATGCTCAGTACTATTTGTTCTTATACTTTCCAATGTTGCTAGAAAACATGAAATCCTAAAAGACACTAGAAGCTCCTAACTAAAAATGCAATCTATACATGATCCAACATCTCACTGAAGAAATGACTTGTTCCGTTCATCAAGATATTGGCCTTTAAGGGCTTCAGTGTCAACACTGTAACTACTATAGGCTAGGGCGTGAAGTGGCACATGAAAGGATAACCTCAGGTTGTGGATACAGTTAGTTTAGAGTGAAAGTGTGGAAGAGAAAAGTGACAATGATGGAGTCAGTATTGTTAATACTTGATTGATTGAATTGTTGGTAGGGGCAAAAAGAACAGTAGGAGGTTTAAACCACACTTATCCGAAGTTCATAACCTTCTGGACTTCAGTTATTTGAACAACATATATTCTAGTGAACATAAGAAATGCTAACCAAAACTAATAAATTACATGTTTCTCTCTCTAAACTTGACTCCATATATGAGGTCTCAAAAAGGCAACTTAAGTTCGGGTTTCCTTATGAAAACAAATGCAGCCAACAGTTATTTTGTTGGAGATAGATTTGATGATTTATTCATGTTGGTAGCGCACATTTACAAAACCAGAGGCTGGGAAGAAGACTGTTCTGCTTACTGCTTTAGACTGTAAAGACATTTTTCAAAACTTTAATATTACTCTTAAAGTAAGTTGCCCAACTATGAGAACTAAAAAAATGTACAGGGTTGTAAACAAAAACATAATTTCCTCCCATGTATAAAATGTGCCTTTTCGAAAATCCTCACAAATCAGGAAGGAGGAACACATCACAGAGAAAGAAAGTGGGGAGAGAGAATGGGTGAAAAAGAAAGAAGAGCTGAAAGAGAGAATGTGATACAGCACTATAGACAGATCTGGCAAAGACTAAAAGTGAGTGCAGAAGAGGGTGGGGTGGGGTGGGGGGCAGGAGAGCGGACATACTGAGAGGGCCTGAGAAAGGTGAAGAAGCCATTGAAGCAGCATGCCGAACGATAAGTGTTCGCAGGGTGAAGGGAAATGCTAAAGCAGCTCCCGTAAAACTGAAATTTAGATACACATTTGCCAAATATTGCGGCTAACAAGCAGCGAAATGATCCACTTCCTTGAGTCTTCTTCTGCATAAAGCGTAATAAAAACGTGTGATCATATTCGGCTCAATAACTCTAATAGAATTTTCTGTTACAGTACTTCAACAGTTTAAGTGCAAAACTTACATTTAGATCTGTGTGGACTTATCTAAACCAAGTCTTGCTGACACAGCTTAACACTCATCGGTATCCCGCAGGTAACAGAGAGCTCATTGTGCGAGGGGCCTCTGTTGGCCAACACTGGAGTTACAGGCACTGTGGCACCCATGGTACAGAAATGTATTTATATATATATATATATATATATATATATATATATATATATATACACAAAAAAAGAAAAGTTAATTAATTTTCATGTTTCAAACTTTTACTTAAAATGATGTGGTCTTTATTTTAATTGGTACATCATTTAATATTTCGTACTCGATATTATGCACACATTTTAAGCTGTTAGATTAATGCAAATAGAAACTGTAATTAGGAAGTAGACAGGTCGAAGATTTACACATTTAAGCATAGGTTTTCATACCACCTGTGTAGTTTATGTTTATGTAAATATGTATCATTGCCATGAAGTTGTACACTCAAAGTTATCGTTTCATTAAATTATTTCAAAACTTAGGTGAAAGCCGTGCAGAATGCTTGTACCTTAAACTCAAAAAGTATGTCCAGTCAGAAAGAGGGGAGGAGACAAGGATGGAGGAGGTGGGCAGAAATAAGGACAAAATAAACCCGCAGAAAGAAGACAGAAAGAGAGTGAGCGAGAACTGCTTATTACCATACAGAGGCTCGCTCCAGAAGGACACACACACACTCACACAACCCACACACATGCTTGAGCCCAGCTGGGCAGTGGAGTAGATGGCAGCAGGAGCCCAATCCAGGGGTGAAGAGCACATAGGGGGCTGTGGAACCAAGTGGAAGGACAGGACCTCTAGTGTTTTAATGGTGTAACTGCAGCGCCAGTGGTCACTCAGGGCCCGGGGGTCCTGCTGGACTGAGGAAGAAACACGGCAGCTCTTCTTTTGGCATATGGTGGGCGGAGACCACACAGGCTTGCTGCAACATTCCTTTAATGGAGTTAGTGGTATAACCTATCTTCACAATGCTTACTGTTTCTAAGTTATATTAAGCCAAAATTAAGTAAAACGCTGACAACAATCAAATGTCATTCATGTCTTCTTTTCTAAACCTATCTTTTATTACTTTATCGAATAATAAAAAACAAAAAATGGAACAAATAACGACGTCAAAACCAGGTATGGTACAGTATTAAAACCTTTACTCAGACATGATACAACAAACAGAAACAAGATTCAGAATTAATGACTGAAGAAAATCATTATTCATATTTTTCTTTCATTCCCCAAAGCACACAAAATAATCAATCAGTTCCACATGTATGCTTGAGTATGATACAAATTGGACAAAGAAGTAAAGACATGATGAGGGAGAGAGAAAATAAAGACAGAAAAAAAAGATCCCACTTCATATACCACTTCTTTCATTTGTTTAATACTCTGAAATAAACAACGCTGATTTCAATCAGATGGGGTAGTGAGGAATTCAGGAAGGATCAGAAAGCAGGGTGTTTAAACATATCAACACCCGATCAAGTTTTCTCAAACCTCTCCTCAACTCTTGTTATCGCTAACCCATTCTTGGCGATACCATCAACTCTGAATGCATTATTCTTACAAATAGTGGGCATAAAGTCTGCTCTTTTCACCAAATCCACTCATTATTCATTGTCAAGCGTTCTGGCATCCGAGCTGCATCTTTGGGGTCTTAGGGCATACTGTATGCATACTAGCCTATCCGTTTACATTTTCTCCTAAAAGGCCTTTTTTTTTCTCTTTCAAATTTGAAGCCATGTTTTTTTTTTTGCTGGCAGTGTCCAGCCAAACATTAAACCTCTTTGTAAACACACTTTTATTTGCACTAGACCCGGAAGACAGACAGAGAGAGAACTCAGATCCAGACCAATCAAACCATTCCTTGCTTGTAATTCTGTCTACTCTCTGGTAAACCAAGGGTTGGGGACCCTATAAAAAGCACCGATGCACAGCATGAGCACCAGAGAAGAGCTACTGGCCATATCCATCACCCCCATGACCAGTCTACCTTCTCCACATGAGCTGTGACATACTTCCTATCGAGGGCCCCATTTAGTGCACTCTCTTTAGTATGCAGTATACAAATCAGAAAAAGGCTAAAAGGGATTTAAGACTGGGGCCTGTTTTTAACATTGCTACATCCACAATAGTTTGGCAGTGTTACAAAAAAATGTGGTTTTAGGTTATGCAGTACGAGCACCCCTTTTATCAAAAGCAAATGGACTTTTGCTACAGAGAGCCTGCGTCAAAATGTAAAATGGCGCCCCGTTACTTAATCATTACCTAATAACCCTCGGTCACAGTCTTCGATCAAATGTTAAAAAGTCTTTCTCTCTGCCTATTTAAAAAGCGAATGATTTCAAAAGTAAGGCAGCGATACTGCTTGTAATCAAAAAAAGGTTACACTGTGCGTCTGCCTCGAGTGCACACGGCCACAGGGACACGCATCTTTGGGCCGCACTGGGGATGGACTGCTATCTAGTGAAAAGCATTAGCATCCCTCCTACTCTGTGCAATAACGCTTTTTCCAATCGAGAAAAGAACAACACTTCTACAGGAGGCAGCTCACCCAAGCCTGTAGTTTTATCAACACCGAGGCTTTGTTGGAGAGAGCAAAAATACAAAAAAAATACAAAAATCCATACACATTCATAGATGCAGACAAGCGTGCACACTCAGAAAAATACTTGACCATTCTCACCTGCAAAAACTGTCTACTCGCACACAACCTGCAAACGCCTGTCTCAGTTTACATAACCTGTAGGATTTTAGAGCCTTTTTCCTGTACTAAGTCATATCTGCTCATAGCAAACCTAATAAGAATATAGACACAGCAGAGTAAGGAATAAAAAATAACTGTTTTTAAAGCATAATGGGGGGTGGGCAGCACACATTCACATTTAACAGAGAACTCCTAGTAAGATAAAACAGGACATTTGCAAGCTCTAAAAGTATGATCCGATAGTTACTGGGAGGAGGGTATTTAGAGGATGGGGGATGCATACATGATAGTTACTCCATTAGGAACGACTGAAATACCGACATAATAGCCTACCGAGTTGAACTCGAGAATTTTATTCCACAGCCTTGTATTCTTTTAGAAGAGAGCTGAATTCTATTTTAGACAGGAGGTTTACTTTCGTGCTGAAAACTGCAAGGGTGTCCGTGTCTTTCCATCTTTGCAGATTCACAGCGTGGACAGTTTGAAAAAACAGGACATAATGTACAATGTTCTCCTGAGCCTCATGGGGTCAAGTACATGTCTCACGGATCGGTTTCTGGCGGGCCTTCCCACCAATGTTCACCGACTGACATTAGGGTGACATTTAGAACAGGCAGGTTTCGGCCTGTGCTACTTATCGCTGTGGTGATGCAACTACAACCTACATCCACCACACGCTTGACCGATTGACAGGTACGGAAACGCTTGGAGTGCGCTCCCTTTGAGTCGACAGGCTGGAATAGAACCACCTGTCCGACAGGTACCTACCACCCTTCATACCCCCCATCACATGAGGGACAGAAGGGAGCTTCTTCTCAGGGTGGGTACATGGCATGCCTGGGACCTAACCTAGGGACAAGATAGAACAATAAAAAAGAGCCAAGTGGTAGGGGAAATTGCTACTTCAAGTAGACTCCAGTTTCAAAAGGAGACATTGATGATGATCTCTGTGTACTTGCATACTCTTGGCTTCGTATGCCTGTGTGTTGGTGTAAAAATTACAGCCTTAGGCCTAAAGACCATATGCTTTATTTAGCACCAAGAGAAGGACAGTACTACGTTCTGTCCAATAGAATGATAAAGCAACTTTTGACGAAAACAATATCATCAATTCACTTCATAAAACTCAATCTTAATACCTCAATGTGTTGCATTTCCTGCATTTGTATTAAACAAATCCATTTAGAATCATAAATCCTCCACTTTTTTGAGGAGTTTGGCCTTCATAGGTTATCAGTTGATTGTACTGTCCAGTCACAGTAGACACCGTGCTGTCAAAGCTGCAGCCAGCTAATGAACCCCAAACCAGAAGCATCGGCAGGTCATTGGCAGCTGAAAGAGGGAGGGTTGAGCCCCTGGCACCCAAATAATGAGCTGTGACATCACCAGAGAAAGAAATCTATAATTTGTTAGTCAACGATCAAAAAGTAAGTTACCATGTTTGATTCAATTATCTTTAAAACCGAGATCTGTATAATCCAGTATATTCATGTTAAAGATATATTTATAGGTCTATAAAATAAATGCATATTGCAGGCTTCTTATTTATTTGCATAATGTCGCGTAACGGTTTCATATAATAACTGCTGTGGTGTGCATAGAATGGTATATAACATGTACCCTCTCACACGTAGATTTTTATCAGCTACACTTGTCCAAAAAATATATGTAACATCCCTTACTTATACATTTGAAATGTAACGGGAAAAAATATCTAAAATGAAAAAAGACGGCAAACACGGTGCGATAAACTCGAAGATTACGGTAGAGTGAGGCGTAGATGATTATAGACAGTGGCTGAGGCTCATAACCACACAGGAATCCTGGATTATCTAAGAATGGACGGTCTATACACAGAATGATGCGTAGTCATGGAAACCTAGACTTCTCTCTACACAACTCAAGACATAATGCTTTTGAGAATATGCTGGCTGTAGTTGTCAATGCTCGTCGTGAACTTAAAAGGTTAATGTCCGCCGACTTATACAAAGTGATGGTTCACAAAGTGCAAAAACGACCATCAGCAAAAGAGAAGGGACTGCAAAATGAACAAAAAAAAAGCTGTCTTACATAAAAGCTCAACTACCTGTTATTCTTGAGCTGCTCTTTTTGACCCTGGTTAGAAACTGATTAAGACCAAATGCCGAGGTTAAAGAGGAAGTAAAACAAAACAAAACAAAACAATAGAATTCAAGTCTTTCCTCTTTTCTTACAAAGCTTGGTGTGCGCATCAGGTTTGGGCACAACCCGAAGGTGCCCCTTTTCCTGGATTTCAATGCCTTGAAAAAAGCTCTCATTTTATGAGTACAGTACTTCAAAAAAGAAACGCAAACGCTTCAGTGTGAATATTCAAAGCATCATTTTCAAATCTTACCGGGATTGGGCGAACTTAAAGAGGACATACCTGCCCTGTGTTGGAAGCTGGGAGAGATTTGAAGTCTGGAAAACGACACACCTGACACTAAGAAAAACCAAATGACTAAAGTAACCAACTATTGATAGATATAATGTATAGATACATAGCAAGTATAACCAAAGCGGAGTTTTCAAAATAAACACTCCCAAGCTGTGAACAAAATGGTGAAAATTATGAAACCCCAAGGTAAATTAACTTTGGATTAACTTAAGACATGGTTTATATATGGTTAAAAAAGGGAGATATTTCCTTAAGTCTCAAACTCTTCAGCGGAAAGTGTGTACAACAAAGGCAAGTGTGCACTTTAGACAGCATATCTTTTTTGAGAGCTGTTTTCGCCAATTGAGGAGGGTATATGTGTGCATGTGTGTAGTGTGAAGGAAGGGGTAGTATGTGAGGAGAGTGTGTGTGTGATTTTTTTCAAAAGAAAGAGCTTTGATATCAGAACCAGCAGGCGCATTGGGCAAAGCCAAAGAAGAACACAGGGCGTCTTGGAAATCCTGGTGCGAAGTGCAGCCATACCGGATTGGAACCGACTTCTTTTAAGTCAGTTGGTGGGGCGCTTCCAGCATCTCCATAAGGAAGGTGTCGATGGGGGTGTCACCAATCAGCTTGAAGAAGAACAAGTGCTCCAGGCACTTGAGGCCAATGGAGCGCAAGGCTGGGAGACGGAGGAGGAGCTTAGCAAACCTAAAGAGGTAAAAAGAAACAATGAGAAGTTTAATGGTGAGAGTAAATCTATGAAGTTTTACATGCTATGCAGACTAGATAGATTGTCTTGAGACAATAATATGGGTGCGTTCCCATACCTGCCCTGCTGTTCAGGATATCTCTGTTTACAGTAAGACTCTAGCGATGCATAAACCCTCTCCCTCAGTAACTCGACTTCACTGGGAATGGACAGGCCCTTGGCATCTGGAAAATGAACAGTCAATTGTGTCAATACATAAAAGTTGTTTAAAAAAATAGTGCCCTTCAGGATCCAACACTAACATATACAACATGTGCAACTCTTTCCAATAGAAAGACCAGATACACAGCCTAAAAGCCTAATGTAATAGATACAAATATCTTTTAAAACCGGATATATTTGCTACACGTAAAAAGGTTGCACAAAATGGTTACCCGGGTTGAAGAGTATGATGGCTCGCAGGCAGCCCAGCTCAGTCTTATCCATCTGCATGTCTCTCATCTTACTGACCAACTCTGTCAGGACTCTGAAAGAGGGGCAACACAGGAGGAGGGGAAGAGAGGGAAGGGATGACAAGTAGGAAGAAACAATAGTAGATAGTAGATAGTGATAGTAGGGCAGAAGACAGGTGGACGGGGAAAGAGTAGCAAAGCCAATTGTGAGAGAAAGTGTTGGCATCATAGGAGAGAATGAGATTCGGTCAAAAGAGGAGAGACAGAGGGATGAGATAGACACAGACGAGGGATATAAAAAGACGTGAGGAAGGTGGAGAGTTGGAGAAAGTTAACCAAGGAAAGAGGAAGAACAAGGGTTGGGAGGGAAAGGGAGGAATGAGAGAAAAAGAACAGTGTGTTTAGAAAAGTCTTCTTCAGAGAGCTCCATTCCATCGATAGAAGCAGGGTCAGTTCAATATCTGCTAGAAGGAAAAAGAATCCCCAGAGCTTGATTCACTTTCCGCTTTAATAAAGTTGAGCAGAGTATCACAATACTCAAGTAACTGGCCCATTTCCATGAGACAATGCAGACACATTGGGGTTTCTTGATAATTTGGGTAAACATGTTATACAGTTTTGCTGTATTTCCCTCAAAACCAATTGTATACATTCATAAACAGAGAAAGAAAAACAAAAAAGCAAACAATATCCACAGAAAGTCAATGATATTCTTAGAAATGTATGCACCTAAATCTCAGGGACAAGAGACAGAAAAACAAGACGTTTAAAACGCAAGAAGCAAGCGTCTGTCAAAGTTGATTGACTGAAGCATGAATGACAACACACAATTCTCTCTTGACCTGAGCAAAGACAGCAACTTCAGATTCTCAAGAATAGTACTCTTTAATAGAGGCAACTTGGTGAAGTTTTTATGAGGGTTGTCATTTTGTTTATTGCTGTTGCAGCTGATTAGAGGTGGGGTGTGTGTGTGGCATCATTACCTGTCAAATATGGCCCCAACCTCTGCATTGTGCGCACTCTCCCTGTGTATTCAATCACAATGTGTTATTACAATGTTATTACACAGTGACATTCCTAATCAATTTGAACATTTTTCTTTTTATGACCTCGTTGGATTTGGACAGCTCAGAAAAGTTGGGTTTAGACCACTTGCATTAGTTTATGGGATAATTATCAACTTTACAGACTTTACAGTCGCTTGATACATGTCAATATTTTGAGCTAAAACTATTATACTTTCATTATACTAGGGGGTTATGTGTAAACAGTATGAGGCAATGACAGGAAAGCAGACAAGAATAAGCACAAGCTGATGTCTTTTGCAGTTAAATGATGTTATCCATCTAATCAATTTGATATGAATCAAATTCATCATAATTTAATCGGAAGGAAGTAGAAATTGCAAAAATTCCTAAAATTGGACTGCAATGAATAAGAGGCCTTGACAATGACAGTGAATCCAAATACATTTTAAAAACGTCTGCTACTGGTAGTTCTGAAGCCTTCAGGTTCAAAAGGGATTTGGGATTCTTTGTTGCCAGGATGAATTATTTGATCTATTTCGATGTTTAACCATGTATTTTAACCAACGTAGTTACTGTGTAATTAACAGTGAATTCACAATGTGTTGTGGACACTAAATGAACGAGAAAGACCTCGTTATTGTGAGAAAATACAAAAAGGAGTATCCAAACTGTGTGTGAGTGTGTGTGTGTGCGCGCGCGTGTGCGTGCGTGCGAGAGAGAAAGAGAGAGTTTGTGTACTGTGTAGGCATGTTTTAGGCTTTAGTCCCCGGCCTGCTCGCATGCACTGCATGCCATTTTCTGTAAACAACCTAAAGCAACATCAGTCATTCAGCCAATCAGAGACCAACCCAAACACTCTATAGCCAGTAAGAAGAGCCCAGAACACTCTGCAACAAATACGACACAAGACAAACTGAAGCCACTTTGACCCATTGGGAAGATTGAAAGTCCTCTTCCATAAAAAGATGAATCAATAACATTCAGACAAAGACGATTGTTTCTATATCTTTTGGGCCGTTTCAGTGTGCTTCAACAACAACACAGTGTGATATAAATCTACATAAAAAGCTCAACCTGACAGAGTAGACAACGCTTGAAAACTGACCAGTTTAATAGTTGGCATTCGATACTGGTTCGATATTAGCTCCTAATGCTTTTTAAAAGGGGCTTTAAAACATTTCCATTAGACTTTTCTTTCTTTGAGATAGATCTATAGCCATACATTTTGCCACAGATTGTCCCTTTCCACCTGCCGCAGACAGCAACTCCCCTCTCAAATGCAGACAGTCAGTTTTGAAATTGGAATCTGGAATTATCACAAATGTTTTAACTGAACAAATAAACTAAAATGTTTATGAAGTGACACAGCCTTAAATATATGGGCTAAATAGTATTATTAATATTCTTACACTATAATAATGTTTGAGTACAGTTGGCCTAGTCAAGTCAACTTTGACAGCAGATAGTATTATTTGTATAAGAAAAAGCCTCACCTCTACAGTGAAAGACGTGCAGAAAAAAAACAAAGCACCAAAATAAAATGAGCTTCATTAGGACTTGCTACTGTCCAGATTTGTATGCTGACACAAAATAATAATTGACAGTACCCAGTTCTGAACTTGAGACCATTGATGTAAACAATATGGCAGGGCTCCAGACTGCGACCAAAATGGTTGCACATGTGACTATTGTTTGAGATGAAAAATTCACGTGATCGCTTTCGTGCAAGGGCATGATGATCATTAGGCTGTTTTGGTGTCCCTCCGGCAATCTTGGAAGTAATCGGACTTATATTGGACCAACAGCACGACTACATGTTCATTTAGTGCTCTCGCCAACTAGCTAGCTAGTTGCATATTAGAGACAGGGCTAACAGAACATTTGGGCAGGCAGCTCCGATCACTTAAAGTTTGGCCTGGTTTCAAAGCTAAGATTTGACTGATTACAAGGTATCAAACATTCCTGTGAATTTTCTCGTATATGCTCCGGTGTTTGCATATTTCCTATTGCTAGCAAGACGAAATCAAAAGAAACCCAGCGACTATCCCAGAGCTGTTTCGATGTGCCTTGTAAAGAAATGTTGAGGTGGAATTGGGAGACTCTGGCGATGAGATTGATATACATTTTATCTTGCTTTGGTCATGGATTCGGATATCTATAAGCCGACAAAGAGGAAGGTTAACCCTTTCGTTACATACATTACATCTAGACATTTAAGTGACTTTTGATATGGAAAATCATAAAAAACACTAACAAACATTTCAAATATTAAGAAAACATCCCGGGGCCAGATTGGTGGGAAGTTAAGAAGAAGAAAAGAAGAAAAAGTACTACAGTGGGCTAATGTCAACCATGACAGTTAACGCAGTACCTGCACCACAGGATGACAAAACAGCAAAAAAAAAATAGGCCAAATCATGTGCAGGTGCAACCAACTGAGAAAGTTGGTAGCACTGTAAAAGTTAGTCTGGAGCCCTGTATGGGCAATGGTGTCTGGAATATGGCTTTTTGTTTAAGTGTGTTTGTTACCTGTCAAAGATGGCTCCCACCCCCGCGCTGTGTGCACTGTTCCTGTGTACGTGCAGGCCAGTGGCCAGGAGAATCCCATCCTTCACTGAGATAGAGCGGTGCGAGAATGATGCAATCAGGAGTTCGTTCCAGCCTATCAGCAAAGAAAGAAGGATGGGAGACAGTGTTAGCAGCCCACAGTGCCTTAACAGTAGTTGAACAGACATGTAAGCCAATTTTACAAACTTTAGAGCTCCAGTAGTTGCATCAATATGCAGAGGATTAAGCCTAAATCTTCTCTGATTCGGTAAGAGAAGCACATTACAGATGGAAATGAACCAGGACCCTTTTGAACCAGAAGGTCTTCAAAATGTCCTTGATCATTTCCAATACTGGGGCAAAAAATGCATTCAAAAATGTCTGTTCCAGATCACTGATTGAGAAAGTTAGGTTTCGGGCCTGCCCATGATCTAATGCAAATCTTGGCAGAGGTGAGAGCGTGCCAACCAGCGCGGAGCAGAATAACTTGGTCGTCCAGGGTCAGCTCAGAGAAGTGAGGGATCCTCTTGGCCCACTCCACCAGGGTAAACAGCTGCTTGTCGGCTGCTTGGCAGATGTTGGTCACTGGGTCGTTGGGCTGAACCAAAAGAAATAGCGGAGGGAGGAAGCGAGAGAGAGGGGGGGGGGGGGGGGAGGGTTAAAACAGAGGTCTAGACACATGTATACTTAGAACTTAGAGCACACACAAACACACACACACACACACACACACACACACACACACACACACACACAATTTAAGGGTGTAACAGTTCAACATACCCATGGTTCGGTTTGTATCATGCTTTCGTTTCTCTACATTGTGGGGAAAATACCATTTCCCAAGTTCTCTTTTTTATTTCGCACTATTTGGATATTATATGAGACTAAATCAGCAAATTCTCTTTCAGAAGAAAATGTGCTTCCATCACACTTCTTACTAATTTAAACAAAATAATACCTGCAAGCTACAGTGAATCAGCTAGGTGTGTGTTTGTGTCTCTCTCGTGCAGGGTGTGTGTTTTTAACGCTGCACCTCTAATTTCCCAGTTGAAAATGTAGTGATCAATCACAGTCAGGTAACTCTTAATTGACATAGCGGTCCAACAGTCAGTTAAGAGAGCTTTATCGACTGTTTTGACCAGTTTATTTTAAATGAACCCGCTTTCAAGAGTGTTTGACGTGTTCCCAATAGCGTACACTACGTGTTTAAAGCAATGCTTACCCATAGTCTCCTCCACTCTCCATTTCCATTTGGTTCCCCTTAATTTTTTCGACGTCATCGGTGGAGTTACATACTATGCCAATTCTGATAGTTGATTGGACAGCTAATCTTCAGGGAGTGTGTGTGTGTGTGTGTGTGTGTGTGTGTGTGTGTGTATGTGTGTGTGTGTGTGTGTGTGTGTGTGTGAGGGGGGCGGGGTAGCAATTCCTCCTGCACAGTCACACGCAGTGCTAAGACACTGAATGGGTAAAGGCCTGGCAATGTGAGATTGACAGCTCGGTTTCTGTTCTGAACCGAATGACCAGCGGTTCGCGTGAGTGAACCGAACCGTGGGTGGAGAACCAAACAGTCGCACTGCTAATACTAACCCTTAAACACAGTGTACATACACAAAAACTCAGAGACTCACAGAGCTTCCTTCGGAGCTGCCATCGGTGTGCAGTTCCGTCTTCTGCTCCACAGCCATCTCAGCCTCGAGGATCTTCTCCACAGGCATCTCCTCGTTGACGGCGCTGGTGGATTCCACCTCGCCTTCCCGTTCCTTGTTCCTCTGACGTTCCTCCTGGACTGCTGCAGGGGAAGGAAAAGTGTGTGGGAAAGGGGGGAGGTTGGGTAAGGGAAGCAGATAAGGGAGGGAAAAGCAGGAATGATAAGGAAAGTGGCAGGGTGTGAAGCATAATGGAAAAGAGAATGGAAAGTACCACGGTAGAAGGTCAATGAAAGAAAAGTGAAGAGAGAGAGAGAGAGAGAACGATTTTTCAGAGCGAGATGGAAAGAAAAAGCAAGAATAAACAAAAGTATTTCAGTCCAAAGAGAGTGAATGACACACAGACAGTGAAAGAAAGAAAAGCAAAGAGGGAAAGACAGAGGTACACAAGTATGTACATTTCTTTGTTAGTTCCAACTCGCATCCCTCTCACATGTCTACATTCAACAACATACACAACCCAGAGATGGACCGTATGAAAAAACACCTTTTTGAGTAAAATACAAAATCATGGGCAATGATTATTGTATTGTGAATAACAAAAAACAGACGCTGTTTATCATTACTATGGTCCATCTACGAGCATTGGGACAAACGTGTCTTAGGTTGTTTCTACCTAACAATTCGCAACACCATTTTGGCTCAATCTGGCCCCCTCAATCACCCCAAACACTCACATGCACAGACATACACACACACACAAACGTTTACAGGCACAAACCCCTCCCTCCCTCCCTCTTTTCTCCTTACATCGTTGTCGTTCATCTTGGACCACTATAGAAGGAGGGAGAGGGGGGGGGGGGGGGGGGGGAGAGAGAACGAGAAGAAACAAAAAAGGGAGAGAGAGGGACAGGGGTTAGTATGTACAAGGCTCACCCAACCCTCTCTCTCCATCTTTCCACTCGTTCTTTCTGTCCTTTATCAAGATATCCCTCTTGGTATATATGCATTACAAATATATTACACATTATTATTGAAGTCACTTCGCAACAGTTATGCGGTGGATTGAAACAAACACCAAAATCAACAGCATACGTCATCATTGTTAGGAAATTGCCTTCAAACTGTACTCCCTCTGGTTGCCTGACTCACCTGCACAGACTGACAACAGTTTTTACCAACACATCTACACAAGGGACAAAGTTAACGGATACATTTTCTTGTAGATGTTTAACAGATAGGAAGATGGCTAAATGGAATCAGAAGGGATTCAAGCTCAAAGCTCATTCAAGCTCCTCTCCTAATGAAGTTACTTTGAGGCAACAGTATTTGAGGATTTAAGCAAAGGGAAGCAATGGTACTTTGGGTTCCGGAAAAATGATTACTCCAAGTTAAACTGAACATATCATTGTAATGCAGACTGGATCGTGTTGAAGTGCAGAGTGGACCGGTGGCGTCCATTACCTTCCCTCTTCATGCCCATTGCCAGGCACTTCTGGTAACGGCAGTACTGACAGCGGTTCCTCTGGCGCTTATCTACCAGACACTCCTTGGTGTCCCTGCAGGTGTAACTCAGGTCCTTGCGCACCGTCCGCTTAAAGAAACCTTTGCATCCCTCACAGCTGTAAACTCCATAGTGCTTGCCTGTTGACAGCAGGTTGGAAAGTGGGGAGGTAGGAGAGGCAAAGACAAGATTTTGGTTTTATTAACTTTGAATGTATGTATTGTGTCTTAGAGAGAACATTTTGTTTTTCAAGGGTCGCCAACTGAAATTCTGTCCAAACTATAGAATTATTTCTAGACAAAGAAGTCATCAAAGCCGTGGGTGGGGGTGGGGTGGGGTGGTGGTTGCTGCGCCTTCAAGGGTGTCACAGAAATATTCTATATTTTCTGGCTTTCAACCAGAACCCAGTTGCAAATCTGTCCATTACCGTTTGTGTCTAGTATAATTTTGTTTTGTTATTTTGTGCTGACGATGCCTTTTTGAACGCATGGATTCCAGCTTCAGATTTCAATTTTAGATTTTTTTTGTCAAACTTAAATTAACAAAGGGAATCTTTGCAAATAATAACCGTGGGGTCAAGGAAGATGCAACAGTTAACAACTACAAATCCCAAAGCTTCCCCAAGGTGCAAATACTTCTGGAATTCCCCGTCTCCAGGTATTGACGAGCAGAACGCATGGGCTGGAACCAAGACTCAGTGCTCACTAACCAGAGGAGCGGTCGCCACAGATTGAACACAAGCGTTTCTGGGACATCATAGGCCCCGGGCTGTGGGCAGACAACTGCTTTATCCCAAACGGCGGCTTCACATCGTCCGAGCTGCTCACCGCATGAAGCCCAGACATAGACACGGTCGAATTGATCTGGGGAAGAAAAGGGACAGGAACGCAAGCGATGGTATGACAAGAGCAAATCATCATCTTAAAAATGAATGAAAATACTACTACTACCAATTAAACTACTGTTCACAGCTAAGCAACTGTTTGCCAACTAAAAAGTACTACAAGTTAGAATGCCCCGTGTGGGCATTATATGAGCTCACATTGACTAAAAACAAAATAAGAGGCCACTCACTTGAGGGCTACTGATGGGGCCGTATCCCACAGAGGGCGTGCCAGGGAGGCAGGGTGAGCCCAGCGAGGAGCTGATGACAGAGAAGGGGGATCCCATGCTGCTGATAGGGCTGTTAACCCCGGCTGAGGTCATGGGAGGCAGAGAGGTCATGGAGGCTGCAGCTGAGTGACCCAGCGGGGGTGAGCGCTGGCCAGAAGGAGGCGACGACACAGACGAGCTGTCTGGGCTGCGGGAATCTGACATAGGTGCAGGAAATACATAGGATTATTGAGAGTAGGCCCAGGGCTATATATGGAAAGCACATAGCACTGTTCTTGGGGAAATAATCTGTGTGACGAAACAAACTGAGTATGTTTTATTTTTTATTGAATGGGAGCTGCTAGACGGTTTATGAGCAAATTCTGCATCCCCTAATGTGTACAGTGTCCAAAGAGGCAGTCCAATATTTTTATTAAATCCCATGTTTTATAGTAATATTTTGTGTAAGGTAGGCAACTTGCTAATACTAGACTAACAAACAGATTACTAATACAAACCCAACAATTGCTTGGCTCACCTCTGCTGTCTCCCATTTTAAGCTCGGTCTTAGGGCACAGCGCAGGTAGCTACTCAGTCCGACGTGATGAAATCTTTACCAGCCGACTACCAAACTCTAGACCGCGGACAGAGGCCCGGGCCAGAGTCTCTTTGGATCACCAAAAACACGGCTGAAATTCCAACACAAAAAGATGCGCATTACATTTTATAATTCGAAAATATGTATTTCCGCCTATATAACCTTGTACAGCCTAAGCGAAATAATCTTCTAGTTGTAGATGAAAATTATTTGTAAGCTTTTAACAGACCCATACCCCGTTTATTTTTATATATTTTCATAAACGCAAGCTAACGTTAGCTAGCTAACGTGACTATTTAAATAGCTTGGTTTCATGGTGGGACAAGCGTTTTGCAAATGTTACTAGCTAGCGTTCGTTGGATATTCATCAGCCGACGCCAGTTCTGGTACTAACCAGGCGTCCCTAACCCGAATGAGGATGTCTATTTCATGGTCATGGAACACTCTTTAGTACTGGTAGTACCACCATCTGTCCCAAGAGCCACTGACAAGCGATTCATCGAGGATTCTAGGAAATAGACATGTTCCCATACAGATGCCAACAAAACCACTTAGATAATGTTAGCGCTAAGCTAGCAAAGTTAACGCTGCAGTGTTAACTAGCTGGGTCATAACTATTAAATAGAGCATATTTTCCAATCAGATTTAAACCACCACTTTGGCTAGCTAAGGATAACGTCACGTCGTTACAGTTATTTTTTCCTACGGCAGCGCTAACGTTGGCTGGCTAACCTTAGCTAGCTAATGTAGCAACATTCCAAATAAACTTAGCCAGCAAAGTTATTGTTGTTGGTCATTATCAAGCAAACGTATTAATTTAGGAAATATTGTTCTGACAAAAAGAAAATTAACAGACAATTATACAGATAAATATTACGGACGTTTTAAAAATGCACCTCTTCAGAGTCTTCTGCGCCTGAATGATGTGGTTAACGTTAGGCCCCGTTCTCTCTCTTCTTTCTCTCTCTTTTTTCCTCTCCACTCCCACCCTCCCCTGTCCATCTAGAAAATTAACATGAGGTTTTCTTATTATGTCGATCTAAAATTAAATAATAAAGGCATGATTAGCATTGTGGCATGGATTAGTTCATTATTTAACAAGTGGCATGTGTTGTGTGTTTTTGACAGCTGTTGGCCATGTATGACTAAAGCAGGTCATAGGTCAAGTTCGAATCCCTGATTCATGGTGGAGGCAGCAGTTGGCACAGGTTCTTAAAAATAAAGGAAAATTCTGAACACTTATGTGTCAAATATTCTGGCCTAATCTTTTTTCTTGACCCTGGAATATTTGATGTGGTGTGCATGTGCACAGCCCACTCTTATATTTTAAAACAAGCTGTTTGCCATAGTGATAATTGTCTTATCCAAGAATGTGTGTCCTTTATGAAAAGGCTTGCTTGGTCTGCTCTAGGAAATAATATTTTTTAGCGTAATCAATCATATATTAATGTCCTTTTTCTCTTTCATCTTTATTTGCACTTTAGATTTGTAGGCAAGAGGAAATGACTAGCCAAGGTTTAGTCCCAACAGGGCTAGGATCCCTTATGGATTTACTCAGATCTTGGTAAAACTGTTGCAATTATTATGCACTCCATTATGTGAAGAGGGCAAATCGAAAAAGTGACTTCATCAAAATTGTATCTCCCTTTTGAAAGAAAAAGGAGGTTTGGTGGTCTGTATGGCCTTTTTCCTTGCCACTATCAGGCTGCCAGCCTTGGAAGAATAATGTGAAGATTCAATTTGCTTTCATGTCACAACTAACTACGGAAATACTAAATACTAGAAAATGCTTTTGTTGATGCTTGCAATTCTTTAAGGGATAATTGGAAAATCTGGGATTGAACATATGTGGAAGACTTGAAGACTGAACTGCACTTTTAGATATTGATACTATATAGAAAACATGTAGATGTTGACCTTGAGTTGAAAAAAATAAACCGGCTTGAGGTTTAGATCCTAAGGGTTCACTTAGCATTCCCAAAGGACTGTTTGGAGAACTGGGGGAAATAAAATAGAGAAAAATCTAAAGGCTGTGTTATTTTTGCATTTAAAACAAGGCTTGGTTAAAGACATGGTATCATTCAATGGGCAAAGTAAACCAAAATAAAAGTGTTTAAAAATGTCCTGTCACCTCTATTTAACCTATAAAGATTAAGAAAAAAGTAGATATAGAAATACTATATAGATATTATATATCAGGTAGGGACACTATCAGCTAGGTTCAAATGTAAAATATTCAAAGAATGATTGGATTTGAATAATTATTTCACAGAAACTCTTTCAAGACACCATCCCAAAAGAATGTAAAGTTAGGTACATGCAGACTGAGCTGCTGCACACTTATCTTGCCGAATTATCATGGTGACGGATACCAGCTTACGAAAGGATTATGTTTTTGTGGACCATCTACTAAGTCGGTAGCTTGTGGTAACATACATTTAAATATGTTTTGTTTCTGTTTTTGACACACAGGGCAAGTATTCTGACACCACGCCTGAGAAGAAGAATAACTGGTAATGGTACTGAAGTCATAAAACTGAAGGAAGGGGCTGCCTGGTTTATTAAATCCCTTTTTCATTCAACCACAAGAAATATCAGGTTTGGCTTGTTTATTTCCCTACAGTACTTGTTGCCAAAGAACACAGAAGATGTCATTAATACATATATCAACTTTATTCAAACTTATCCAAATTAGCAGCATGACATATTTCTTAAAAAAATTAAGGAAACATTTGACACCTCCCTCGACCCACCCCCCACCCCACCATCCACCTCTCTCCTTTATTCCCTCAGTCCTGCTTAGTCCTTGGTGAGACACAGATGGCATGCAATCTCTTCAGTCAATATTAGAGGCTTCATTGAGAGCAGCTGAGGGCAGTGAGGAGTGAAGGGACAGACAGACACACACACACACACACACACACACTAGAGGAGATAACCACCTTCAGCAGAGATGGGACATGGGTGTAGTTCATTATTTTACCTTTAAAAAGTTTGTGAGTGAGAGTTAACCGTATAGAGGCTAATTCATTGTTGTGTGTAAAACATTTAAACCAAATGCAAGATTATTTATCTTCAGTGTGCTAGTACAGATGTGAATGTGCTACAAATGTTTGCACTTTGCACACTAGTGTGTGTGTATGTGCATGTGTGCGTGAGCTGTGAGAGGGATTAGCTCCAGTGTGTGTCCACCCGTGATTAGCCTGGTCAGTGGGCCTGTTGTGCATTCACTCAGACCATTTACATATTAATGCAGCCTCTCTCTCTTGATCTCTCTCTCTCTCTCTCTCTTTACCCCCTCCTCTCGGTCTGCTTCTCCCTCTCACTCTCTCCCTCTCCCTCCCTCCCTCGCTCTTTCTTTCTTTCTTTCTATACATATTTCCCAGCTCATTCGTAGGCTTGTAGCTTCCTGCAGTTCCATCTATAAATCGCACTCATTTATGTCTCTGTCTTGCTGTGAAACACCATCTCCCTCACAAATTTAAAATATCCCGGTCCCCTTTCCCTCCAAAACATGTCTTTTTGCCCCACTCTCTGTGCTATTTCCCATCCACAAATCTCTGTGAAGATCTGCCCCTTAGCTCCACTCTCGTACCACAAGATCCCCACCACCATATCCAAATCTTAGTTTATCTCCCCTCTTACGAATACGTTCTTGTTGTCTGGTCTTTAAACATAGAAAAATACACACACACACACACACACACACACACACACACACACACACTTGCACACAATCCTCCAACATTCCTCCTTATCTGCTTCCATTATCTCTGCTCTGCTGTGTGAAGTCTCAATGTATTGAGAACCTCCATAAAAAGCAGTTGATGACCCAAGAGGCATAGAGAACCGCAACGGAAGTACAAACCGGACACATTCAACTGTATTTGACATTGTAAGGGCTATTCATCTCCTCTTTCCTCTCAGGACTCCAGCCTCCAAAAAGCCTGGACTCCACCTCTAACCCCTTCTAACTGGCACAACCAACTGGCACTGGCAGAAATCCACATGTGAAGGAAAATCTATGAACTATATGGAAAACATTAGGCAGGCATTATTTGACTTGTTTCGATTGATTTTATACTTCTGATAATATTTAAGAACATAATATGTTAAAACAAAAGAACCTAAGAATTTCACAAATATAGATCTAAGCCTGGGTAAGCAAATATATATATATTTTAGTCCATAAATATAGTTCAAATTCAATAAATACAATTATAAATGTATCAATTAGGGGGAAACATTTCTGAATTTAACAATGACACTACAGGATGCCAAGCTATCAATAAGTCCAATAAATATTGTCCATGCCGCTTAAAGCTAATGCAGATTTGCAGAGGTCAGGAGAGTGATGTCCATCCACAACTCCTGGTTTCATAGACTCAGACACAAGAATTGCGTTTGGACAATCAGCTCCGGACCCCCTCTGGGACAGCAGCACATTATACAAAAACCAACCGCCTGAAAGACCATGACCACAGAATCAGTTTACTCTACAACATAATGAAACATAAAAACAATTGCACCCAAGTGATGTGGGTCAGTCTGTAGAAACAGTTCAAACAAACGGAGGAAAGGAAGGATGCATGGAAGAACCAAGGGTACTATGTAAAGGCCTTCAAACGCCCTAACTCATCCTCCTCTCTCTGTATGTGTGACACCATGATGAACGGAGAGGTCACCACCTAGGGCAACAGCATCCAAAGGCAGCGGCAACGTGACTCAATACAAAAGAAAAGTGGGTCCCCCAACAGTCACACACATAATAGAGGACAAAAGCTAAGATGATAACTCAGCTCAGCAGCAGATCAACCGACTTATTAGACACATCAGTCAAACTACCTGGAAACTAAACTGAGGGAAGGAATAACATTATTACAAAGAGCGACTGAGTTAAATCTGACTACCCTCCACGCAACTATTTCCACCATTTCTTGTATGAGTCTGTCTTTTACGTCTAGATGACAAGGTCTTTGGTGAGGCCTGAAGCCTGAGCTATTCATGGGTGCCCCATGTGCTGCATGTGCACCATTGAGGTGCAGAGCGGCATGGTCACAAAGAATGGAAGTGCTTTACAGGGCTTCTTTCTATTAGGTTAATGTCCCCGTTAAGTTTGTAATCTGAAAGCCAATAAACTTTGCAAATAAACTACACAATTGGTTGAATATCGGTTAGATTTTACAGAAAAAAATATCTCTCTGTTGGCTACATTTTGAAATGTACTATGGATTAATTGTTTATCTGATTAAATTAAATTAAATGGTTGACCCATATTATTAATTAGGCAAAAAGCACTTCCCTAATACCAAGACTAGTGAAAAAAAGTTTCACAAGTTTCAAACTCATGCCAACAGCCTAACAAAATTAGCATCGGACAATATATAGGATGATGTCCTTCCATCTGAGCAGTCCGGAGTCAGCCATGTTGAATGTCTTGGGTTCCAATCAAGTCAATGGAGCCATACCACTTAGGCCTCAGCAGGCCTTTGGCCCATAGCCTACTACTGAACTAGCTCACTTTCCTTGAAGAAGCATTTTCACCTTATCCTACACAAAGTGTTGCATCCCACTGACTATGGTCTATTCTCGTCTAAGATGGTTGTGAAGGCAGTAGCTAAATAATGATCAATCATGTAAAGAAAAAAAAGTCTGCAAACTCCAAAAGGATGTTCAAAAAGTTAGCTGGGAGAGAAAAAACTGCTTTTCATGGCTGTGTATGATTCATCCTTACATCTATGATGGTCATCCTTGTGTTCTCTCTCCTCTTGGTTCTTGTTCTGTTTCCAGTTGCACTGCCTTTCGGTGTCAAGTCTCGGTCACTTGCCCTAATTCTGCATCTTTTACTCTTTCTCTGGTATCACGTCCTGCTCCTTCTCCTCCTTCTGTCCTTCTGTCCGTTCCTCCCTGAGTCTTTAGATTTCCTTCAGTCTGTTCTCGCTCTCCCCGCCCTCTCTCCCTCTCCCCCACTTTTTTCTGTGTCATTCTCTCTCTCTCTCTCTCTCTCTCTCTCTCTCTCTCTCTCTCTCCTCATTTCATGCAGCGTTGGGGTTACCTAAGAGACTGGGCCTCAATGGAGAAAATCTCCTTTGGTACAATGAACTGGGCGAGAGGCATAGGGGAGGGAGCTTGGGGAAGGAGGGAGGGAGGGGTACAACTAGAGGGGAAGATAGTGATGCAGATGCAGGGTGGAGGGGGATACAAAATCCAAAGTTGAATAAGTGGCTGCGCTTGTGTGATTTTGCTTCAATGGTCAGTCTTTTGGGGGTCGCCTTTGGCGCCCCTCGGTCGGCCTGTTGAGTTGAATTGAAAATTGAGATGAATTGAAACTTTTGAATCATCTATGTAGAATGTTCGAACTAAACTTTTCCCAGGGATTTAGGCTATTTGCTCATTGCTAACATAACATAGGTTTTGTTAAGTT
>CM030182.1:12458834-12502707 GCA_017639675.1 Aplochiton taeniatus
AGATAAGAGAACACATGCAGTGCAATAAGCATAAGGCATCCTACGAAGACATCTTTTACTGTGATGTAACACATATAAACCTTTTGGAAAATCCAATCTTTGTTATAAACAAAACCCATTCTGTGCATGTTACTCTGTATGCATATATACGTACTGACAGGAGGCTACAGTATCGTTAGCTAAGTCTGCATTATTTTATGTTTGTTTTGACTTTTGTTGGAAATGTCAACATTTGTATGTACATTTTATAAGCAATGATATAATATATGTCTGTTCTAGAATGCTTTCCATAGTCATACATGTTACAAGTTACAACAGTACTCTGTATACTTTATCATAGAAATATAATTCAAATGTTGAAGTATAGGCTCAGATACTGGATAACCCCCCGATTTTTGTGCTCTGGGGTAAGATTCGTCTTACAGTAGGATGGAGCCCAAAATCGTATGTGTTTACTGTGAAAATCATCCAGATCATGCACATGAAGAATCAAGATAAAAAGTAAATCCATCTACAAAAACCCATAGGCCCACCCCAGCTCCATTTTAACCATGAGTACATAAAATGATCATAATTAATTAATTAATTAAATTTAAAAGGTTTTACAATATTTCAACTAATAAATCTTACAGTAGTAGTTAACTAAAATGTAATTATGTTTTAAAACAATCCAAGATAGTTGGTGTTGAAATGTCCTTTTGCTGGTTACAGGCACAGCGCTACAACGGGGCTAGGGGGGGCTAGGGGGGACTATAGCCCCGTCACAAATTTGCGCAACCCCAGTTAGGCCCCCACAAGCATTTCGGGATTGTTATATTTATTTTGTATTAAGAAATATGTAAATGTTAATTACCAGACATTCTGTTCCCAATCCGAAACTTAGCTGCTTGCTCATCCCGCGCGTGTACCCTATGATGTTTTTCACTTTTCCACACAAAACACGTTTTTTTCGTTGTGGTCGCTTGTATTAGGCTTATAGCTATTTTATTAAACATTATTTTCTTAGCACCCCACGTATTGGTCAAGCTCACCTTTAACCCCGGGAGAGAAAAAATCCTGGCATCATGCCTGGCTGGTTATTGGTTTAATTTACATTGAACAACCAATCTGGCATGTTTAACTGTGGTTGTAAAATGCTAGTTTGCTCTAATACTGGTTGACTGTAAAACAAAACTTTTGTGATAGAAAAGCATGGCAAGATGATGTGGTAGGTCACAGACATTTTTCCTTTTAGTTATATTAAACCAAAGCAAGTCCATAACCTTTTATACATACTTCTCTGACATGCAATAAAGTATAATATTATATTTGTATGCATAGCCTGAGAGTTAGGCTCTGGTAATGGTTTCTATAGAGGTAACCACAATGAAGTGGTTGTGGTAGATAGATATCAAAATGCTATTTTCTATGCATAATTCAAAATTTGTCAACATGGAGAACAGACAACTTTAAGACAGCTCAAATGTATCTTTAATGCTATTATGGGGTATCAAAAAAGAAGCTTTGTCATCTGTTTCAGTTAGCAACAGCACTGGCAAACAAAGAAGTAGAATTTCTCGTAGTTACCTTTCAAAAACGAGTAACTGAGTGTGGTATAGGTATATATCTTGTATTAAAAAAAAAATATATATTCTTTTAATAGTCACCGCTGAATTAGACTTGTATTAATTAATAGGACAAAAAGATGGCACCATCTGAGTAATGTTGAGATGGCTGAAAAAGAGCCACGGCCTGAGATTTGATTGGATTGGAATGGTTGAAGAAAGAAAAGCTTCATTTTGAAAGCGAAGTCATGTCTTCTCCAAACAGGGGGACAAAACTGTGTGAGAAAGTAAAAAAGAGCGGTGCATATGATTATTAGACAAGGCCTGGGTTGGGCTGAGCGGGGCAGCCAGCAGACACAGAGAGAAGGGGACATTTACCTTGAACTCCAATCATTCCCTCTCTGGGGCGGGGTCAGGTATTGTACCGGGGTCTGACAGGGTCATTGGGGGCAGTGCAGAGAGAGGCAGGGGACCTAGGACATAGGCTGCCCTTGGGGTCTTGGGGGGTGGGGGGACTTGCTCAGAGGATGAGAGAATGGGGATGTGGGGGTGTGTGAGTATTGGCAGATTTTGTTGGGCAGATGCTCAATATGCAGATGTCTGATCGAATTGTGAGACCTTGAATTGGTTCAGACTGATTAGCATCAGAACAATTCATGCCCGGCCCAGAGGTCAACTGAGTTCCTTTGGCACAAAATGAGCAGCCGGCAGGACCAGGCCATGAGAACGTGTGAACTTGAAGTAGACTCAGTATAAAGCATTATTGATTGATTTGGTTGTATATCTGGTTGTAAAGTCTCTGTTCTACTCAGACTTGATAAAACATATAATAGTATAGATCTCATAGTATATCTGTTATAGCCTACTGTTCCTATACACATATATAACTAAATAAAGAAACACCAAACAACATAACATTCCCATTTTCTGGAATTCCAATACATTATTACTTAGCATCACTATATATGTGTATCATAATATAGTATAGTGTATCAAAACTATAACACAATCAAGATTGTGGATGGGAAATGCTAATAAACTAGAACAAGGTGGCAAATTATTGTTGCACCATGAGTCACACATGGAGTCCTTTGTTGATCATTTAGTCCAACCTATTTACAAAAGCTCTGCTATTCTCCGTAAAGAAACAATGTATAAAATAAATTGCATACCACCAGACTTACCATGCATCATCAAAGTGCCTTCAAACTTACATTAGGGAATGAACAACGAATATTTGTTATTCCTCCATTCTAATACTTAACAATGGTGATACAAAAGTATGTGTAGGAGATATATTGGAAGTGTTGTAGGCTACGCAATACATGGTCAAGCACTATACTTCTAAATTGGGAACGGCATCCAACATTCACTTGTTTGCTGAATGAAACAAGTGAAATCCTAGTTAAGTTGAAATGTATAACAATGCACAAACTCCACACAATGGAAAAGGCACAGAAACATATCAACAATTACGTTAAAAAAAATGCAAGAAAGATGTTTTTTTTCCTGGTCTTGTTTATTTGTTTAACATGTTTGCTGGGAAGAGGGAGCGAATCCGGCTTTCTTCAGGATGCTATACTGTGACAGGCAGCTAAATGCACATCGCGGTATGTGTACTAAGGATACGATATATTTCAAGAGCTTACTTCCTTCAATGTGTATTCTCGTTATGCCTTTTCTATTTCTTCCTTCTTCTTAGGAGTGAGCAAGGAACAAGAAGAGGACAGCCCTCTGAAAGGAGACATGCTCGTATGTGATCACGCGATATTTGAATCAGTTGACTATGCCACGTATGAGAAGAATTAGCCACTAGTTTTTCTGTATCTATATAGACAGAAATAAAAAATATCTTCATATAAACTACATTTCAGATTCATTTACTTGCACCGGACCTACTGCTACACAGTCGTAGCCTAAAGGTGAGGGACAATTGGTCATTTTTGTAGAAAAATAGTACAGCCAATGACGCATCATCTTAACATCAGATATTAGCTAGCACGTTAGCTCAACTTAACCTCCCCCCGCCAGAGCCATTGTTTGGTTTTCTGCTTATGTGCTTCTGAAAGCGAAATTGACACACAGGTATCTGTTCATCAGGTGTTGTTTTTGCAACTAACTTGTTATCGTTGTGGGCCACCAAAGAGCTATTTTTGCAACAGCAAAAAAAATGTAAAATGAACATGATTAGCAGCTTCAACTTTACAGATCTTCTAGTAACGTCTATGCTTTGTAATGCAGTCCACACCTTCTAGCACACAATAACGCTACTATTTAGAGTGCACGATGTGTCATGAGACTGTCATTCTGCCTAATGTTAACATATAGTTTCAGAACTAGTATGCAGCAGACCTAAGAGATGGCAGATAAAGTGAGTGTGTATGTGTTGCTGTGGCGTCTCTGTCTCCTACACAGGTGATAACGATGGCACATAATCATCAATTAGCTATGGCCCTCCTCACATCAGCAGTGCTACTGCTAGCTGCTGAACTAACTGTTGCTCACAGTCATTCCCATGGTGACCATGGCCACACTCACGGCGGAGGTGGTTGTCATGGTCACTCTCACGGGGACCAGGTGAAGATGCACCACGGAGCGAGCAAATGGAGCGCCGAGGCCAACTTGCATGTAGAGGAATCACACCACGAACACTCGCACGACCACGGCCACGCACACTCGCACGACCACGGCCACGCACACTCGCATGACCATGGACACAAGGAGAGTGGTCATGTGCACGCACACGAAGAGAAAAGGGTGAAGAGGGAGACAGCCGTAGAGAAGAGAGACCTTATGGAGCTCTGGATGCAGGTGTGTTCGGTTGGGGTGCCTCTTCAGCAAAGAGATTTTCAACTGGTTTCCTTTTTCTAACATACATAAACATTTAGTACTTAGTTACAGCAGATAAATGAGTCCACTTTCTTTTGGGATACCTTATCAGACTCTTTATTCTGTCCTTAGGCAGCATTTGTTGATCAGGCCTGTTTATGTCTTTCTCTGCCTCTTCCTTCTCTCTGGTGTAGGCTATAGGTGCCACTCTGCTTATCAGTGCGGCTCCATTTTTCATCCTGTTCCTGATCCCAGTCCAATCCAACTCAGACCAGCACCAAAACCTGCTCAAGGTTCTACTGAGCTTTGCCTCTGGAGGATTGCTAGGAGATGCCTTCCTGCACTTGATACCTCATGCATTGGGTGGGTGCGTCCTACATGCAAACGGACACGGCACACTGTAAATGTACCTATACGCATGCTTACTAAGATACTAACAGTTATGGATACTTGAAAACACCCATACACAGTAATTAAAGAGTGTTGTTTTACTTCATGACCTCATATTTATTGTGGTGTGGGGCGGGGTCAACAAAGTTATCTTCAGTGATGCTTACTTCGTTATCCCCCTTATCTTATTGGCTGTCACAGAGCCCCACTCTCACCATGGAGAGGAATCATCGCATGGCCATTCTCATGACAGTGAAGAAGCCCATGGCCACTCCCATGGTATGTGTTGCAGCAGGATAGTTACTTTTTGCTTGATTTAGGCCTTTGTTTGTTTTTAGTTTCCTAATCTTAAATATGAGCTTTACTGCAAATTACAATAATGACAGTAAATACTTGACCAGCGTCTTTTGGTGGCTTTCGTCCATCAGGCAAGTCCATCAGCATACAACAGTCAGTCAAACTTCTTATATTTTCTGATTGTCCTGTTCCTCCTGCAGGTGCAGCTCATGCCCACCAGATGTCAGTAGGGCTTTGGGTCCTCGGTGGGATCGTGGCTTTCTTGGTTGTGGAAAAATTTGTTCGTCTCCTGAAAGGAGGGCATGGACATGGACATTCTCATGCTCACTCTCATGGTATGCCATTTGCACCCAATCATCATGACGTTTGTAATGACACAGAATAGAATAACGATATCATTTTATAGGCCAGAGCTACTAGATCTCTTTTTGCAACCGAAATTTGTATTGCTCAGATTCAGTGGGGTTACAAAGCAATATACAATGATGTTTATGTTTCTGGTATTTAAGAGATCTTAGTCCTGTAATGTCGATGGGTTGTCTGTATTAAATACTTTAACCCTTGTCCTTTTTTCAGTTGTTCCGAAGGCAAAGGACAGTGATGGTGAAGACGAAAAGGAGGAGGAAAAGAAACAGAAAAAAGAAAGCGAAGATGTCAAGGTTCCAAAAAAAGAAGAGATAAGCACAGGTGAAAACTATTAGTAACATCATATTCAAAAAGCATTTCAAATTACTTGAGCAACCTATGTATAAAGATTTGTTTTTGGTTCATTCCAATGCGGTTGTAGTTTATAGCAACTGAAACCAAAGTAGTTATGATGATCACAAAGCACATTTATCAAAGGCTAGTCTCTGTAATTTACTCTTTGTAACGTAAGTCAAACCGCTCATCAAAATATTGTCTGATGTTTATACAGACATCAAGGTTTCTGGTTACCTTAACTTGGCGGCTGATTTCACTCACAATTTCACGGACGGGTTGGCCATCGGAGCATCATTCCTGGTTGGGCCAGCAGTGGGCACTGTCACCACTCTGACCATCCTGCTGCATGAGGTGCCACACGAGATTGGGGACTTTGCCATTCTGGTCCAGTCAGGATGCACCAAGAAGAAGGTAGCCTTTGCTCTGCTGCAATCTTCTACCAAATCTGTTAATTAATGAAGTAATTTATGTACTCACCCTTTCACTATCCATTGTCAAGTCGTCTGACAACAACGTCCCTGTAGATAGTGTAAGTGCCAAATGTGGGCATCCTAACAGATGTACAAGTCTGAGCTGTTGTTCCAATGTGCGGGAAGGGTCAGAGTGAAGGTCAGAGCACTGAAGAGATAACGTGTGCCTCTCTGAAGGCTAGTGTTAGCAGAATACGAGTTGGCATATGTGTCCTTTTCAATACTAGGTAACAAATGTTCCACCTTGACTAATGGAATCATTTATTTGGTTAAGACTAAAATACTCGTTTCAACCTTATCAACAAATCAGATCTTACTCTGACGTTAGACTGAACTTAAAAGGCATTTTTAAAACTGTTTCCTGTTTTTGTTCCCGCAGGCCATGTGTTTGCAGCTGCTGACTGCCCTGGGGGCCTTGGCTGGCACTTCCTGCTCACTGTTGGCTGAGGGTGTGGGTGCTGCTGCTACTGCCTGGATTCTACCGTTCACAGCAGGCGGTTTTGTTTACATTGCCACGGTGACGGTCCTACCTGAGCTGCTGGTTGGGCGTTCAAGTTTTGGCCAATCGGTGATGGAGATCCTGGCCCTCCTGTTAGGAGTGGGCATGATGGTGCTGATTGCTGAGTACGAGTGAGAGGGGAAAGAGATGCTGGGAAATAGACTGATTCGGTGTTGAGAAAGTAAAAGATCAGAAAAGTATGGAAAGAAAAGTGTAAGAATGTGTTCTTAACAATGAATGGAGTTTTTGATAAGGACTGCATCCAATGTTTCAAAGAGGTCTTGAAAGTGGGGATAACCATTTTCCGCTCTAATCTATCATGTTATATGAAATAGTTCATGCTATCAATCAAGATTGTGAGGTAAACAAACGTAGAAAATCTTTGGCCTGCTGGTTTTTTTTGAAATTTTAAACGGGCCCTATTCTACAAAATTGGGGCAATTAATTTGTCATACATTTAGGCGTGCCAACTATTTATCAACACCTTTTAGGATCAGGTTTTAAAAAAAAATATTAAGGCTATTTGTGTGGACTAGAGTATCAAAAGTTCAGGTATTGTTTTTCCATCAAAATTTGACATTTTGGTTGGTTTACACACTTGGTGTGAAGTCCGCTGAAATAGGCAATTATGTTTTACCCTGCTAACTGATAAGCCTTGGCCATGGAACTTTCAACATTACTTTAAAAACAAAGGTTTAAATGAATCTTTAGGCTATGCATTACCACACATGGGCTTTACGATTACCAACCAAAACACTAGAGGTGTGAGATTTCTTTGAAACATTTTCCTAGCTTTTCATCTTCATCCTGATGGAGCTCTGTCTTTAGGTCATTGGGTTTACTGAGTTAAAATGCTGTACCTACAAAAACGTATGAATGTGTTAACACTTATCACTCACTGTATTTGGAAATATTAGAATGTGATAAGTTTTGTGAAATTTGAAAGCACATGTCTTGGTTAGTCGTAAAATGGAACTACTAAAGTTGTTAAAAATGTCATTGTATTGCAAGAAGGCTGAATCTCAAAATATCGACATTCCCAAGAGTGGAGGTCTGATTGCTGCAGTTTCATTTGATTAATTTGTAACCTTCATGTTTAGTCAGTCAAATTATTCTTTTCTTTGCATATTGACCAGAGTTTTCGTGCCAGACTATTTCATTTAGACATCAATGCAATGAGTGAAATAAACCCAGTCTCTATGCTGTTTTCCTTTTCCTTAAGCAAGCTGTGTCAAATTCTGAACTTCCTTATTTGGAATCTTATTTTTTTATTTTTTATATATATTAAAAAGGTAGATATGTTTTCTCTAGACATGCTTCATTTTAGAATGCACTCTTAAAAACGAATATAGTTTAAAATAATTACTTTGGTGAAGATATTAGTGAAGAACAAAGTGAACACCCGTGTACTTCAGAATGGTACCCGGAGGCCTGGAATACATTTTTCGTTCCTTATTTTTATGATCAGCTTACCATGCCTTAGTACTTAGCTAAGAATGTAACTATGGATCTGGTATGAGATACATGTGAAATGACAGTGCTTTCCATTGGTGAAAGTATAATGAGACAAAGAGGAGGGTTCTAAAGTTGTTTTAACTTTATAATATGAGGTAATCATTACGCTGTCCATCTATGGACTTACTTGGGCAATGGGGAAACAGCTTCTTCCGTGCAACCATTAATCATACCAAACATATCGGTGTTGAGATCTACTAGGTGTGGCATTGAAAATATTCATTACATAACAATGTTGGTGTAAGCCGTGTATGTTGGGGAGTAGTGAACAACATGTAATTCAATTTGTTGTACATTTTTGCAGAAGCTTGCTGGTAGTTCAACTACATGCATTTTTGCATTGTGATACAAGTAGTTAAATTACTTTTTGCCGCGTTTTGTAGTTAATTAGGGAAACTATAAGCTACAAACAATTTTTGTCATAAGTATTGATTATGGATATTTATTAACAAATGTTCAAAGAAGTCGTTGCATGCTATTTTTGAGGTTGCCTGGCTATAACCCACCTGGACTCTGGAGGGCAGATGAATGACTGATGGACATTGTATACAAAACCAAAGCTAACATTCCTTGCACTTTCCCATGAATAGTGGGGTATTTTCTTTTTGGGGGTTTTCTATGGAAGTTAGTTAACGTGGGCTTTTTTTGTTTGTTTTTTTGCAATAAACTCAATTGTGTGGCATTTTTTGCTGGCATGTGACTTTTTTTTGCATTCTATTTTGTTATGATTTTGTATTACATGTAGGCTACATTTTTTATTCAATCATTTTTGTATTTACAACGAAGTTTGGACAACTTTTTAGCTTCAGTTAAACAAAATAGATGGTGTTGACATTCTTTTTTATGAATTACCCTGTAAGATGTACAGCAGTTATTTTATTTGTATTTGTATATCACATTTACTTTTGGTTCCTTATTTTTATGATCAGCTTACCATGCCTTAGTACTAAGCTAAGAATGTAACTATAGATCTGACATGAGATAAATGTGACTTAATTGTTGGTGGCAACCAATATTTATTGTGAGTTATTGAATGAGACATACATGATTCGACGAAGCAGAAAACATGAACTATATGATAGGGCAAATACCAGCGGTAGCTATGGGCAGGGGTGGACTCAGCCCACCCAAACGTCCGTCTTGCCAACCCAATAAAAAGTAAGGAAGAAAAAAAAAAAGCATAGAAAATACCAGCACCGTTTTTAACTTCTGATTGGGAGGGCAGCCTACAGCCCGCCTCCAAAGTCCCCCACTGCCCATCCCCTCTTCTCGTTGTGTTCGGGCACAAACACAAAGAGCTCTGAAGCAGACCCTTAGCAGTATAAAACTAGCCCTGCATATTTGCACGGGGCCAGATGTTTTACGAATTATTCCAGTCTGTCACCAACGCAACTCAGTCGGTCAGCAGAGGACACGCCGGCACACCCAGTTGACTCTGGAATACCACACCACACCCCTGTGGTTAACATGCCAACACGTTAAATTCATGTGGTTTTCCTGTAAGGGTGGTAGTGCAGTACAGGTGCTGCAGTCTGGGCAGAGATCAAAGAGGCACACGTCATTCGACCAAGCAGAAAATATGAACTATATGATAGGGAGAATCCAAAGGCCAGCGGTAGCTATGGGCAAGGGTGGACTCAGCGCACCCAAACGTCTGTCTTGCCCACCTAATCAAAAGTTAGGACGAAGAAAAAAAAGAAGGAAGAAAAAAAACTGAAAATACCAGTAACGTTTTTATCTTCTGATTGTGTGGGCAGCCTACAGCCCGCCTCCAAAGTCCCCCACTGCCCATCCCCTCTTCTCGTTGTGTTCGGGCACAAACACAAAGAGCTCTGAAGCAGACCCTTAGCAGTATAAAACTAGCCCTGCATATTTGCACGGGGCCAGATGTTTTGACGTTTCGCTTGTGACATAACCTTATCTTCCATCCAGTGATTTACCTTTCCACATTCATTGGTAAGGTAGCATGTAGATACTATGCCCCTTGGAACCGGAACCTGCTTTAAAAACACCTGAAGCAAAAATGTCCTGTATATTTCTGCATTTAATTGTTCTCCATATCAAACTTGGCAGTTTTGGGATCTGCAAGGTGTTGTGGTGGTGAACATATACTTTACACACCAAGGTAGAGGTCAAATGAGACAACGGACAATTCTAAAATATACAAAATTGATCGGCTTTAAGAAGTCAAGGGCCAATACAAGGGTTAAGCAACTGAAAAAGTTCAACTGAAACTTATGGGTATGACTCATTGGGCCACTTTTATGTTCTGGATGGTTTGGTGGGAGACAGTTTGATTAGAGTGTATTTACGATGACATCATGTTGCTTACCTGACTTCCTTGGAAAAAGGAATGAAACAATACCAAACGTATCGTTTGTGAGATCAAGAAGATGGTGTGATAACCTTGCTTATACATCACATGCCAGAGAGGAAGTTTTTTACAAAATAAATGTTCCATGGAACTTGTTCCTGATACCAAGGGATCCGGCGAAAACGGTACATGCCAAGGCAGAGGTGTAATGAAGTAGAGAAGAAGTTTCTAGAGTAGACATATTGTTGCTTGGCTCTGAGAATTCAAGGTCCAAAAGCTGTTGTCTGTGCAGCCTAAACCAGCGATTTATTCCAACCACTAACCATTTTATTCTTTGTTTGAATAATTCGCTTTTTTTCACTGTGCCACACTCTTCCAGAGTCTTAAGTAAGGCAGCATCCCCTTGGAGCTGAACCTTGCATTTAATAACACCTGAAGGGAAAATTATATTAAATGATGCCTTTAACTGTGTATATGGTGATTTTTGTGGACTCTATGAGTGGAGCTGTCACAGCCGAGGACATTCTAGTAAATTATAAAAATAAGTGCAAGTTTAGACAGAGGAAGATCCACTTTCTAGGACATCTCATTGACGAGACAAGCGTCAGGCCAGATCCCGAGATGGTTACGGGATAGAGAACTTCCCCCAGCCCCACAACGTGACAGAGCTCAAAAGATTCCTGGGGATGGTTGACTATCTGGGGAAGTATGTTCCTGACTTGTCCACGGTAGGACAGCCACTGTATGAACTTCTCAAAACAAAAGTAAGAGTGGGCATGGGGACACACGCAGCAGTCAGCGTTTCAAAGACTGAAACAGCGCTAACCACTGCCCCGGTGTTAGCCTTCTATGATTCCAGTAGGCCTACTGTGGTGTCGGCAGATGCCAACAGCTATGGGATAGGGGGGTCCTGCTCCAGCAACACGGCGAGGACTGGAAACCAGTGGCCTACTGCTCCAGACGCCTGAGTGATGCAGAGGAAAGCTACGCTCAGATTGAAAAAGACTGTTTAGCCACGGTATGGGCGTGTGAGCGCTTTGACAAATATTTGTATGGTTTGGGAACTTTAGATTGGTCACTGATCATAAGCCCCTTGTGCCCCTTATGAACAGAAAGGACTTAGTCAATGTCCCTATTAGATATCAGAGACTATTGATGAGGCTTATACGGTTTAGTGCAACAGTAGAGTATGCGCCAGGGAAGACCTTTGCTTTGGCCGGCGCACTCTCCCGGGGTGCTGAAAAGACCTACGTTTGAACTTTGAACACGTACAACTAGAAAATATAATAAGATGTCAGGGCATTTTTGAACAAGTTGAAGATTATTAGGTTCGAATTATTCCAGTCTGTCACCAACGCAACTCAGTTGACTCTGGAATACCACACCACACCCCTGTGGTTAACATGCCAACACGTTAAATTCATGTGGTTTTCCTGTAAGGGTGGTAGTGCAGTACAGGTGCTGCAGTCTGGGCAGAGATCAAAGAGGCACACGTCATTCGAACAAGCAGAAAATATGAACTATATGATAGGGAGAATCCAAAGGCCAACGGTAGCTATGGGCATGGGTGGACTCAGCCCACCCAAACGTCTGTCTTGCCCACCCAATCAAAAGTTAGGACGAAGAAAAAAAACTGAAAATACCAGTAACGTTTTTAACTTCTGATTGTGTTGGCAGCCTACAGCCCGCCTCCAAAGTCCCCCACTGCCCATCCCCTCTTCTCGTTGTGTTCGGGCACAAACACAAAGAGCTCTGAAGCAGACCCTTAGCAGTATAAAACTAGCCCTGCATATTTGCACGGGGCCAGATGTTTTGACGTTTCGCTTGTGACATAACCTTATCTTCCATCCAGTGATTTACCTTTCCACATTCATTGGTAAGGTAGCATGTAGATACTATGCCCCTTGGAACCGGAACCTGCTTTAAAAACACCTGAAGCAAAAATGTCCTGTATATTTTTCTGCATTTAATTGTTCTCCATATTAAACTTGGCAGTTTTGGGATCTGCAAGGTGTTGTGGTGGTGAACATATACTTTACACACCAAGGTAGAGGTCGAATGAGACAAAGTTTCATGGCCTTGCCATCAGGACCTGATCAGTTTATTGTGTTGACCTCCCCCCGTTTTCTCATTTAGGTTTCATTGGTTTTTGGTTTCCCCTGCTTTTGTACATAAGCCCTGCCTTAGTTCAGTTTGGTGTGTCTTCATTGTGTTTGCATGTGGTTGTGTGATTCCTCTCTCCCTTTTTTATTATTAAATGCTTTTGAGTCCGGCTACCTGCGTTTGGGTCCATCCTTCCTGCCAATCCTGACACAAAGAGGCCAATTCTAAAATATACAAAATTGTTCGGCTTTAAGAAGTCAAGGGCCAATACAAGGGTTTAGCAACCGAAAAAGCTAAACTCAAACTTATGGGTATGACTCTTGATGGGCCACTTTTGTGATCTAGATGGTAGGTTCTGATTTTTTACTTTTGTTTTGGCTTTGTTATATGAAATGATTCATTTAACTGTGTATATGGTGCATTTTGTGGACTCTAAGAGTAGAGCAGGCACAGTCAAGGGCATTCTAGTAAATTATAAAAATGAACATGTAATGTTTGGAAAACATTTTTTATAAGAAATTCTAAGTACTGCCTGGAAACTTAAGTGTTGGCCTTGGAATGGAGAAGAAGTTCCTTTCAAAGTATGTAACCTCCCACTAAAACTCTTCCTCAAATAGACATCTACAGACTCTTACAACACTATTTCAGACAGTGTAGAGGGATTGAAAACATCACCAACATGGATGGGGACAAGTGCCAACTTAAGTGAGTTTGTAATTAAGTGAATTTTCTTTTACCTTTAAAAAATCTTAAATTTTTTTTTCTTAAATACACGTATAGTGTGATTTCCTGGATTGCCAGAATAATATATCTGTACGTTGTAGTTGTTATACCAAATATATTGCTTGTACAACTGACTGAATTAATTCTTAATTTGAAAATAATTCTACCCCAGGTGTTTCTTTTTAAACAAATATATTTGAGTTATTTGTTACTTTATCTACAAATGGCTTTTTTTCTTTTTCACTCATGTCTCTCTAAGGAGGTCATGGAACGTGTGTAAAGAAGTTCCTATCATACAAGATGAGCAGACTTCATGGAAACTCCTCAAGCTACTGAAATTTTTCTCCCTTTTAGCTGTTTCCCTGCTGGTCTTTTCTTTAGCAATATGCAGCAAGGTACATTGTCATTTTTGATACTTAACAATATTTTTCATCATCAATCCTCAAATGAACAATAGTTAGGGTTTATTATTGAATAATATGTCATAAAATATAGATTTGATTATAGGTCTACTATGAAATCTTAATTTCAAAAAATGTATTGAATACTACTATTTTGTGAAAGTTAATTGAAGTGATTATTGTAAATATGAATGTTTTTCCAGACGACCTTCCTGCTTCTAATCACTCTGTCCAGTAATGCCACCCAGACAATCCCTGCTGCCCAGAAACCTCTCACCCACCTCTGTGTAAGCTGTGTTCTGATTGGACCCAGCGTCCTGCTACTTATTAAGAGTTTTTGGAAAGTAATCTTCAAAGGCTCAAAGAAACCAGCATGGACAACTGTTGCATGGGTAACTTTTTTAATTTACATTTTAACATTTTAATTTCCTATGGCACGGGTGGGGAACCTTTTTTCCTGGTAAAGGGACAGTCACAAGCAGACACAATCTGTGGCGGTTCACACACACATAAAAATAACAGATGTTCAACTCATCCAACGTTTAATGCGTCAGAGATTGCTTTTCTGGAATTGATGCCAGTCGCAAGTGGTTTTCCAAATGTACGTCTGTTAATCTGTCACGGCGACGGTTCTTTACGAGAGAAAGTTCACAGCAGTATGTAGTTCCAAACAGCCTTGCAATTTTTTGCACGTGAATTTTGGAAATTCATCTGCGCTTAGACCTATAGCTTACGTAGTCTAGACATGTACCTGTATGTGGCGTTCAATTAATAACCAAACCTATTGCGTGTCAGTCACTGAAGCAGTTCAAGGAGAAGGGGTCGTCACTGCGTAGCAGGGTAGGGATTTTTTTAGCAGCGCTACTAAAAATAAAATAATTATCAGGGAGCCGAAAGGACCCGTCACTAGTGGGGACCCGGCGTTAGGGCCCTGCCATAGATAGAGCTTTCCACTGTTTCGTATTTTTAAAATTATAGAAAATAATGAATCAGTACTTTTTGTTTCACCTTATTTCCGCGTCTCCCGGAGATGTCCTGACTTAATTGGCCAGGTAGTTTTTCATTCATCTGGACAGTTTCATTTCGTTTTTCACTCTGTTTTTAACATAAGCCAAACTATTCCTTTAAACGGGGTTTTGTGTTTGAGGAGTTTGGTTATGTTAGAACAACTGTTTGTGGTGGTCTTGTTACTCAGCAAAATCAGCCACATGTATTCAAACCTGAATTTTTTGGGTTCATTTCAACAATGGTTTAGTTATAACACAACTAAATAACACACAACATTTAAAAAATACATTTATTCTCCAGGTTCTGTGTGTAGATTTCTTGGTGGCCCTGGGGTCAGCAGTTCTTGCTGTTGTGGCCATGCCATTCTTGGACATTGTAACCAACGTGATGATCCTGAACGGTGTGAGCATCCTATCCTCAGTGTTCCAGGTGGTCGCCCAGTGTTTCGCCGGGAAGGAGAAAAACAAATTTTTCCTACCATCTATCTTCTCCGTCATCCTGAGCCTGCTGGGTTATGTGCTCTTTCTTACTTCATCCCTGCTGGGTGGGAAGAGAGAGATGGTATTAATGTCCGGCCTGGCTATAGCAGGAGCCTTCCTGGTGTCCCTCAACTGGTGGGAGAACTACTGCAGCCATTTTAAGGGTAACTTCTTCAGCAAGTTGTCTGAGGACATAGCAAGGTCCAGGAACGTGCTACACATCCTCTCCAGCCTACTTAGGATCGTGGTCACAGCCACCGTGGTTGGTGTCTACATCTATCTGTCTGACAGGAATTGGTCGACACTGACCTCAGTCCCAGGGAATGTGAAGACGGTAGTCCTGGTCTTGACTCTGGTCCAGGTATTTTCCTCAGCTCTGTGCCACTGGTTTGTGGTAGTGGCCTGCAAGATGCACGCATTACGACGTGGCTTCATCTTGCCCCTGTACCTGGCCTCGCTGGGGGTCCTTGCTGTATTTATCACCCCTGTAATGATCCGCTTTCAGAAGAACAGAGATCTCATAGGGGACAACTACACTATCACTGCATTTTGCCAAGAAACTATGTACAGCAGTGACAACAAGGACAGTTGGTACGAAGGTTTGGTTTTGGATGTTGCACACTCACTATGCAAGTTGAACCTGAACCAGCTGAGGGACATGGGTTTATTGGGGGGAGCTGCTTTTTGCTGGTGGTTGGGACTGATACTGTCAACTTCGTACATAGGGTTCCTTAAATTTCAGCGTATCCAACGGACCCAGGACCTATTTGTGAGGAGGATGTACGAGGGGGGCTTTGTGGAACAGTCCATGCTGCTCAACTCACGTTTCAAAATTCAGAAGACAGGCAAATCAAATAAGTAAGAATAATGCATCAGTATTTAGCATTTTTATTATACTCTATAACCATAAACCTTTTTTTCTGTTGTATGTTATAATGTACAGTAGTGACAAACTAACATAAATATGAACATATATAAATGTGTGCCAACCCAAAGCTCTGTATTCGTGTTTCAATGAATGTGTTTTTTACCTTATAAATGGTATTTCCTCCTATTATTTTATTTCCTCCAGAGCCCAACAAACAGATCCAGTTAAGGTTCTCCTATGTGCAACCATGTGGCATGAAACAGACGACGAGATGATGAAAATGATAATATCAATGTTTAGGTAAGATGTGGCCTTCTGGGTAAATTGAGCATGCACATGCGATAGGAAAAGTCAATATTGTATTAAATTTCTTTGACATGATAAGTTATGATTCTTGAATGTAAACAGTTTTACTGTATTCACAAATAGATGAATACATGTAATAATACGTTATTATATACTATATATAATAATAATACTGATCATTTCCTATATTTTTCCTTTTTTCCCCTTTCCTTTTATCAGATTGGACCAATATAGACCTAAGAATGAAGGTGGAAGCAAAGATGTCGACTTTGAATCCCACGTCTTCTTTGATGATGCCTTCAGAGATGTGCGGGGCACTAAAGAGCCGAATGTAAATGAATATGCAGAGACCTTAGTTCGTGTTATCAGAGAAGTTTACAGGTAAAGTAGCATGGCGATGTGGCAGTATGTTATTTCAGTACCAAAATAACATTGTTAGAATCCTTTTGTAAAGTTATCATATACTAATGTATGCTATGTAAGGTTGAGAAGACGATTTAGTAAAATGTATTGTGTGTCTTGGCCTCACTTTTTGGAAATGTTTTTCTCTTCCTGCAGCATTTTCGATGAGGGGGACTATAGTTTATTCAAAGAAAGGACGCCTCTCCCCAGCCAGAAGGTCTTGAAGACGCCCTATGGTGGTCGCCTGGAGTTTACTCTACCTCACGGCAACAAGCTGACGGTGCACTTTAAGAACAAGCAACTCATCCGCCACAAGAAGAGGTGGTCTCAGGTACAAAGTAGTGAATAGTTGTCTGATTTGTGGGAAGGAGTGTTTAGTCTGTAGGTAAATATGAATTTAGACACATAAAGTTTGTTTAGGAAGCAATACAAAGAAACACAATGCAGTTTTGACAGACAAGTTACAAGTCATATTAAGAAACCCTTTTGTCTCTCTAGATAATGTATTTGTACTACCTTCTTGGCTGGAACCTTACAACCAAGTATCACAGGATGTTTGAAAAGATAAAGGACGAGGAAGGACTGAACAAGAAGCTTGAGGTGAAATGAGTGAAACCCTTCACACACGTCTTTACCAATGTATACATTGCAAGACTGTATGTTTTAATATATGTCCTGTATGTACAAGGATGTAATGCTTTTACCATATGTGAATGTGTTTTTTGTATGTAGGATTGTGGTTGTCTGTGGCTGCAACATGGGTGAAAGCCCAAGCAAGATTTCCCACTTGTGGGACAATAAAGTTAGTCTTATCTGTAGCTGTACACCTCAAGAGAAATGTTTCCCGATTCCAAAATGCACTGTAATATACATTTTAGAAAGAGAAGCACAACACGTATCTCCTGGCTTTGGACGGTGACACGGATTTCCAGCCAGCTGCTGTGATGCTGCTTATAGATCGGCTAAGAAACTACCCACATGTTGGAGCAGTTTGTGGCCGAATTCACCCCACAGGAACAGGTTGGCACATGTCACATCACAAATTAACTGGCAGAAGAAAAGGATTAGCTCAGCACGTACAAAAAAAATGAAAAATCTTATTCAGTCAATATTGCATTTTGTAAATTTTTGTAAATTTACATATTTAATTATAAAAAAAGATGTAGTACAATCCAATAGTGGACAAAGTTATTATCTCAAATGTAACTCCAATGCTTTATCCACCGTCAGGTCCTATGGTGTGGTACCAGAAGTTTGAGTATGCTGTGGGCCACTGGCTGCAGAAGACTGCTGAGCATGTTTTTGGCTGTGTCCTCTGCAGCCCCGGCTGCTTCAGCCTGTTCAGGGCTGCAGGCCTTATGGACGACAATGTCATGAAAAAATACACAACCAAGGCCACAGAAGCCAGCCACTTCGTACAGTATGATCAAGGTAGTTTTTTGTCAAAGAAAATGATAGATTAAGGATTTAGGTATGAACTACAAAATAGTTTTGGGCTCTACGATGTCTATTGATGTGTGCATGCTTTGCTCTTTCCTTTCCACTTTTCCTAGGTGAGGATCGCTGGTTATGCACTCTCCTTCTGCAGCAAGGCTGGAGGGTGGAGTACAATGCGGCATCCGACGCTTACACCAACGCTCCCCAGGACTTCAAGGAGTTCTACAACCAACGGCGGCGCTGGGGGCCCTCCACTCTGGCTAACACCATTGATCTGCTGGGCTCTGGCTCGGTTACCTCCAGAAGGAACAGCTCCATCTCCAAACTCTATATCCTCTACCAGATCCTCTCTACAGCATCCTCCATTCTTGGCCCCGCCACCATTGTCCTAATGACCGGAGGTGAAATACAAGAATGAAGAATACATACAGAAATATACCCTATATACTGCAAATATTTTACGTTAATTACGTTATTATGAAAAAATATATATAATTTCTTCCTTGTCTTATCTTATCTTTCAGGGAGTTTGGCGTTTGTGCTGAACATCCCTGCTAACGGTGCCCTTCTCCTGGCTGTAGTGCCCCCTATTATATACCTGGTGGTCTGCTTCAGATTTAAATCAGACACGCAGATCACAGTCGCAGCTGTCATGAGTGTTTTCTATGCTTTCCTCATGCTGGGGACGGTCCTCTCTATTATCGGCAAGTGTTACCAAAAAATCTTAATCGTCTGTTGCTAAACTCCTTCGAAAAGGATCTTGAGTTTTCCCATGCAACTCTAAAGTGAAATTAAGTTATTTACTATGACTGATACCAGAACACAAGTAGCACAAATTAAGATATATTATGTATGTATAAAAGATGTGCTTTCTTCTGCCTGAAAATACGCTTTCTGATCCCATCAAACTGACTTCATCCCCAATGCAGGTGCCATGGTGAAGGATGGGACAATTTGGACACCTAGTGGCCTCTTCTTCACCAGCATAGTTCTTATGAACGTTGTTACAGCCGTCATGCACCCTCAGGAGTTCCAACTGATCATCTATGGAATTCTTTATTTTGTCTGCATTCCCAGTGCTTACCTCCTTTTGGCCATCTATTCAATGGTAAACATGAACAATGTATCCTGGGGCACTAGAGAAACCGGCTCTCTCAAACCCACCGCATCTCCGCCACCGGCAACAACCAACCTGTTTCAGCGCTGCTTAAAGTTTAAAGGGTGTAACCGCTGCTGCGAAAAGGATCACAGCCAGGAACTGGTAGAGCAGGGAGTGGGGGTTTCCGAGAACACTTGTGAAGAATTCATAGGGAATTCTAAAGACGAAAAAAGGTATGTATGGCCTTCGAATTATATAATCATGATTTGGACAATCTGTCTCTTTAGACAAAAGCTAACATGTTAAGCTGTTAAGCTAAGCTGCATAAAAGAAAAATTCATGAAAGAGTAAATAATTATTTCTGACTTGGGCTCTGCCAATTAACCGAAAAACTTGTGACAAGAAATGTTATTTGTCTTTAAATCCTTTTTGTTTTTATGTGTTGCAGCTGTGAGCGTACGTCATGTGTTCCTAAAAGTAAGAACAAATAGGAAAAACTTGTCTAATAGAGATATGCTAATTCATCAAAACTTGTGCTTCTTATTGTATGCAACGCAATTTCAGGTACTGCGTTTTCTCACTTTTATTTTTATCTTGTCGTTTGTGCCCCTTTTTATAGGCTGGGTTTCTCAACTACAACAAGTGTCATCCGACCTTTCCTTAGATGAGCATAGTCTTGAGGAGGTACCATGTGCTCTCAATGGTGTTCTATTTCTTTGGTGGTCTACTTTGGCCACTCACCATATTCCTTTAATATTACAAACTTTCCACTTTACGCTGAGTTGTAAGTCTTCAAAATGATAATAGGAATTAGATAAAGTAGATTAACTTAACAAATGATTGTAGGAAAATTGTGATCAGACATAATGCGTAATGTATATCCTATGTTATTTGTCCGACAGCTTTGGAAAACAAAATAGAAAATCTATCAAATCTAAAATATATTCAATTGCGTTCAAATATTGTTTGAGTATTTGACCGTTGCTCTTTATTGTTTACTCTTGGGCTACTCAGGATGAGCTAGAGTTTTGGAGAGAACTTCTAAAGGTCTATCTAGAACCACTACCTGACGACAAAGAAAAACAAAAGAAAATCACAGAAGACCTAAAGGACCTTAGAAACAAGGTAATATATTAAAATGACAAAAGGCCTATACAGATGTTTTTAGCACTAACTATTCAGGGTATTGTTCGTGACAGGAATGTAATGCAAGGTCAGCACATTAACTACAGTATACAATATATCCTATAAAAGAAAAGTCTTATAGAAATAAAGGTAGTATTATTATTATTATAAAAATGTAATATTTCCCCAGCATACATTTCAAGGATATTCTAACCTCCCAGTCTTTCTTTCTCAGGTCACCTTTGTTTACTTCATAGTCAATGCGCTTTGGCTGGTGGCAACGTTTGTGCTTCAGATTATTGGTGCACCGGTGACAATCCAGATCCCCAAGACCGACATCCACCTAGTAGCGACTGGGGAGGTCATCTACCTAGATCCCATAGGTCTTATGTTCCTCCTTGGGTTTGCCTTGGTCCTTTTAATGCAGTTTGTAGGCATGATATATCATAGGTAACTATTGTTCCAATTTTTTTGTATTATTACTTAATTGTTTGGTTTCTTAAATCTATGAGTCCCATGTTAATCAGAAGCTAGGTCAATATAAATAAGAATAACTTGAGACCGGTCTGAATTTATTTAGAATCTCATAATAATAATAATAGATTGAGAAGAGTTTGAAAGTCAGACATGGAAGTTAGACAGGACTAAATCATATTCATGTTTTTTTATAGTGCTGTATATACACCTAGATGCTGTAAATCACAAGAGAAAATAATAGATTAATAAATAATAATATTATTGTAGTGCATGGAGATGAACTGTTGTATTCATTGCTAAAGAGTATTAATATAGTATTGACTATTCTCAGCTGACGTCTTGACTAGTTCTCTAATGCTGCTCAAATTCTTTTTATTATTTTATTAGAATCTACACTCTGATACATTATGTGGCATTTGTGGACACAGAGTCGCAGTTTTTACAAAAAAATAAAAGGCCATCAACAGGGGATTCGCCAGGAGACAGTTGGGTAGGCAACCATTCACACAAACTCAGCTTTTTCCTTTTATGTTCTCTTTGACCACAAGTGCAAAAAATATAACTTTAGCCTATTGACAAAATGTTTGTGTGTGTTCTTTAAGAAAAGTGCATAGTATATTTCTGGCCTTGACTGCATATCTGCATTTCTAATTTGCTCTTTTCTCACTTCTTGAACAGATCGCGGTGAACAGGGGCAGTGTTTGATAGCTAATTCACGTTTTGTGTCCGTGAAGATAGTTTCTATCTTTTTTAACTCAGGTTTACATGGGTACATATCCTTTTATGTTGCCTTTGATTGTGTTAATTTAAATAGCTGAATAATTGTAATGTTGAGTAACTAAGGATGAATATGATGCCGTAACATTTTTTAACTGCACTGTACTGTAATCATTTCTATGACCTATATTCTATTCAATGAACCCACCTCAATGTAAATCTAAATAATTATGCCTTCTTACAAAGATGTTGTTGATTTTTTTAAATCTAAAATATATAGCATAGTGCGAATAGAAGTTAATGGATTGTATATGTATATCAGGTAAGCTTAAGTGAGTCTAGATTTCACACTTGATAGTTGAATACAGTATTGGGTTGGTTTTTTGGTCATCACTGTCTTAATAATATGTATGTAAAATGTATCCTTTTTTTTAAAAGCTTCTATCAATAAATCACGTCGCTCACAAAGCACTGCAGTCCAAAAAGGCTTCGTATCCACTGCAGCAAGAGTAGGCAATACCGCTAACAATGCCATACTTCGGTAATATGAAAAGCAAACAAGCTTGCAGTGCAAGAGCCAGTTTTGTGATGTGTGTAGCTTCTCAAACGTATCAGACTATTTTCTTACGTTAAACCTGTTGTAAAATATGCCCAATGATTATGACTACAAAATGAAACATGGAATTATATAAAACGGTATTGCTGTTGCATAATGTACAAAAGCTGCAATTGCGATATATATTAACTAGGAGTATCTGCAACAGCAATAACGTTGGAACGATGGATCATTCGTCCAGTTTGTTAATAGGATATGGGTAACGATCCGAGACGATTCGATTTAATTTTTTAATGTAGCGTTCTTTTTAAAGTGGCAGTAATGACTATATAAGACATGACACCTTGATGAAGTTAGTTTACTAGTTTAAAAACCGCGCTTTCCTAGTGTATCTAGGCTGGGGCAAAGGATTGTTTTCCCCCACGCCGACTCCGCCCCTCACCACGCCTCCAACTATGACGAGCCGCCGACTGTATCTATAGGAGCGAACTGAGATGACGCGACTCTCTCTTTAAAGGGCTATGCGCTGGACCTGCATCGCGTCATCAAGCACTACTCGCACCCCCTTTTGGTGTAATTTTGAGTAAAGTAAGCGTTAAACATTTGTCAGTTTCCACGATGGCACAGGTAATGGAACAAGGAAGATGTCAGCTCGTGTTTTTCACTCTTAACAATGAATGATGACAACCACTCAATTGAATAACTCAGAATTATACGAAGTATACGGTTTGGCACATGCATGTAAGCCATTACTGTGGCAATTATGCGCTTCTTCCACCTGAAAAGTTTTATAATCGTCCCGAGTAATAGTGGAATGAACGTGACTCCATATGACATTTGGCTGAGCCTAGATGTTGGACCTGAGCAGAGGGGTAAATTGGGTGTCACCACGATACTGACTATCAAAATTATTGGTATGAAGATTGGGGGGTTGAAAAAGGTCAGCAATTTTGTGGAATTGCTTACTGTGTAGCACTAATTATGAATATACAGGGCTAATCTGATCTGCAAATGATCGAGACAATGTTAAGCACTATGTGTTGAGGTTACCTTATACGTGCAAGAATTTATTTAAGCCTCACTTTGTTATTTAAAAATAGGCTATCACACTCTCGTAATCTTTCGTGATTCTTGGTGGGAGATATAAATTGTTTTGAGCTCTCATTCATGTCAATCGTCATTCATGGTCTGGATCAATTTGGACCAAAATCATCCGCTTTTTCATCTGTTTTGTTGGTGTTAGAAGGTTCTAAGCCAAAAGAGCCTTTTCTGCTTCTGCCCTAATTGTACAGGCCATTAACCCTCTATCAAGCATTCCCTTGAGTTAGAAGGAGCCATTGACCATTACTGATGCATAAAACAGCTCGCTGTATGGCTCAACTCTGTGTATGTTCTGAACGATAACCTCACAATCTTCTGGCATTGCCTTGCAGACATTCACATACACCTCTTCCAAGTTTTCATCTGCTTTGAGGGTTGGCTCTTGCACTAAACCGTATAAGCCTCATCAATAGTCTCTGAGTGTGAGTTCCCTAGTTGAAATCTGCCCTGGCATTCCCGTTTCCAGTGACCGGTCTGAAAGCAATTCATGCACAGGTTCTCCTGTCTGCAAAGGTGGAATGTTATGATATGGCCGTGTGAGCGCTTTGACAAATATTTGTATGGTTTGGGAACTTTAGATTGGTCACTGATCATAAGCCCCTTGTGCCCCTTATGAACAGAAAGGACTTAGTCAATGTCCCTATTAGATATCAGAGACTATTGATGAGGCTTATACGGTTTAGTGCAACAGTAGAGTATGCGCCAGGGAAGACCTTTGCTTTGGCCGGCGCACTCTCCAGGGGTCCTACGTTTGAACTTTGAACACGTACAACTAGAAAATATAATAAGATGACAGGGCATTTTTGAACAAGTTGAAGATTATTAGGATCGAATTATTCCAGTCTGTCACCAACGCAACTCAGTCGGTCAGCAGAGAACACGGCGGCACACCCAATTGTCTCTGGAATACCACACCACACCCCTGTGGTTAACATGTTAAATTCTTGTGGTTTTCCTGTAAGGGTGGTAGTGCAGCACAGGTGCTGCAGTCTGGGCAGAGATCAGAGAGGCACACATGATACTCCCACATACCTCTGTTCCATCTATAATTACATTTCGAGCTGTTTTGACAATAATGTGACTTTATTGTTGGTGGCAACGATCAAGTGCTGATTTGACGCTAGCACAGGCGATACTGAAGAGGGTGATTTACAAGTTGGCCTCCAGTAAAATCAAGCTACAGTTGGTTAACGTGTGTGTGAGGAGTTCTGAGCACAGAGGAGACGGCAGACCAAGGAGTGTAGCTGGAGAAACCCTTTTATTGTCCCAGACCCACACACCCCCACCCGTAAGCCCACACTGCTGGTGCTGGTGCTGGTGCTGGTGCTGGTGCTGGTGCTGGTGCTGGTGCTGGTGCTGGTGCTTCGCTCTTCGTGCGACTGCAACTCTGCATGCGCTCAGCCTTCCGGCGCGTGTCAGCCTCCCCACTGAAACAAACAGACACCCTTATATAGCACTCCCCCAACTGATCACCAGATTGAACTCACCTGTTGCAATCTGGTGACCTGTCAGAGGAGTGCTTCATCACCACCACAGCCCTTCAGCGCCCTCTACCGGACGGATGTCCGCAGAACCCTCACAGTGCCTCCCCCTCTTGCCGCAGGCCGGGGCAACACCGGCCAGCGACCTACTCCCCCCCCACCGGAGCGGGAGAGGAAATCTGCCACCACCATCTGCTACCCCGGCCTGTGGATCACCTTAAAGTTGAAGGGCTGCAAAGCCAAGTACCAACGGGTGATCCTGGCATTGGTCTCCTTCATTCGGTGGAGCCACTGGAGGGGCGCGTGATCGGAGTAGAGGGTGAAGGCGCGGCCCAGCAAATAGTAGCGGAGGGTGCCGACCGCCCACTTGATGGCCAGACACTCCTTCTCCACTGTGCTGTACCGAGCCTCCCGGTCCGACAACTTGCGACTCAGGTACAGCACCGGACGGTCGACATCCCCCTGCCGCTGGGACAGCACCGCCCCCAGCCCGAGGCATCCGTCTGTAGGGAGAAAGGGACATCAAAGTTAGGCGCATAAAGAACTGTGTCTCCACAGAGGGCAGCTTTTAATTTCTCAAACGCCACCTGACACTGCTCCGTCCACTGGACCGGATCTGGGGCACCTTTGCGGGTGAGGTCGGTCAGGGGAAGGGCAAGCCCTGAAAACTCCGGCACGAATTGCCGGTAGTAGCCAGCCAGCCCCAGGAACCCCCTCACCTCTTTTTTAGTCTTGGGTCGTGGGGAAACCGCAATGGCTGCAGTTTTCTCTATTTGTGGCCGCACTTCCCCGTTCCCCAAGTGGTACCCCAGATACCGTATCTCCCTCCCACCAATCACGCACTTCTTCGGGTTGGCCGTGAGCCCCGCCCCCCGCAGCGCCCCCAGGACGGCCGCAACCCTCCGCACATGCTCCGCCCAGGTGTCGCTGTAGATGACGATGTCATCCAGGTAGGCGGCAGCATAGGCAGCGTGAGGGCGCAGCACCCGATCCATCAGGCGCTGGAAGGTAGCGGGGGCCCCAAACAACCCGAAAGGCAGCACCGTGAATTGATACAAACCGTAGGGAGTAGAGAAGGCCGTTTTCTCGCGGGCTTCTGGCGACAAGGGAATCTGCCAGTAGCCTTTGGTACAATCCAGCGTGGTATAGAATTTAGCAGTGCCAAGCCGGTCCAGGAGTTCGTCGACCCGCGGCATTGGGTACGCATCAAACTTAGAACCCTCATTCACCCTGCGGTAATCCACACAGAACCGAACAGACCCATCTCGCTTCACCACAAGCACGATGGGGCTGCTCCACGCACTGCATGACTCTTCTATGACCCCCATGTCTAGCATAGCCTGAAGCTCCTGCCTCACAATTTCTCTCTTGTGAGCAGGCAACCTGTAGGGACGCATACGCACCGTTAAACCTGGTGTCGTATCTATGTGGTGTTCTATGAGCGTGGTCCGGCCAGGCAGGGGAGAGAACACATCAGCGAACTGCTTTTGTAACCTGCTGGCGTCCGCTTGCTGACTTGGCGAGAGACCGTCACCCACAGCAACCGGAGTGCTAGCTGTCGAATTTGGGACCTCCGGTCCGAACTCATCTCCCTCAGATGCTACCGTAGCCAGCGAGACAGGGACCTCATCGTTCCATTTTTTAAGGAGATTAATGTGGTATATCTGTGTGCTATTCCCCCGGTCTGAGCGAACCACCTCATAGTCCACGTCCCCCACTCGCCGTGTGACCACAAACGGCCCTTGCCACTTGGCGAGTAATTTAGAGCTAGACGTCGGCAGCAATACAAGGACCTTCTCTCCCGGTGCAAACTGTCTGAGTCTAGTACCCTGGTCGTAACGGCACTTCTGCTGTTCCTGGGCTTGCTGCAAATGTTCTCGTGACAGCCTATGCAGTGAGTGAAGCTTTGCACGCAAGTCCATACCGTACTGAATTTCGTTCTTACTGTCACTAGACCCGCCCTCCCAGCTTTCTTTAACCAGGTCTAGGACACCTCGGGGTTGTCGCCCGTATAGTAACTCAAAGGGGGAAAACCCCGTGGAAGCCTGGGGTACTTCTCTCACACCGAACAACAGGGAATCTAGCCATTTATTCCAATTACGACTATCCTCGTGTATAAATTTACGGATCATGGTTTTCAGAGTTTTGTTGAAGCGCTCGCACAGCCCGTCGGTGGCGGGGTGATAGACGCTAGTCCGAATGGCCTGAATCCCCAACAACCCGTAAAGCTCCTTCAGTGTACGTGACATGAAGTTTGTGCCCTGGTCAGTAAGAATCGTTTTCGGGATTCCTACTCGGGAGATGACCGTAAACAGCGCCTGCGCAACACTCTTTGCAGATATGCTGCGCAACGGCACCGCTTCAGGGTAGCGGGTTGCGTAATCAATAATGACCAACACAAATCGATAACCCTGCGTGCTACGGTCTAATGGCCCGATGATATCCATGCCTATCCGCTCGAATGGCACTTCAATCAGCGGAAGAGGGCACAATGGTGCTTTTGGAATGGCCGGGGCGTTCACAAGCTGACATTCTGGGCAGGACGCACACCACCGACGTACCTCAGCCCGTATCCCCGGCCAATAGAACCGGGCCATTATCCGATCTAGTGTCTTAGAAAATCCTAGGTGGCCTGCCATCGGGTTATAATGAGCCGCCTGAAATATCTCTTTCCGACGGCTTACGGGTACTACCAACTGTAGCAATTCCTCCTGCCTTTGAGTGTCACGACTCACCCGGTATAATCTATCCCTAACCAATGAAAAATATGGGTAAGCCGGCGCTGCCCCTGGCCGTACCAACGTGCCATCAATCTTTATCACTTGGCTAAGGGCGAAGCGTAGGGTGGCATCGCGAGACTGCTCGAGAGGAAAATCCTCCATGGGAGCGAACAGGGGCGAAAGAGTCTCTGACGAGGAACCCCCCCCCCCCTCCCCCCCGGACTCGGCCGAATCGGGAGCCCCTGCATCAGCACAGAACACAGCGCACGTCTCACACTTCCCTGCCTGTCGTGAGCGCACCCCCACATGTCCCCCCACTGCTCTATCAAACCCTGGCCAATCGGTGCCTATGATCAGGGGGTGCGAGAGGCGGGAGCTAACCGCGGCCTGCACTCTGTTTTTTCCCCCCATAACGAATTTCAATTGAGACCACCGGATATTCGTGCACATCCCCATGTATACACCTAATACACACCCGTGCCGCTTCCAACAGTGCCGCGGGTCGAACCAGGCGCTCTTGGATCATGGACTGCATACATCCGGAATCCAGCAGAGCCTGGTGTGTTCCCCCTTGCAACCTTACCGGAATGCGGTACGTCGCCCCCGGACCGGGGGAAGGGGTCGGACCGCCAACAACACGGACGACCTGGCCCACCTCCATCATTGGGCACTCCCGCCGGAAGTGACCAGGCCGGCCGCACCGCCAGCATCCCTCGCCTGGCGTTGGAGAACCTATCTGTGGGGTGGGGAAAGATGGTGAGAGTGCCTGCTCCCCTCCCTGCCCCTGGGCTCGGTCGAGGCGCCGGCTCCTCGCTGCCGGCACCGGCCGCTCTGCCTGGGGGTCGACCCGGAGTCGGCGGGGCGCTGGAACAGGCGGTGGCTGGGTGGGGACTGCCAGGTGGTCGTCCGCCAGGGCTACCGCCGCGTCGAGGGTGTCAGGCCGATGGTGCCGGACCCAGGCGGATGTTCTGGGCGGCAGTCCCTCGACGAACGCCTCCAATACCACCTGCTCCACCACCCGCCCTGCCCCCGGCCCCTCGGGCCGCAGCCACCTCCGGGCGCGGTCCAGCAGCTGCTGCGCAAAGGCGTAGGATCTGGCACCAGCGTGGAAGGCCAGGGACCCGAAATGCCCGCCGGTGCTCCTCGGGGGTCAGGCCCAGGCGGTCCCGGATCGCCCTCGCCACCGCTCCGTAGCGGTCCGCCTCCTCCGCTGGCAGACTGTGGGCGGCCAGCTGCGCCTCCCACGTCAGCAGGGGAAGCAGGTGACAGGCCCAGTCCCCCTCCGGCCACCCGCACATCCGGGCCGTTCGCTCGAACGTCATGAGGAAGGACTCTGGGTCGTCGGCCTCCCCCATCTGCTGAAGCTGGATGTGCGGGCGACGTGGAGAGCTGCCTGCCTCCTCCCTCTCGAGCAGACGGAGCAGCGCCTGCCGATGCTCAGCCTGGGCCTGCTGCAGGGTGGCGCGTGGACTCCCGCTGCTCCGCCTGAATGTCCATCACCCGCGTGAGCAGCTGGGCCATTGGTGACTGCAGTGACATATCTGCCGCTCTCTGTGCCCCCCCGTTGGGTGCCAATGTGAGGAGTTCTGAGCACAGAGGAGACGGCAGACCAAGGAGTGTAGCTGGAGAAACCCTTTTATTGTCCCAGACCCACACACCCCCACCCGTAAGCCCACGCTGCTGGTGCTGGTGCTGGTGCTGGTGCTGGTGCTTCGCTCTTCGTGCGACTGCACCTCTGCATGCGCTCAGCCTTCCGGCGCGTGTCAGCCTCCCCACTGAAACAAACAGACACCCTTATATAGCACTCCCCCAACTGATCACCAGATTGAACTCACCTGTTGCAATCCGGTGAACTGTCAGAGGAGTGCTTCATCACCACCACAGCCCTTCAGCGCCCTCTACCGGACGGATGTCCGCGGAACCCTCACAGTGTGTTTCACTGGAACCAGACAGGGACGACACAAAAGAATTGGCGCACAGGGCGAAATTGGCGCCAAGACATATCCAAGAACGGAAGACTGTGCAAAATGCGGTGAGAGTCAACACAGCAGCAAGTGGAAATGCCCTGCTTTGAAAAGCACATGCAATAGATGTAAAAAGAGGGGGTCACTGAGAACGAGTGTGTCGCACTAAAACAGTGAGAGAAGTCACGGCGGACATAGAACAGTTCCAGTTCCCTGGGGAAGTTAGCAATAAGGAAGCGAGGGAGGAACCTTGGACAGTAACCCTGGACTTAGAGAATACACCTACTGCGTTCAAGATTGGTACAGGGGCAGCTGCAACAAATATAAGTGAAGAGACATTTGAGCAACTCTCTATAGTGAGAGACTTGCGGCCTCCTGACATACCCTTTTCAAGCCCAGGGGGTAAGGTGAAATGCATTGGTCAGTTCCAGACTAGCACTCAGTACAAAGGCCAACAGTATAGTTTACCTGTATACATGATGCGGGGAGGATACATTAACAACCTACTTGGCAGCACCAAAGCTATAAAGATGGGCTTAGTGAAACGAGTTAACGAGGTCAGCAATGTGTATGGGTCCAGTGGATTGCTTAAAGCAGAACCAGTGAACATCATCCTTAGAGAAGATGCCCAGCCATATGCAGTGCATACAGCCAGGAGAATTCTGTTGCCGCTAATGCCGTTGGTATAGAAGGAACTTAAAACGCATGGAAGATGAGAACATAATTGAGAAGGTCACACAGCCAACAGAATGGTGTGCAGCCATGGTGCCAGTACTAAACCCAAATTAGGGCTGAGCCTGTCAAATACTTTTATCAGGCGAGGGGGGAGTTATCAGAGACACACGGGCTGGTGATTAGGGGGAACCATATCGTCATTCCCACACTTGTGACTCAACTCAGACTGGACCTATGGAGAGTTGGATTTGGATTAAGGACACGTTTGAACTTTGAACACGTACAACTAGAAAATATAAGATGACGGCATTTTGGAACAAGTTGAAGGTTGATGCGATCGAATTATTCCAGTCTGTCACCAACGCAACTCAGTCGGTCAGCAGAGGACACGCCGGCACACCCAGTTGACTCTGGAATACCACACCACACCCCTGTGGTTAACATGCCAACACGTTAAATTCATGTGGTTTTCCTGTAAGAGTGGTAGTGCAGTACAGGTGCTGCAGTCTGGGCAGAGATCAAAGAGGCACACGTCATTCGAACAAGCAGAAAATATGAACTATATGATAGGGAGAATCCAAAGGCCAGCGGTAGCTATGGGCAAGGGTGGACTCAGCCCACCCAAACGTCTGTCTTGCCCACCCAATCAAAAGTTAGGACGAAGAAAAAAAACTGAAAATACCAGTAACGTTTTTAACTTCTGATTGGGTGGGCAGCCTGCAGCCCGCCTCCAAAGTCCCCCACTGCCCATCCCCTCTTCTCGTTGTGTTCGGGCACAAACATAAAGAGCTCTGAAGCAGACCCTTAGCAGTATAAAACTAGCCCTGCATATTTGCACGGGGCCAGATGTTTTGACGTTTCGCTTGTGACATAACCTTATCTTCCATCCAGTGATTTACCTTTCCACATTCATTGGTAAGGTAGCATGTAGATACTATGCCCCTTGGAACCGGAACCTGCTTTAAAAACACCTGAAGCAAAAATGTCCTGTATATTTCTAAATTTAATTGTTCTCCATATCAAACTTGGCAGTTTTGGGATCTGCAAGGTGTTGTGGTGGTGAACATATACTTTACACACCAAGGTAGAGGTCGAATGAGACAAAGTTTGATGGCCTGGTCCTCAGGACCTGATCAGTTTATTGTGTTGACCTCCCCCCGTTTTCTCATTTAGGTTTCATTGGTTTTTGGTTTCCCCTGCTTTTGTACATAAGCCCTGCCTTAGTTCAGTTTGGTGTGTCTTCATTGTGTTTGCATGTGGTTGTGTGATTCCTCTCTCCCTTTTTTATCATTAAATGCTTTTGAGTCCGGCTACCTGCGTTTGGGTCCATCCTTCCTGCCAATCCTGACACAAAGAGGCCAATTCTAAAATATACAAAATTGTTCGGCTTTAAGAAGTCAAGGGCCAATACAAGGGTTTAGCAACCGAAAAAGCTAAACTCAAACTTATGGGTATGACTCTTGATGGGCCACTTTTGTGATCTAGATGGTAGGTTCTGATTTTTTACTTTTGTTTTGGCTTTGTTATATGAAATGATTCATTTAACTGTGTATATGGTGCATTTTGTGGACTCTAAGAGTAGAGCAGGCACAGTCAAGGGCATTCTAGTAAATTATAAAAATGATCATGTAATGTTTGGAAAACATTTTTTATAAGAAATTCTAAGTACTGCCTGGAAACTTAAGTGTTGGCCTTGGAATGGAGAAGAAGTTCCTTTCAAAGTATGTAACCTCCCACTAAAACTCTTCCTCAAATAGACATCTACAGACTCTTACAACACTATTTCAGACAGTGTAGAGGGATTGAAAACATCACCAACATGGATGGGGACAAGTGCCAACTTAAGTGAGTTTGTAATTAAGTGAATTTTCTTTTACCTTTAAAAAATCTTAAATTTTTTTTTCTTAAATACACGTATAGTGTGATTTCCTGGATTGCCAGAATAATATATCTGTACGTTGTAGTTGTTATACCAAATATATTGCTTGTACAACTGACTGAATTAATTCTTAATTTGAAAATAATTCTACCCCAGGTGTTTCTTTTTAAACAAATATATTTGAGTTATTTGTTACTTTATCTACAAATGGCTTTTTTTCTTTTTCACTCATGTCTCTCTAAGGAGGTCATGGAACGTGTGTAAAGAAGTTCCTATCATACAAGATGAGCAGACTTCATGGAAACTCCTCAAGCTACTGAAATTTTTCTCCCTTTTAGCTGTTTCCCTGCTGGTCTTTTCTTTAGCAATATGCAGCAAGGTACATTGTCATTTTTGATACTTAACAATATTTTTCATCATCAATCCTCAAATGAACAATAGTTAGGGTTTATTATTGAATAATATGTCATAAAATATAGATTTGATTATAGGTCTACTATGAAATCTTAATTTCAAAAAATGTATTGAATACTACTATTTTGTGAAAGTTAATTGAAGTGATTATTGTAAATATGAATGTTTTTCCAGACGACCTTCCTGCTTCTAATCACTCTGTCCAGTAATGCCACCCAGACAATCCCTGCTGCCCAGAAACCTCTCACCCACCTCTGTGTAAGCTGTGTTCTGATTGGACCCAGCGTCCTGCTACTTATTAAGAGTTTTTGGAAAGTAATCTTCAAAGGCTCAAAGAAACCAGCATGGACAACTGTTGCATGGGTAACTTTTTTAATTTACATTTTAACATTTTAATTTCCTATGGCACGGGTGGGGAACCTTTTTTCCTGGTAAAGGGACAGTCACAAGCAGACACAATCTGTGGCGGTTCACACACACATAAAAATAACAGATGTTCAACTCATCCAACGTTTAATGCGTCAGAGATTGCTTTTCTGGAATTGATGCCAGTCGCAAGTGGTTTTCCAAATGTACGTCTGTTAATCTGTCACGGCGACGGTTCTTTACGAGAGAAAGTTCACAGCAGTATGTAGTTCCAAACAGCCTTGCAATTTTTTGCACGTGAATTTTGGAAATTCATCTGCGCTTAGACCTATAGCTTACGTAGTCTAGACATGTACCTGTATGTGGCGTTCAATTAATAACCAAACCTATTGCGTGTCAGTCACTGAAGCAGTTCAAGGAGAAGGGGTCGTCACTGCGTAGCAGGGTAGGGATTTTTTTAGCAGCGCTACTAAAAATAAAATAATTATCAGGGAGCCGAAAGGACCCGTCACTAGTGGGGACCTGGCGTTAGGGCCCTGCCATAGATAGAGCTTTCCACTGTTTCGTATTTTTAAAATTATAGAAAATAATGAATCAGTACTTTTTGTTTCACCTTATTTCCGCGTCTCCCGGAGATGTCCTGACTTAATTGGCCAGGTAGTTTTTCATTCATCTGGACAGTTTCATTTCGTTTTTCACTCTGTTTTTAACATAAGCCAAACTATTCCTTTAAACGGGGTTTTGTGTTTGAGGAGTTTGGTTATGTTAGAACAACTGTTTGTGGTGGTCTTGTTACTCAGCAAAATCAGCCACATGTATTCAAACCTGAATTTTTTGGGTTCATTTCAACAATGGTTTAGTTATAACACAACTAAATAACACACAACATTTAAAAAATACATTTATTCTCCAGGTTCTGTGTGTAGATTTCTTGGTGGCCCTGGGGTCAGCAGTTCTTGCTGTTGTGGCCATGCCATTCTTGGACATTGTAACCAACGTGATGATCCTGAACGGTGTGAGCATCCTATCCTCAGTGTTCCAGGTGGTCGCCCAGTGTTTCGCCGGGAAGGAGAAAAACAAATTTTTCCTACCATCTATCTTCTCCGTCATCCTGAGCCTGCTGGGTTATGTGCTCTTTCTTACTTCATCCCTGCTGGGTGGGAAGAGAGAGATGGTATTAATGTCCGGCCTGGCTATAGCAGGAGCCTTCCTGGTGTCCCTCAACTGGTGGGAGAACTACTGCAGCCATTTTAAGGGTAACTTCTTCAGCAAGTTGTCTGAGGACATAGCAAGGTCCAGGAACGTGCTACACATCCTCTCCAGCCTACTTAGGATCGTGGTCACAGCCACCGTGGTTGGTGTCTACATCTATCTGTCTGACAGGAATTGGTCGACACTGACCTCAGTCCCAGGGAATGTGAAGACGGTAGTCCTGGTCTTGACTCTGGTCCAGGTATTTTCCTCAGCTCTGTGCCACTGGTTTGTGGTAGTGGCCTGCAAGATGCACGCATTACGACGTGGCTTCATCTTGCCCCTGTACCTGGCCTCGCTGGGGGTCCTTGCTGTATTTATCACCCCTGTAATGATCCGCTTTCAGAAGAACAGAGATCTCATAGGGGACAACTACACTATCACTGCATTTTGCCAAGAAACTATGTACAGCAGTGACAACAAGGACAGTTGGTACGAAGGTTTGGTTTTGGATGTTGCACACTCACTATGCAAGTTGAACCTGAACCAGCTGAGGGACATGGGTTTATTGGGGGGAGCTGCTTTTTGCTGGTGGTTGGGACTGATACTGTCAACTTCGTACATAGGGTTCCTTAAATTTCAGCGTATCCAACGGACCCAGGACCTATTTGTGAGGAGGATGTACGAGGGGGGCTTTGTGGAACAGTCCATGCTGCTCAACTCACGTTTCAAAATTCAGAAGACAGGCAAATCAAATAAGTAAGAATAATGCATCAGTATTTAGCATTTTTATTATACTCTATAACCATAAACCTTTTTTTCTGTTGTATGTTATAATGTACAGTAGTGACAAACTAACATAAATATGAACATATATAAATGTGTGCCAACCCAAAGCTCTGTATTCGTGTTTCAATGAATGTGTTTTTTACCTTATAAATGGTATTTCCTCCTATTATTTTATTTCCTCCAGAGCCCAACAAACAGATCCAGTTAAGGTTCTCCTATGTGCAACCATGTGGCATGAAACAGACGACGAGATGATGAAAATGATAATATCAATGTTTAGGTAAGATGTGGCCTTCTGGGTAAATTGAGCATGCACATGCGATAGGAAAAGTCAATATTGTATTAAATTTCTTTGACATGATAAGTTATGATTCTTGAATGTAAACAGTTTTACTGTATTCACAAATAGATGAATACATGTAATAATACGTTATTATATACTATATATAATAATAATACTGATCATTTCCTATATTTTTCCTTTTTTCCCCTTTCCTTTTATCAGATTGGACCAATATAGACCTAAGAATGAAGGTGGAAGCAAAGATGTCGACTTTGAATCCCACGTCTTCTTTGATGATGCCTTCAGAGATGTGCGGGGCACTAAAGAGCCGAATGTAAATGAATATGCAGAGACCTTAGTTCGTGTTATCAGAGAAGTTTACAGGTAAAGTAGCATGGCGATGTGGCAGTATGTTATTTCAGTACCAAAATAACATTGTTAGAATCCTTTTGTAAAGTTATCATATACTAATGTATGCTATGTAAGGTTGAGAAGACGATTTAGTAAAATGTATTGTGTGTCTTGGCCTCACTTTTTGGAAATGTTTTTCTCTTCCTGCAGCATTTTCGATGAGGGGGACTATAGTTTATTCAAAGAAAGGACGCCTCTCCCCAGCCAGAAGGTCTTGAAGACGCCCTATGGTGGTCGCCTGGAGTTTACTCTACCTCACGGCAACAAGCTGACGGTGCACTTTAAGAACAAGCAACTCATCCGCCACAAGAAGAGGTGGTCTCAGGTACAAAGTAGTGAATAGTTGTCTGATTTGTGGGAAGGAGTGTTTAGTCTGTAGGTAAATATGAATTTAGACACATAAAGTTTGTTTAGGAAGCAATACAAAGAAACACAATGCAGTTTTGACAGACAAGTTACAAGTCATATTAAGAAACCCTTTTGTCTCTCTAGATAATGTATTTGTACTACCTTCTTGGCTGGAACCTTACAACCAAGTATCACAGGATGTTTGAAAAGATAAAGGACGAGGAAGGACTGAACAAGAAGCTTGAGGTGAAATGAGTGAAACCCTTCACACACGTCTTTACCAATGTATACATTGCAAGACTGTATGTTTTAATATATGTCCTGTATGTACAAGGATGTAATGCTTTTACCATATGTGAATGTGTTTTTTGTATGTAGGATTGTGGTTGTCTGTGGCTGCAACATGGGTGAAAGCCCAAGCAAGATTTCCCACTTGTGGGACAATAAAGTTAGTCTTATCTGTAGCTGTACACCTCAAGAGAAATGTTTCCCGATTCCAAAATGCACTGTAATATACATTTTAGAAAGAGAAGCACAACACGTATCTCCTGGCTTTGGACGGTGACACGGATTTCCAGCCAGCTGCTGTGATGCTGCTTATAGATCGGCTAAGAAACTACCCACATGTTGGAGCAGTTTGTGGCCGAATTCACCCCACAGGAACAGGTTGGCACATGTCACATCACAAATTAACTGGCAGAAGAAAAGGATTAGCTCAGCACGTACAAAAAAAATGAAAAATCTTATTCAGTCAATATTGCATTTTGTAAATTTTTGTAAATTTACATATTTAATTATAAAAAAAGATGTAGTACAATCCAATAGTGGACAAAGTTATTATCTCAAATGTAACTCCAATGCTTTATCCACCGTCAGGTCCTATGGTGTGGTACCAGAAGTTTGAGTATGCTGTGGGCCACTGGCTGCAGAAGACTGCTGAGCATGTTTTTGGCTGTGTCCTCTGCAGCCCCGGCTGCTTCAGCCTGTTCAGGGCTGCAGGCCTTATGGACGACAATGTCATGAAAAAATACACAACCAAGGCCACAGAAGCCAGCCACTTCGTACAGTATGATCAAGGTAGTTTTTTGTCAAAGAAAATGATAGATTAAGGATTTAGGTATGAACTACAAAATAGTTTTGGGCTCTACGATGTCTATTGATGTGTGCATGCTTTGCTCTTTCCTTTCCACTTTTCCTAGGTGAGGATCGCTGGTTATGCACTCTCCTTCTGCAGCAAGGCTGGAGGGTGGAGTACAATGCGGCATCCGACGCTTACACCAACGCTCCCCAGGACTTCAAGGAGTTCTACAACCAACGGCGGCGCTGGGGGCCCTCCACTCTGGCTAACACCATTGATCTGCTGGGCTCTGGCTCGGTTACCTCCAGAAGGAACAGCTCCATCTCCAAACTCTATATCCTCTACCAGATCCTCTCTACAGCATCCTCCATTCTTGGCCCCGCCACCATTGTCCTAATGACCGGAGGTGAAATACAAGAATGAAGAATACATACAGAAATATACCCTATATACTGCAAATATTTTACGTTAATTACGTTATTATGAAAAAATATATATAATTTCTTCCTTGTCTTATCTTATCTTTCAGGGAGTTTGGCGTTTGTGCTGAACATCCCTGCTAACGGTGCCCTTCTCCTGGCTGTAGTGCCCCCTATTATATACCTGGTGGTCTGCTTCAGATTTAAATCAGACACGCAGATCACAGTCGCAGCTGTCATGAGTGTTTTCTATGCTTTCCTCATGCTGGGGACGGTCCTCTCTATTATCGGCAAGTGTTACCAAAAAATCTTAATCGTCTGTTGCTAAACTCCTTCGAAAAGGATCTTGAGTTTTCCCATGCAACTCTAAAGTGAAATTAAGTTATTTACTATGACTGATACCAGAACACAAGTAGCACAAATTAAGATATATTATGTATGTATAAAAGATGTGCTTTCTTCTGCCTGAAAATACGCTTTCTGATCCCATCAAACTGACTTCATCCCCAATGCAGGTGCCATGGTGAAGGATGGGACAATTTGGACACCTAGTGGCCTCTTCTTCACCAGCATAGTTCTTATGAACGTTGTTACAGCCGTCATGCACCCTCAGGAGTTCCAACTGATCATCTATGGAATTCTTTATTTTGTCTGCATTCCCAGTGCTTACCTCCTTTTGGCCATCTATTCAATGGTAAACATGAACAATGTATCCTGGGGCACTAGAGAAACCGGCTCTCTCAAACCCACCGCATCTCCGCCACCGGCAACAACCAACCTGTTTCAGCGCTGCTTAAAGTTTAAAGGGTGTAACCGCTGCTGCGAAAAGGATCACAGCCAGGAACTGGTAGAGCAGGGAGTGGGGGTTTCCGAGAACACTTGTGAAGAATTCATAGGGAATTCTAAAGACGAAAAAAGGTATGTATGGCCTTCGAATTATATAATCATGATTTGGACAATCTGTCTCTTTAGACAAAAGCTAACATGTTAAGCTGTTAAGCTAAGCTGCATAAAAGAAAAATTCATGAAAGAGTAAATAATTATTTCTGACTTGGGCTCTGCCAATTAACCGAAAAACTTGTGACAAGAAATGTTATTTGTCTTTAAATCCTTTTTGTTTTTATGTGTTGCAGCTGTGAGCGTACGTCATGTGTTCCTAAAAGTAAGAACAAATAGGAAAAACTTGTCTAATAGAGATATGCTAATTCATCAAAACTTGTGCTTCTTATTGTATGCAACGCAATTTCAGGTACTGCGTTTTCTCACTTTTATTTTTATCTTGTCGTTTGTGCCCCTTTTTATAGGCTGGGTTTCTCAACTACAACAAGTGTCATCCGACCTTTCCTTAGATGAGCATAGTCTTGAGGAGGTACCATGTGCTCTCAATGGTGTTCTATTTCTTTGGTGGTCTACTTTGGCCACTCACCATATTCCTTTAATATTACAAACTTTCCACTTTACGCTGAGTTGTAAGTCTTCAAAATGATAATAGGAATTAGATAAAGTAGATTAACTTAACAAATGATTGTAGGAAAATTGTGATCAGACATAATGCGTAATGTATATCCTATGTTATTTGTCCGACAGCTTTGGAAAACAAAATAGAAAATCTATCAAATCTAAAATATATTCAATTGCGTTCAAATATTGTTTGAGTATTTGACCGTTGCTCTTTATTGTTTACTCTTGGGCTACTCAGGATGAGCTAGAGTTTTGGAGAGAACTTCTAAAGGTCTATCTAGAACCACTACCTGACGACAAAGAAAAACAAAAGAAAATCACAGAAGACCTAAAGGACCTTAGAAACAAGGTAATATATTAAAATGACAAAAGGCCTATACAGATGTTTTTAGCACTAACTATTCAGGGTATTGTTCGTGACAGGAATGTAATGCAAGGTCAGCACATTAACTACAGTATACAATATATCCTATAAAAGAAAAGTCTTATAGAAATAAAGGTAGTATTATTATTATTATAAAAATGTAATATTTCCCCAGCATACATTTCAAGGATATTCTAACCTCCCAGTCTTTCTTTCTCAGGTCACCTTTGTTTACTTCATAGTCAATGCGCTTTGGCTGGTGGCAACGTTTGTGCTTCAGATTATTGGTGCACCGGTGACAATCCAGATCCCCAAGACCGACATCCACCTAGTAGCGACTGGGGAGGTCATCTACCTAGATCCCATAGGTCTTATGTTCCTCCTTGGGTTTGCCTTGGTCCTTTTAATGCAGTTTGTAGGCATGATATATCATAGGTAACTATTGTTCCAATTTTTTTGTATTATTACTTAATTGTTTGGTTTCTTAAATCTATGAGTCCCATGTTAATCAGAAGCTAGGTCAATATAAATAAGAATAACTTGAGACCGGTCTGAATTTATTTAGAATCTCATAATAATAATAATAGATTGAGAAGAGTTTGAAAGTCAGACATGGAAGTTAGACAGGACTAAATCATATTCATGTTTTTTTATAGTGCTGTATATACACCTAGATGCTGTAAATCACAAGAGAAAATAATAGATTAATAAATAATAATATTATTGTAGTGCATGGAGATGAACTGTTGTATTCATTGCTAAAGAGTATTAATATAGTATTGACTATTCTCAGCTGACGTCTTGACTAGTTCTCTAATGCTGCTCAAATTCTTTTTATTATTTTATTAGAATCTACACTCTGATACATTATGTGGCATTTGTGGACACAGAGTCGCAGTTTTTACAAAAAAATAAAAGGCCATCAACAGGGGATTCGCCAGGAGACAGTTGGGTAGGCAACCATTCACACAAACTCAGCTTTTTCCTTTTATGTTCTCCTTGACCACAAGTGCAAAAAATATAACTTTAGCCTATTGACAAAATGTTTGTGTGTGTTCTTTAAGAAAAGTGCATAGTATATTTCTGGCCTTGACTGCATATCTGCATTTCTAATTTGCTCTTTTCTCACTTCTTGAACAGATCGCGGTGAACAGGGGCAGTGTTTCATAGCTAATTCACGTTTTGTGTCCGTGAAGATAGTTTCTATCTTTTTTAACTCAGGTTTACATGGGTACATATCCTTTTATGTTGCCTTTGATTGTGTTAATTTAAATAGCTGAATAATTGTAATGTTGAGTAACTAAGGATGAATATGATGCCGTAACATTTTTTAACTGCACTGTACTGTAATCATTTCTATGACCTATATTCTATTCAATGAACCCACCTCAATGTAAATCTAAATAATTATGCCTTCTTACAAAGATGTTGTTGATTTTTTAAAATCTAAAATATATAGCATAGTGCGAATAGAAGTTAATGGATTGTATATGTATATCAGGTAAGCTTAAGTGAGTCTAGATTTCACACTTGATAGTTGAATACAGTATTGGGTTGGTTTTTTTGGTCATCACTGTCTTAATAATATGTATGTAAAATGTATCCTTTTTTTTAAAAGCTTCTATCAATAAATCACGTCGCTCACAAAGCACTGCAGTCCAAAAAGGCTTCGTATCCACTGCAGCAAGAGTAGGCAATACCGCTAACAATGCCATACTTCGGTAATATGAAAAGCAAACAAGCTTGCAGTGCAAGAGCCAGTTTTGTGATGTGTGTAGCTTCTCAAACGTATCAGACTATTTTCTTACGGTAAACCTGTTGTAAAATATGCCCAATGATTATGACTACAAAATGAAACATGGAATTATATAAAACGGTATTGCTGTTGCATAATGTACAAAAGCTGCAATTGCGATATATGTATTAACTAGGAGTATCTGCAACAGCAATAACGTTGGAACGATGGATCATTCGTCCAGTTTGTTAATAGGATATGGGTAACGATCCGAGACGATTCGATTTAATTTTTTAATGTAGCGTTCTTTTTAAAGTGGCAGTAATGACTATATAAGACATGACACCTTGATGAAGTTAGTTTACTAGTTTAAAAACCGCGCTTTCCTAGTGTATCTAGGCTGGGGGAAAGGATTGTTTTCCCCCACGCCGACTCCGCCCCTCACCACGCCTCCAACTATGACGAGCCGCCGACTGTATCTATAGGAGCGAACTGAGATGACGCGACTCTCTCTTTAAAGGGCTATGCGCTGGACCTGCATCGCGTCATCAAGCACTACTCGCACCCCCTTTTGGTGTAATTTTGAGTAAAATAAGCGTTAAACATTTGTCAGTTTCCACGATGGCACAGGTAATGGAACAAGGAAGATGTCAGCTCGTGTTTTTCACTCTTAACAATGAATGATGACAACCACTCAATTGAATAACTCAGAATTATACGAAGTATACGGTTTGGCACATGCATGTAAGCCATTACTGTGGCAATTATGCGCTTCTTCCACCTGAAAAGTTTTATAATCGTCCCGAGTAATAGTGGAATGAACGTGACTCCATATGACATTTGGCTGAGCCTAGATGTTGGACCTGAGCAGAGGGGTAAATTGGGTGTCACCACGATACTGACTATCAAAATTATTGGTATGAAGATAAGGGCTTGGAGGGTTAAAAAAGGTCAGCAATTTTGTGGAATTGCTTACTGTGTAGCACTAATTATGAATATACAGGGCTAATCTGATCTGCAAATGATCGAGACAATGTTAAGCACTATTTGTTGAGGTTACCTTATACATGCAAGAATTAATTTAAGCCTCACTTTGTTATTTAAAAATAGGCTATCACACTCTCGTAATCTTTCGTGATTCTTGGTGGGAGATATAAATTGTTTTGAGCTCTCATTCATGTCAATCGTCATTCATGGTCTGGATCAATTTGGACCAAAATCATCCGCTTTTTCATCTGTTTTGTTGGTGTTAGAAGGTTCTAAGCCAAAAGAGCCTTTTCTGCTTCTGCCCTAATTGTACAGGCCATTAACCCTCTATCAAGCATTCCCTTGAGTTAGAAGGAGCCATTGACCATTACTGATGCATAAAACAGCTCGCTGTATGGCTCAACTCTGTGTATGTTCTGAACGATAACCTCACAATCTTCTGGCATTGCCTTGCAGACATTCACATACACCTCTTCCAAGTTTTCATCTGCTTTGAGGGTTGGCTCTTGCACTAAACCGTATAAGCCTCATCAATAGTCTCTGAGTGTGAGTTCCCTAGTTGAAATCTGCCCTGGCATTCCCGTTTCCAGTGACCGGTCTGAAAGCAATTCATGCACAGGTTCTCCTGTCTGCAAAGGTGGAATGTTATGATATGGCCGTGTGAGCGCTTTGACAAATATTTGTATGGTTTGGGAACTTTAGATTGGTCACTGATCATAAGCCCCTTGTGCCCCTTATGAACAGAAAGGACTTAGTCAATGTCCCTATTAGATATCAGAGACTATTGATGAGGCTTATACGGTTTAGTGCAACAGTAGAGTATGCGCCAGGGAAGACCTTTGCTTTGGCCGGCGCACTCTCCAGGGGTCCTACGTTTGAACTTTGAACACGTACAACTAGAAAATATAATAAGATGACAGGGCATTTTTGAACAAGTTGAAGATTATTAGGATCGAATTATTCCAGTCTGTCACCAACGCAACTCAGTCGGTCAGCAGAGAACACGGCGGCACACCCAATTGTCTCTGGAATACCACACCACACCCCTGTGGTTAACATGTTAAATTCATGTGGTTTTCCTGTAAGGGTGGTAGTGCAGCACAGGTGCTGCAGTCTGGGCAGAGATCAGAGAGGCACACATGATACTCCCACATACCTCTGTTCCATCTATAATTACATTTCGAGCTGTTTTGACAATAATGTGACTTTATTGTTGGTGGCAACGATCAAGTGCTGGTTTGACGCTAGCACAGGCGATACTGAAGAGGGTGATTTACAAGTTGGCCTCCAGTAAAATCAAGCTACAGTTGGTTAACGTGTGTGTGAGGAGTTCTGAGCACAGAGGAGACGGCAGACCAAGGAGTGTAGCTGGAGAAACCCTTTTATTGTCCCAGACCCACACACCCCCACCCGTAAGCCCACGCTGCTGGTGCTGGTGCTGGTGCTGGTGCTGGTGCTTCGCTCTTCGTGCGACTGCAACTCTGCATGCGCTCAGCCTTCCGGCGCGTGTCAGCCTCCCCACTGAAACAAACAGACACCCTTATATAGCACTCCCCCAACTGATCACCAGATTGAACTCACCTGTTGCAATCCGGTGAACTGTCAGAGGAGTGCTTCATCACCACCACAGCCCTTCAGCGCCCTCTACCGGACGGATGTCCGCGGAACCCTCACAGTGTGTTTCACTGGAACCAGACAGGGACGACACAAAAGAATTGGCGCACAGGGCGAAATTGGCGCCAAGACATATCCAAGAACGGAAGACTGTGCAAAATGCGGTGAGAGTCAACACAGCAGCAAGTGGAAATGCCCTGCTTTGAAAAGCACATGCAATAGATGTAAAAAGAGGGGGTCACTGAGAACGAGTGTGTCGCACTAAAACAGTGAGAGAAGTCACGGCGGACATAGAACAGTTCCAGTTCCCTGGGGAAGTTAGCAATAAGGAA
>CM030182.1:12502807-12766218 GCA_017639675.1 Aplochiton taeniatus
TGAAATACCAGTAACGTTTTTAACTTCTGATTGGGTGGGCAGCCTACAGCCCGCCTCCAAAGTCCCCCACTGCCCATCCCCTCTTCTCGTTGTGTTCGGGCACAAACATAAAGAGCTCTGAAGCAGACCCTTAGCAGTATAAAACTAGCCCTGCATATTTGCACGGGGCCAGATGTTTTGACGTTTCGCTTGTGACATAACCTTATCTTCCATCCAGTGATTTACCTTTCCACATTCATTGGTAAGGTAGCATGTAGATACTATGCCCCTTGGAACCGGAACCTGCTTTAAAAACACCTGAAGCAAAAATGTCCTGTATATTTCTAAATTTAATTGTTCTCCATATCAAACTTGGCAGTTTTGGGATCTGCAATGTGTTGTGGTGGTGAACATATACATATACACACCAAGGTAGAGGTCGAATGAGACAAAGTTTCATGGCCTTGCCATCAGGACCTGATCAGTTTATTGTGTTGACCTCCCCCCGTTTTCTCATTTAGGTTTCATTGGTTTTTGGTTTCCCCTGCTTTTGTACATAAGCCCTGCCTTAGTTCAGTTTGGTGTGTCTTCATTGTGTTTGCATGTGGTTGTGTGATTCCTCTCTCCCTTTTTTATTATTAAATGCTTTTGAGTCCGGCTACCTGCGTTTGGGTCCATCCTTCCTGCCAATCCTGACACAAAGAGGCCAATTCTAAAATATACAAAATTGTTCGGCTTTAAGAAGTCAAGGGCCAATACAAGGGTTTAGCAACCGAAAAAGCTAAACTCAAACTTATGGGTATGACTCTTGATGGGCCACTTTTGTGATCTAGATGGTAGGTTCTGATTTTTTACTTTTGTTTTGGCTTTGTTATATGAAATGATTCATTTAACTGTGTATATGGTGCATTTTGTGGACTCTAAGAGTAGAGCAGGCACAGTCAAGGGCATTCTAGTAAATTATAAAAATGATCATGTAATGTTTGGAAAACATTTTTTATAAGAAATTCTAAGTACTGCCTGGAAACTTAAGTGTTGGCCTTGGAATGGAGAAGAAGTTCCTTTCAAAATATGTAACCTCCCACTAAAACTCTTCCTCAAATAGACATCTACAGACTCTTACAACACTATTTCAGACAGTGTAGAGGGATTGAAAACATCACCAACATGGATGGTGTCACACCTGGCATCATACCTGACTTTCGCCACTAGATGGCAACCAGGACTCATCCACCTTATGATTATTGTTGGCACCTGGGTGATTGGTTGTCATTGCCTGCACCTGTTGGTCCTCGGTATATATTGTCTCCTTGTCTTGTTTCATGTCACTGGATTATTGCAGTTGTTTGTGTCAGTGCCTATTCCTGCGTATCCGTACCTTTTGTTTACCGCTCTGTTCCGGTCACCCGCGTGACAGAATAATCCAGTCAATAATAACAGTATGGACCCAGCTCAAGTTAAACGGGTTCTGGAGCAGCACGAAGGACGCCTCTGTGAGCATGACATGGCGCTCCAGGAAGCCGCCAGCGAACTTCGGTCGGTTGCTGCATTACTCCGCCAACAAATCCCACCAGCGCGGACCAGTGCTCCGACTCCCGATCAGAGTACTCAGCCCACTCGGAACGACGGACCGTGGCCTTCCCCACCCGAGAGGTACGACGGTCATCCGGAGAAGTGTCGCGGATTCCTCTCCCAATGCTCTCTCCACTTCGCTCAACGGCCTTCTGTTTTTACTACGGACCAGGCAAAAATTGCGTTTATTATTTCTCTTTTGTCCGGGGACGCCCTGGCTTGGGGCTCAGCTCTTTGGGAGGAACAGACCCCGCTCTGTTATGATTACTTGGGTTTCGTTCAAGAAATGAGACACATGTTCGACCATCCCGTTAAAGGCAGACATGCCGCTAAGCGACTGCTCCGTATACGTCAAGGGCAGCGCTCAGTGCCTGCCTACGCAGTGGAGTTCCGCACCCTAACACTAGAGGCAAGATGGTCCGAAACCGCTTTGGTTCCTCCCTTCCTGGAGGGACTTAACGACGATCTGCAGAGTGAGTTAGCCATCCAACCACCTCCGGCTACCCTTAAAGAGGCGGTCGATCAGGCTATCTGTCTGAATGAGCGCCTCTGTGATCGGCACGCAATTCAGCAAAGACGTGGGGGAACCACTAGGGAGGTAAACTCGTCACCACCTCTTCCTCCTCTGGCTGGAGACACCCCGGAGTCCATGCAGTTGGGTCGTGCCCGGCTCACCCTGGAGGAGAGAACCAGACGCATGACCTCACGGTCATGTCTCTACTGTGGTGAGTCGGGACACTTCATCTCTCTGTCCTAAGCGCCCGGGAAAACGCTCATCCCTGTTGACCCCAGGGAGGAGAGCAACGGGATTGTTTGTGTCCTCCCAAGCCCCTGTGTCTTCCTGCTTCCTCCCTACTGTCCTGTCCTGTCCTGTCCTGGTCTGGGAACCTCCATTCTACCTCTGCATTGGTTGACTCCGGAGCGGCTGGTAATTTTATAGACTCGGCCCTAGCTAGGAAACTCCGCATTCCCCTTGTTCCCCTGGACGAGACCCGCACCATCACCGCCCTGGACGGCAGTCCATTGGGTTCGGGGACCATTACCCACGCCACTGTTCCTCACTCTGTCCCTGTCCGGAGCACACCAAGAGACCATTCAGCTCCTACTGGTCTCCTCTCCTACTGTTCAGGTTGTCCTAGTGTACCCTTGGTTGTACATCCACAACCCCACCGTGGACTGGCCAACAGGCACCATCACCTCCTGGGGCGCATCCTGCCAAGAGACGTGCCTGCGGACCCGACTGCTTCCCGGTTCTCTTCCCACCGATCCAGCCATCAACCTCTCCCTCGTACCCTCTGCCTATGTCGACATCGCACCCGTCTTCAGCAAAGACCTGGCTAGGATACTTCCTCCTCACCGTCCCTACGACTGTGCCATTGACCTCCTTCCAGGCACCAGTCCCCCTCGCGGCAGGCTCTACTCCCTCAACCGGGCTGAAACCCAGGCCATGGAGGAATACATCCGGGATTGCCTTGCTGCTGGTACCATCCGCCGTTCCACCTCTCCTGCCGGGGCAGGTTTCTTCTTCGTGGGGAAGAAGGGCAATGGACTCCGCCCTTGCATTGATTACCGGGGTCTCAACGCCATCACAATTAAGAACCGGTACCCTCTCCCCCTCATGAACACGGCTTTTGAACGTTTGCAGGAGTCATCGGTTTACACCACGCTGGATCTCCGCAGCGCCTACCATCTGGTGCGTATTCGTGAGGGGGATGAGTGGAAAACGGCGTTCAACACACCCTCTGGTCATTACGAGTTCCTGGTCATGCCGTTTGGGCTTACCAATGCACCTGCGGTCTTCCAGGAACTCATAAACGATGTCCTGCGTGAGTTCCTGGGAATTTGAGGAACGTGAGTTCCTGGAAATTCTCTATCTCAATGATATTCTGATCTTTTCCAGGGATCTCCAGGAACATGTGCGACACGTTAGGCAGGTGCTGACCCGGGTCCTGCAAAATCACCTGTATGTCAAGGCTGAGAAGTGTCGTTTTCATGCCTCTGTGTCTTTTCTGGGGTATGTGATCAAGCCAGGTTGCCTGGAGATGGACTCCCACAAGGTTCAGGCTGTCCAGGACTGGCCCGAGCCCACCTCCGTGAAGGAGGTCCAGAGGTTTATTGGGTTTGCCAATTTTTACCGACGGTTCATTGCCGGTTTCAGCTCAGTGGCCGCTCCCCTCACGGAGCTTACTCGTGGGGAGAGGGGTCCATTTGTCTTTTCTCCCGAGGCCCGAGCAGCCATCCAGCGGCTGAAGGAGCGGTTCACGTCCGCCCCTGTTTTGGCTCTGCCTGACCCCGGGCTTCCATTTATTGTGGAGGTGGATGCGTCAGAGGTTGGGGTGGGAGCCATCCTCTTGCAGCGTCTGCCGAAGGACCAGCTGGTGCATCCCTGTGCCTATTTCTCCCGTAGGCTCACACCAGCAGAGAGGAACTACGACGTGGGGAACCGGGAACTGCTGGCCGTTAAGGAGGCGCTGGGGGAGTGGCGCCATTGGTTGGAGGCGTCTGCCGAGCCATTCTTAGTGCTCACGGACCATAAGAACTTATCCTATATCCAGGAGGCCAAGCGGCTGAACCCCCGACAGGCTAGGTGGGCCCTATTCTTTACCCGTTTTCGTTTTACTGTGTCTTTCATTTCAGGGACCAAGAACACTAAGGCCGATGCCCTGTCTCGGCAATTCAACCCTCCTACTGTTCCTAAAGCCCCTGACCCTATACTGCCCGAGTCCATCATAGTTGCCCCTGTCCGGTGGGGGGTGGAGGAAGCGGTGCGCCAGGCTCTCCAGGGGGAGCCAGACCCAGGTACTGGGCCGCCTAACCGTCTCTACGTCCCCACACAGGTACGCACCAGGGTCTTGCTATGGGGTCATGCCTCGTGTCTGGCGGGCCATCCAGGGGTGGCGTTCACTCTGAAGTTCGTGCAACGACGCTTCTGGTGGCCTACCGTTTGCGAGGATGTCAAGTCCTTTGTCTCTGCCTGCTCTGTTTGTGCCCAACACAAAACCTCACGGGCCAAACCAGCTGGACTTCTTCAACCCCTTCCCATTCCCTCTAGACCCTGGTCTCACATTTCTTTGGACTTCGTCACGGGGCTTCCGCTGTCCCGGGGACAGACGGTGGTCTTGGTGGTGGACCGCTTCTCCAAAGGTTGTCGGTTCATTCCATTCGTCAAGTTTCCGTCTGCTCCGGAGACGGCGGAGGCCTTGGTTCAACACATCATCGGGGTCCATGGCCTTCCTGTAGATGTAGTCTGGGAACGTGGCCCACAGTTCACGTCCCGATTCTGGAAGGCCTTCTGTTCTCTGCTGGGGGCTTCTCTCAGTCTCTCCTCGGGCTTCCACCCCCAGTCCAATGGCCAGACCGAGCGGACCAACCAGGACCTGGAGACGACCCTGCGGTGCTTCGCCTCCTGGAGTCGGCACCTTCCCTGGGCTGAGTACGCCCACAACTCCCTGGTCCACTCCTCACTTGGTATGTCTCCCTTTGAGTGTCAGTTTGGTTTTGCTCCACCCTTGTTCCCCGAACAGGAGGCAGAGGTGGGAGTTCCTTCTGCCGAGGCCTTTGTCCGCAGGTGTCGAGGGGCCTGGAGGAGGGCCCGGAGGACCTTAGTGAGGATGGGCGAGAGACATAGCCTTCAGGCCAACCGTCGTCGTCGGCCCTGGCCGTCCCTGCGACCGGGGCAGCGGGTATGGTTGTCCGCAAAAGACTTGCCTCTTCGTGTGGAGTCCCGGAAGTTGGTGCCGAGGTTTGTGGGTCCCTTCAAGATCGTGCGCCGGATTACGCCGGTGTCCTATCGCCTCCAGCTTCCGTCCAACATGAGAGTCCACCCGACGTTACACGTTTCCCAGTTGAAGCCTGTCCTCATCAGCCCCCTTCAGCCTCCCACTCCTCCTCCTCCTCCTCCTCCTCCTCCTGAGCCTCGGGTCATCAACGGGCTGCCGGCCTACACAGTCCACCGTCTCCTCGACTCTCGTCGGTGTGGACGTGGGGTTCAGTTCCTTGTGGATTGGGAGGGGTACGGTCCTTTTAATGCAGTTTGTAGGCATGATATATCATAGGTAACTATTGTTCCAATTTTTATTATTTTTATTATTACTTAATTGTTTGGTTTCTTAAATCTATGAGTCCCATGTTAATCAGAAGCTAGGTCAATATAAATGAGAATAACTTGAGACCGGTCTGAATTTATTTAGAATCTAATAAAAATAATAATAATAATAATAGATTGAGAAGAGTTTGAAAGTCAGACATGGAAGTTAGACAGGACTAAATCATATATTCATGTTTTATTTTTTATAGCGGTGCTTTATATACACCTAAATGCTGTAAAATCACAAGAGAAAATACTAGATAAAAAAATTATATAATTGGAGTGCATGGAGATGAACTGTTGTATTCATTGCTAAAGAGTTCTATAGTATTTACTATTCTCAGCTGACTTCTTGTTCTCTGATGCCGCTCCAAAGCTTAAAAATTATTTTTATTATTTTATTAGAATCTACACTCTGATACATTATGTGGCATTTGTGGACAGAGTCACATTTTGGACAAAAAAGAACATGCCATCAACAGGGGATTCGCCAGAAGACAGGCAGGTAGGCATACATTCACACAAACTCAGATTTTTCCTTTATGTTCTCCTTGACCACAAGTGCAGAAAATATAACTTTAGCCTAAAATGTTTGTGTGTTCTTTAAGAAAAGTGCATAGTATATTTCCGGCCTTGAATGTAATTCTATTTTGCTCTTTTCTCACTTCTTGAACAGATCCTGGAGAACAGGGGCTTTTAAAGTATAGACTGCCCAATGGCTGATGACAGGGGCACTGTTTGAAACCCAATTCCCATTTTGCGACAATAGTGACGATAGTTTCTATCTTTTTTTACTCCGGTTCACATGTGTACATTTCCTTTTATGTTGCCTGTGATTGCGTTAATGTTAACGGCTCAATAATTGTAATGGCAAGTAACTAAGGATGAATATGATACCCAAATTTAACTGCACTTTACTGTAATAATTTCTAGGACCTATATTCTGTTCAATGAACCCACCTCAACTTTAAATCAGAATAATTATGCCATCTTACAAAGCTGTTACTGTACAAAAAATATATAGCATAGTGGAAATAGAGGTTAATGGATTGTATATGTTACTATATATGTATATGTATTTGTCATCTCTTCATTAATTTTTTTTTTAATAGCTCATAATACATGCACTGCTGCTTTTTGTGTGTTTCCATAGCTCTATTCAGTCATTGTTGCAAGCCTTTAACGTAGCATACATGTTGTAACTGAAATAGATGGCGTAAACTGGTCTATATACTTAAGTCCACTGTACTGTACATCTGCCTATCAAATCAACAGATTAACCGTGGACCATTCATTGTTAACAGTGTTTTCTTGACTTTGTTGTTCTTGTGTCGCTCTACTTCAGCTCATGAAAGTATATTTTAAACTAATAAATTATGAATAAACACATTTTAAGAAACCGTAACTAATCTGTAAACGTAAATAGGGATTTCGTGTTTTAAACTTTGGCATTTGTAACTCTTTTGGTCCTCCAAGAATCAGTTTCTACTCTGTGCATAAAGTAGGCCTAGGCCTAACATAGTTAACTAAGAAACAGTAAGCAGCCAAACGTTTTACTTTGGCGCCTTTTAAATAGCTGGAGTAAATGTAACAGATCGAAAAATGACGATTTCTTTTTAAAATGTATTCTTTAAAAAATATATATAGTTATTCTCAGAAGTAAGTTTTTCGTGATGACTGTATGGTATTTAACCAAAATAGCTCACTTTATTTTTTATTGTAAATGAGTGATCCTAAGTTTTCTGAAGTCATAGTAGATCTATGCTGTGATAATTGGTGCACCAGAACACAACGCAGTGTGGCTGGCATGGACCGGCTACATAAGCATAAACGACCGCAATCACATGCCTCATAAGCCTTAAGACTGTATTTTCACTTGTATTTTGTCATTTCGAATTCGACGTCCTGTTTTACGGCAGAGCCACAACCATAAAGGTAAAATTGTCATCCGCGTCTTTTGGTGGCGCTGTTCTGGTACGCGTTTAAAGTTTGCTTTTGTACAAAACCTCTTGAGTTGAGATATCCTGTATTAATCAACGAAAAGGAAGCTACGTCGAGCACTCAAGAGGAACAAAACACCAAGGTAGAATGCAAAAAAATACACAAAAATAAAGTATTAAGAGGTGTTTATTAATCATGCTGTGTAATTCGAAAGTGTTTATATTCATGCTCAAGTTAGTGACTCGTCAACCCTTTAGTGTCAGCCAGCTGGCATTAGGCTACGCAGAGCTGACGATGCACGAAAGGCCATAAGTGAGCAAATAAAGTGTGGACAGTTCTTGCTCGTGCGCTCTCGCCTCATCTGTGGAGGATATTACAATTTCCGTGTTAACAGTTATGGTAATTTTCCTCTTGGCTTTATATTCAGGTGATAATCATGGCTCGTGGTCAGCAGAAGATTCAGTCCCAGCAAAAGAACGCCAAGAAGGCAGCGGATAAGAAGAAGGGACAAGCAGCAGATCAAAAAATTGCAGCCAAGGCAGCCCTGGTCCACAATTGTCCAGTTTGCCGGGTAAGAAATGGGCTTTACTACCTCTTGTCTCTAGCTAGCAAGATAACTAGCTGCTACATGTGTTCATTGGGAGTCAATACAATGAATCCTATGTGTAGATCCCAAATCAAAATGAATTGAATAAGTGTTTTCCACCCTGTTAGGATTTCAGTAAGGGAAGTTTAACTAAATAATGTTTTCTTTACTTCTCTCTTCAGACGCAGATGCCTGACCCCAAGACATTTAAGCAACACTTTGAGAGCAAGCATCCCAAGTCCCCAATGCCCCCAGAGCTGGTTGATGTTCAGGCCTAGAAAATTGTACCCTTTAACTGATCAGAAGCCTGGGTAAGATTAACTGGTTATCTACAGCACATGCTACATTTAAGGACATTATTATTATTATTAATAGTTGATGTAAATCCCATTTTTCCTAACCTGATTTTGTTTTACAGATAAATGGATGACCATGATTTGAACATTAAAACAAAGAGAGAACAACATAAATAGGCATACACTTGGACCTTTGGTATGGCACTCGTAAACTGAAGAGGTGGAGGGGGCTAACACTCACATTAGGACCCCCCTTTTTACGTATTTATTTTGTACACCTCCACCAACAATGTCTAGAAATGTTTCACTAAAAGCAAACGCTTTTAGCAAGATTAAGCCTTTGCAATATGAGCACTCTACTCATTTTATAATGTGTTTGAAAGTTGGCTAGCATGTACACGGAAACTTTGTTGGACTGCGTAATCATAATCAGTACAGTGGGATACACACTGCTAATTTAAAGCCCTTCATTTTGCAAACCTCTGGCACTGAATGCTTCAGCTAACTTCACCCATGATGGGTGTGCTACACTTACTGCAACCATGACAGCTTCTTATGTTATTATTCGCTCATTAAATGGGTGTTGGTTTGTTACAGTTACTCCTAATTTAGTCACACAATTGTTCATGAAGGGTATCTAACTATCCCAAAGGACTGACATTTTGATATCTTTGACCCAAGTACAATATACCTCTGACGTCATTGGTTTCAGTATTTGCTATCATGAAGCAAAATAAATGGTAGTTCGCTTGTTCCGGGGCTCTCATTGTAATTGTTTTGTCTTATTGATTTATACCATTTTCAATACATTTGACAACTATTAAAAATAGCATTTACTTTGAGTAGAACAATCTAAATATTGTCTTTAATATAACTTTGAGTCAATGTGTAACCAAAAGAGGAAGCACCTGTCTATACTTCTATTAGAAGTTTACCATTTCACACACAGTCCTAATTGTGACTGGGACTTTGGGATCAAGTTGTTACTTTCCAAGATGAGTGTTTCCCCACTTGAGTTTTACTGTTCCACTTTCTTCATGAAGTTGAATCTGATGTCAACACAATGGCTTGCGTCTGAGCTTAGAAACGATTATTTAGATTATACCAAATACTAAATTCTACAGAACATTTTTTCAGCATGGGTAATGGCTGTGTTGTCAGATTCTATGTACATAAACAGCCAAAGACCTGCTTAAAATTTTGAAATTGTCCATTGTTGCAAATAAAGTAATTCAACATTAATGCTGCTATAATTTCATGCAATCATACCAAGCTCTTACTATAACAAGCATTGTTGAAAGGAATGGTTATTTCATCACAGATTTTTTTATTGAGCATCCTACCAGACCTGGTTGGTTATTGGTGTGCTACTGTCGGTGTAGCTATAGGTGTAGCTCCGTAGCTTCTTGTTCCTCCACACGGCCTACTCTTCAAACATTTCGACATGTTCAGCTCATAACATGTTATAGTTAGAGCATAGAACTCTTACAAAGGGCATTTGAAGTTCTGTATAAACACATTTGTGCTTAGGCTATGTTAACTGAATAAGTCCCAGTGGCACTGTGAGGCTGTTGGTTGAACTGCAGGTGAAGGAGCTGTACAGGCTGTGAGAGATATAGACGTGCAGCTAGTAATGCACAACATCCTAAACCAATTGCCCCCTCCACAGGCAAGCACGCACCCACCTACACACACACACACACACACACACACAATGAAAGCCATTCTAAAAATGTGTTGTATAATTATTTATTGTGACAAGCTTATTAACCAAATGGAACAAATAATTGTCGTACAAAGTTATTGTTTTTTAACAATACAGAGCAAAAACATATACATACAGTGGGACTATTCTTTAAGACAAATAAAACATTGATAGACAGGATTCCCCTTGGAACCAGAACATTTTTGAAAATAGTGTAAATTGTTGAACTGAGAGCTGGTTTCCTGTGCCAAATCTTGGCTTGAAGTGTTTTATTCTGTGAAAGGGTAGTGTACTGGTGTCCCTGTAAAATGACCCCCTTCCCACATTGCCCCATAGGCCCCCTTGTGTCCTAATGTTGTACTTCTTTCAAGCTTATTTATGAACAAGAGAATATATTTTCACTGGGTGCATGATCAACTGTCAATAAAAAAAACACCCTACAGAAACAAAAAAGTTGTAGGTATGTCACAGGCATCCACAGGTCTTGACAACCATGTTGCGATGCTTTTTGAGAATGACGTTGTTGTTGTCGTCATAGAAGAGAACAGAGATGGGGCTCAGCTTGGTGGGGGCGCAGCAGGCCTTTGGCACCTCGTCCGGCTTCAGGAGGTGAACCTGGCACATTGGAGAATGAACAGTCATCAGCCTTTCAGAGTCTGTCAATCGTCCTCTCTGATAACTCCGTGTACCTGTTGTATGCCCCTTTCTTACTACTTATTTCACTGCTCCTCTGTGGATGGCTCGGTAATTAAAACAATAGATGTGTTTGCTCTTTAAATCGCCTGCCCTCACTTCACCTCCAATCAGATCTCCACTGTCTTTCTTCACCCATTGTATGTAACAGGAAAATGCATTATTCAACTATCACAATATGCAACGATGCACCAGAAATATAGATAGCCCCGCAATGGCCTACACGCGGCCTTCTGTATACCCACCACTTGTTGTATGAGAGCGTGATTGGTGGCATTCATGCAGGATCCTAGAGGGTAGAGGCACTCTCCATCACAGTAGAAGGCAGAGTAACCAGTAGGAGCCAGCACCCAGTCCTGAGGCAGACAGACAGTGATAGAAATATTGTCTATTATAGGACATTCATTACATTGCCAGTCACCAGGTTTAATTTCTTAGGGGGTGATAACTATCAATCAATACAAAAAAGAAAACTCATGTCTTACCTTCATTACATAAAAAGATTAGCTCTTTGATGAAAATTAATAAGATTGGGCCAAGGCTTTGGAATATGGATTTACACTTCCAAAAGGAAAATGTTACTTACAGGAAAAAGTAATGAACAATACAAGTACTTTGAATGGTTTACACAGAATGAGCTCTAAGGGCCGAATCAGCTCACCTTCCAACCCAGGTCGCTGAAACTGACATACAGCTCATGCCTTTTACATGCCTGTTTCCCGCTGTTAGCATGGCTGTGGTCTGAAACCAGAAAATACATACCACTTGAAATTAATAACAGGGAAATTGTGAGTGAAAAGGTTTTATGTTTGATTTTATGTTTTAAAATGCATTTATTTAATATTTGGCTTTTGTCGACATCCCAAGGTAGGCCTACATTAGGCCAAAATACAATAACATACATCCAATCAAAGTAATTTTGAGTACAGAAGCAGGTAGAAATAGAACCACTGTTCACATTAGCATTACCATTATTAGCATGTTAACATTTTGTCATGGCACACAACCATGGCCAAATCCTTACTGCCACACAAAAAGCCTATCTTTTTAGAGTAAAAATATTATTACAAATGCACTCTCCAAACTTTTTTCATTAGATATTATCCACTTCTGCCTAAATACACTCATACTCTCTGCTGTTCCTCACGTTTAAATCTCTATTGACGTGCGTCAATCTTCTGTGGCACAAAACAAAGTCAAAGCGGCGCCGGACAAATCACTGTATTGCAGTGCAAATTTGCGGCACCTGCGCAACGCTTATTTTCATTAGCAGAAATTAGGAATCACTGAGAAGGCAAAGCAAAACCAATGTAAGTTGTCAATAGGATGAGCTTACCATGAATACTGGGAACAGGTAGGTCATATTTCGTTTTTTTGATTTTGCGGGGGTGGGGTTTAAGGGCGCGCGGTGGCCGACAGGGGGTCTGGCTGGCCCTAAAGAAGGTCACCATAAAGGGCTGTTTGGAGCGTGGCCCTCGGCGACCCACTAAGCCCACCCAGCCTGCAGACAGAGAACGGTCTAGGGAGGAGTGGGAAAACACTTGTAAGGTTAGACAAACTCTATTCAAAAATATACATACTTTTCAAACTGTTCAATTCCTGTCTTTGCGTAGTTGACCCATAGTTGAGATATACCTACGAAGCATTTATATATGTCTACAAAGATCTCTCTGTGGACTCACCTTCCTCTGTCTCTACATAAAGCCGGATACCCAGGTTGCTGCGAGGGTGCAGAAGCCAACGGTTACTGGCGGAAGTCACATCGAAGGCCAGCCAGCCCTCCTGTCCAGCAGGCACAGACTGCATGTCCATCAGCACCAGTTCTGGCTCTCTAAGCAGAAGAAAGCCAGGCATATTTTACCTTGAGGACATTCACTTTGGATATAGATTGTGCGTGCACACGGCACTGCAAGGAACCAGAGGAAAATGAATGAAGAGGCATGGAATATGGAGGGAGAGATACTGTACTAGAAGCAATCTTTTTCTGTGGGAGGGAGGAGGGAGGCTGTACCTGTGCCTATTTTCTCGCTGAATCTCGTAGACGGAGATGTGCAGGGTGCGATTGGCCCTCTGACCCATGGTAAGGGTCTTATAGATGCGGAATTCAGCCGCCGTCACTGTCTCACCCTGGGGGAGGGGTGTCAGGTCGAAACGGAACTCCTTCCAGTACGGACGAGGCTGCAGGAGGTCACGCTCCTGCTCCACTGACAGACAGACAGAGAGGCAGACAGAACGTGACCAACGATGTAGAGGGAACAAATGTGAGCGGAGGAGAAAGAAAGAGTGAGAAGGCGTTGATAATTCAGTGGGAGACAGAGAGATGACAGTTGAAGATAAAAAGTAGGAGTTACACCTATGACTCTGATTAACTTTTTGTATTAATGTAAGTTCTTGATCCAAAAAGGAGAGATGTGAGAAGAGAGCATCTGATATTACATTTGAGAAATGTGAAGAAATAGAGAATCGTGAAGAAAGGAAGTGCCTGTACATGGGCTTTATTGACGTTTCGATCCCACTTGGATCTTCGTCAAGTGGGGTCGAAACGTCAATACATTTATATGTCTGTGAGTCCGTGTGCTTGCGTTTCCTTTCTTCATTGATGTCTGCCTTCTGAGAGCATTGCACCTGCATGATGTGCACATAACTACACTCCCTCAACAACAAAGAGAGAATAACAAATCAACCAGATGGGAGGACTGAGATTGCGTTACCGGGTCAGTGAAATGGCACAGATGAGATAGTGAGCATGTGGATTCCAGAGAGAGATAGACAGAGAGAGAGAGAGAGAGGGGTGGAGCAGGGAGAGATTTGAGAAAAGATGAGAGGTAATGGCTGATAACACACACTCAAACAGATGCACGGAGAGAAAGAGAGAGAGATATAGAGAGAGACAGAGAGAGAGAGAGAGAGAGAGAGGGGGGGGGGGGGGGGGGCAGGGAGAGATTTGAGAAAAGATGAGAGGTGATGGCTGATAACACTCAAACAGACGCACGGAGAGAAAGCGACACAGCGTGTCCTTACGCAGCACTGTCACACCCACGGTTGGGAACTGCTACTTTGTCCATTAATTAGAGACGATAAGGGTCCCTAAAGCTGTGCAAGGCGCGTGCACACACACCCACACACAGACTTACACAAAGCAGCGGTTGCTGAACACACACACACACACACACACACACACACACACACACACACACACACACACACACACACACCACTAATTACTAGCTTCCCAAGTATTTTTAGACTGCTCCCTCCACAGCAGTATTTTCATCTTGTTCGGACTGTTGCTTTTTCCTGTGTCAGTGGGGCCTATAATTCTTCCCAGCTGTGTCTTCTTATACATACATGCACCGCACAGGCACGAATGTGCACAAAACACCCTCCCACACCTACACACACACATGCACAAACTGTTCAACTAACATGACTTTTGACTTGGGTGGGATGAGCAAATTGATTATTTTACCAATTTCAAAGAGAAATAACTGTTCAACTTCAAATACTATAACCATTCAATTGAAGTATAAATGCAGTTTCATTTAAATTTCAGGCACGCTACCCTGATACAGCCATCTCTTTCACACACACACAAACAATAAAAATGTTCCATCTCAGTTGGGAGGTCATTGTACAGCTGCTTGCACGTAGATTAAATATTTCTCACCCCGATTCCAGTTGCCATCTTAAATATGCTAGTCTTTGTCAATAGTGGAATGGGAGGTTTTATGTGAACGCCCATATATATTACAGCAGTGAGCTTAAAATATAAGCAGATCCAACCCCGCCAAACCAAAGTGTATTTAAATGTTTTGTGTTTAGGACAGATGGGTTTGCGTGACTTAAATGCGTTTTAGACTTACATTTTAACAATTGCAGAAAAGTTGTTGCAGCATATACACTGAGCAAGACAAGGGTTATTTTGTCCAATGGCAAACAATGTCAGTAGTTTATATTGGCCAAGCAACAACAGGAATACATGTTTTTTTTCCCACGGTAAAAATGGGTTTGACCAGAGTTATGGAGGAAGGAAGCGATTGAGCAAAGGATGTTTAATTTTTATGCCACAACAGATAAACATCTGCAAGACTACTGTCTGGTGGCAGTTAAGCAGGAAGAGTCCTCTGACTGATTTTAAGTCTGTCCCAGACAGTGACGTCAAAAAGCGCCATATGTCAAGGTTGACATGATTAAAAGGGGACGGGGGAAGCCGACTAATATCGCAATGCACAGTCTACTCGTTCACTCACCTACTCATTACCTTGCTTATTCATTAGTCTTTCCCTCTTTTATTGACTCACCCACGTTGACAAAGCTCATGACAGTGTCGGCCTCGCTGACCACCGTCCCCAGCGGCGGAGTGTGTGTGCTGATGGTGGGCAGTGCCGCATGGCTGACGTGGTTCAGCCCGTCCACCCACCCGTACTCCCCAAGCCCCACGCCGTTCCCCAGCACCCCTATCCCATTTGGCCCCTCGTCTCCCTCAGCGGACACTGCGTGGTACAGGTCCAGCATGAATAGGGGGGCCGAGGAGGGTGGCCGAAGTGGGGGGTGGGGTCTGGGTCGGCCTGGGAGGCCCAGGATGGAAAGGATCTCTTTCTGCATCTCCTTCTTCTCCCGGACACTGAGGCGTCGGAAGCTGGAGTGCACCACTCCCTCAGCCTGCTGGCCCAGGAGAGACAGCAGGAGCAGCAGCAGGAGGAGGACCAGGAGCAGAGCTCTGGGGAATAATGTGAGCTGAGGCCTGATGCCAGAGAAGGACTTGGTCTGTTGAATGCAGGTTCTGATAATATTGGGTCGCCGTTGTTGTTGTTCTCTTCTGGTGTTTGGGCGGCAAGCGTGCGTGTAGGTTCTAGAACTTTCTGAGCATTTCATGGTGCTCCCGGACGGGTTTTCAAGACTCAAATGTCAATTTATTCTTCTACTGTTTCGCAACGTATAGTCTAATGTCGGGCTCCTTTCAGTGAATCCAGTCTTTAAGACCCGTCCACTCTTGGTTACAGGTCCCCCAAAAATGTATTAGACTAAAACTATAAGACACTGTCCCTAACTCCCAACAGTCTTGGCCGTCTCTTCAACTGTTTGTCTTTACAAATCACAGAAGCACCACAAACCAAATGCAATGTTGATTTATGTGTACTCTGTTTAGACAGATCCTGGACACTAGGGGATGTGTTTACTACTTCAAACACTGTTTACCTTTCCCTCCCTCCTTCCTTTACCTCAACGATTACCGTAATCACTTAACCACTGCCTCTTCCCTCTCCTGCCTATCAGAAGTTGGGGCATGCAATATACACGCAGTATTCAGAGCAATGACGATGAAAGCAAGTGCATAATTACAATTGTGGCAGGGTTTGATGTGTTTGCATACAAATAAATGCTATCCTTCTGAGAAATAGTTATTTCCTTTGAAGAGGTTATCTTGGAGAAGGTTGAAAGCAGTTAAGTAAAGAGAAGGTGCGTCCACAGATTGAGTGGCATGAAATTTGAGAACTATATAATCAGACTGTTTTTAGTCTCCTTTTTCTTTCGAAGAAGAATGATGACATAAAAATGTCTCCACACCATCAGCAGCAAAACAACCATATATCACGGCAGAAAATCTAAATCCACTACAGTTCCCTGCTAACAGCCTTACAATTAAGGAATAGTTATTGATTGAATTATACAATATTCTTTGTGCTCCACCAACTTTTCTTTTTGTCCAGATGTTTTCCTTGACCCTTGAATAAGATATTTCCTGAAAGAAAAGGTCTTTTCTTTATCATTTATAATCCGTACGAGTCTTTAGTTAGTAATATCCCAGCTGTTGATGGGTGTTCCATAAGTCAAAGTCAGTCCAGTCAAATATGTTACATTGTACAAGTGATGTAGTTATGTGTCCTCTGAGTACGCTCCTGATCTGAAGAACATTTTGAACTGAGTTGTCCATCAAAGGGAGTGTCCTATGGAGTCTCTCTCTCTCTCTCTCTCTCTCTCTCTCTCTCTCTCTCTCTCTCTCTCTCTCTCTCTCTCTCTCTCTCTCTCTCTCTCTCTCTCTCTCTCTCTCTCTCTCTCTCTCTCTCTCTCTCTCTCTCTCTCTCTCTCTCTCTCTCTCTCTCTCTCTCTCTCTCTCTCTCTCTCTCTCTCTCTCTCTCTCTCTCTCTCTCTCTCTCTCTCTCTCTCTCTCTCTCTCTCTCTCTCTCTCTCTCTCTCTCTCTCTCTCTCTCTCTCTCTCTCTCTCTCTCTCTCTCTCTCTCTCTCTCTCTCTCTCTCTCTCTCTCTCTCTCTCTCTCTCTCTCTCTCTCTCTCTCTCTCTCTCTCTCTCTCTCTCTCTCTCTCTCTCTCTCTCTCTCAATAGTCTACTCTGACATTTTTTTTTTTAACTTCTACTCCTCCGCCAATTTATCTTTTCATCTCCTCCTGACTGCCTCCTTTCATGGAGGAATACCGTGGAGTCCATCTCACAGCATGAAGGAAACAACATTATGATGTCCTTATGTTTCTTTGAAGGAGAAGAAAAAAAATTAAAAAATAAATCAAACATAAAACATGCAGAAGAGCTGCTCTAAAACTGGAACCAGTCTCTCTCTCTCTCCCTGTCTTATCAAAAGTAATAGACTTAAACATCAATGTCTTTTCCATGGTATGCCAACGGTTTCCAGTCACAGGTTTGGGCATGTTACGGTGAAGACAGCGGTTGGTTACCGTGAACCGCCGAAAACCCTCAAAGGCAACACCTCGATAAGGAGCCCCACAGTAACTTCATAACGACAGTGCACATTCAGGGAAAAGGTACGGTGATACCACTTACATTCTATGAAGTGCCAGATTTCTTGTTTTCCCACACATTTTCATTTCCTGCGGAGACGTACCTTTGATTTCTTAAAACCTTTAAAATGTGTATGTTAGCGAAAGCATTTGGACGGGAAGAAACAACCAGGCTCAAATATAGTGTGAGTGTCAGCTCTACGCCAGCTTGTGTTTGTGTATGCAGTACTTCAAAGCAGCTTGGAACTTGTGGTCACTTTGAAAGGCACAAATAACACTGACCCAACCAAACTGACTGCTGTCCATGCAGCCATGGGTCAGGGAAAGAGGGAACCCACAATACCAGGAATTTGCCTTCTTGGGAGAGAAAGAGAGTAAGAAATGGAGACAGGATGGTGTGAATGATCAAAACAAGGACGTAGAAGAGCGAGGGGTGAGAATGCTTACAGCCAGGACAGTCATCGAGGGTATGGGAGTTGGTGAGACTGGATGGATAGTGGACAAAGAGAAATATGCGTTTGACTACATTATGTCTGTGTTAGAGTGTGTGTGTGTGTGTGTGTGTGTGTGTGTGTGAACACAGACGTACAGCTGCAGAGGGTAGCCGGCTCAAACAAACCCTCAACCGCTTCAGTGGAACCACCAGCTAAACAAGGCATCTGGTCTATCTGAGAAATACAGACACCAAACATACACACATCCTTACTGAATCCAGGCATTTACATGCATATAAGCACATGACTGTCATTTAAAAGTACTCCTTATTCCCCATTATTCCCATTCACCTCTTTCTTTTTTTGGGGGGGGGGGAGCCTTTCTCTTTATATTTGTAAAAGCTCGCTCTCACGCTTTCAGGAAAGTGGGGACAGCCAAGCTCACTCAGCCAAGACCACAAGGGGCCCCTCCCTCTGTTGAAGATGCAGTGGGGTGTGGTCTTATCTCTGGAGAGGCGAATTGTACCCTCGCCTCAATTATCCAGCAATGTCCGGTGGCCACTGGGGCATCGAGGTCAACACAATCCCAGACAGACACCAGAAGGCTTAACATTAAACTCAAAAGGTATACTGTATTCAGTCGTCACACATACACGTACATTACTGCAATTGAATAAAGCATCCTTTTTCTTTTTTTTACTGCAAGCATATTTTTTAATACAAAAAGAGAACAAAAAAAGGTTTATAATCTTACGTTTTTTTTTCTTTTACACAATTGACTTAATATAACACACCCTCAGTTTTCTCTTCAGCACACTGAGAATAACACAGCATCAAAAGGTGGATTTCACTTCTAGACCCCGAATCTCACCCCCATAGAGACAATAAATAAATAAAAATCACCTTAAGATGTTTGATTTCACTTAGGTTACCACATACTTCGTCTCTCACATTGAGAGATACAGAGACATGACATTTCAAAAGCCTACGAGGAGAGAGACTGTGAGGAATGAGAAAGAGAATCCTTCCTCACATTCAGGGCCCTGCTAGCCATTGTCGTGATTTTTCGTCTGCACAATAAGGGTAACCCCCTTTGGTCGTGATCTGGAAATTGTAGTCATTAGCAAAAAAAAGGCGGACATTAGAATCAGTCAGCTTCCTAGTCTGATCATGTAACGTTATGGAGAAGTAGAAACACACGAAAGCAATGCTGAAGAGCCCACCGAACATTTCCATGGTAAAAAAGAAAAGAAAGAAAAGAGCAATGATTTCAGTATTTCATACTAATCATTCTTCAATAAGGTGATATGATGTGGAACTGAAAAATAAATAGATATATTTTCTTAAGCTAGAAAACAAAAACAGAAGTACAATAGGATTATAAATTAACCAGACAAAACAAAAGACATTCACTAATTCAATCTTTGCATACAGTGACTTATGCCAATGACCTCTGCTTAATGTAACACATGATGACAATACACATGTACGCGAACACCTTTATGCATGTGCAACTTGATGTGCTCCTAGGTTGCCACGGGCAACATAGAGGGGAGGGGGGTGGTTGAGCTGGAATGACAGCGGGACAGGCTGTCAGTGTGCACTTGTCGTCATGCTATACTCGAGATAAAGTCGCTACTGTTGAGTTAGGTTACAACATTATACACTGGTTACACTGGACCCATTCTCAAATATTGTCTCTAATGTGCTGTTAGTTGAGTGTCACCATAAAGTTCCTTGAAACTACGAGACCTTCAGATTGTAGACAAAAATGGTGAACCCCACCCACCCTCAGCCCGAACACACACACACACACACACACACACACACACACACACACACACACAATTACCTAACACACGTCTAAGTTCCAGTACTTTTGAGGACAATGCTGAATTTGTGTGTGCGTGCGCGCGCGTTTATATATAGATACATCTCAGTCCTCCCCCTAGCATCATTACCATAGTCTTTTGGACTTGAGGTTAGGCAGTTTGCTGGGAGCCCTTCCACACCAGAACGGGAGAAAAAAGATAGCAGTCTTTGCATATTTTAATTTGTACGCATGGCGAGGCCTTTGACCAACTCGCCCACAGCACAGTCCATTTCTCTTTTCCTGAAAGTCATTTTTTCCCCCAGTGTCATTGTGGTTGTAATCCCCTCCCTAACCACCTTGGTGTAGATGTTTGAGTGAGCAGTTTAGGTTGTGTGTGTGTGTGTGTGTGTGTGCGTGCGTGCGTTACAAACATAAAGCACATAAAAGGCTCTACCTAATTCACTCTGGATCTCAGATTAGGTAAAAATGTAAGGACATAAATGTAGAACACAAATAAGGCAGCATCAGTTCAGTTGGTGAGTTGTCGGTTTTTATCTTCTAACTGTGACTCCCAGCGTAGGCCATCACTCTAGAAGTGCTCTAGGACTAACCCTTTTAGAAACCCTCTAGAATGGTTCTGATTCTAGAACACAGAAGACTGGAAGGCAAACTGGGATCCATCTTTAAAGGGGACAGTTCGGTTCAGTTTTGTATTTTTTCTACCCCCTGATCTAAGTGCACAGACCTGGGCCACAAGTCACTACTCCCTGCCTGGTGAGTGTTTCAGAATGTTTGTACAAGGAAGGGAAAGAGAGACAGAGTCGAAAGACCCCCTCTATCTCTTTCTCCCTCGCTCTCTGTACACTAGCAGTATTAGTGCATGTCCCATGCAAGCCCTATAGATGGACGTTTGGATCAAATGGTAAAACCCCAGATGGCCGATGGTAGTAGTCCGATAGAATGCTGCTACTGAGTGGGGAATGTGTCTGTTCTACTTGTTGACTTAGTGGGAAAGACTCTTTTGAAAGTCGGGAGGCTGCACAGACAGACACTGTCTTGGTCTCTCCGTGTGGCGTCCTGGCTGGGTCTACTTCTTGACAGCACCGGGGGTCTTGGGACTGGGGGTCTTCTTGGAGATGGTGGGGATCTTGGAGGGTTTGCCGACGCCAGGCCGCCGCGGGGTGTCCGAGGTGTCGGAGCAGACCGAGCGCGTCTCCAGGAGCTCCGAGGCGTCGGACGCGTCGCTGCCGCGCCGGCTGCTGGCGCGACTTCCCGCCCGGCTGCCCGCGCGACTGGCCGGACCGCTAGCGGAGGCGGCGGTGCGCTTAGGGTCTGTAGGAAGAGACGGTCGATGGAGGAAAGGAGTAGCAGGACGACAGAGAGAAAAGAAAAGAGGAGCCAAGATGGATGGAATTGAGTAGCGAGAGCATAGAAGAGGCAGGGGTAATAATCAATCAAGTCATTAGATGTGACGAATTCAGACGAAATTAGTCAAATTCAGAGGAACGTAACTGAAATGAGCCCTCTCACCTGTTCGTGCTGATCTAGTGGCGGGCGTGGCCCCGCCGTTCTCCCCGGTCAGTGAGCCCCTGCTAGAGTGGAAGGTAGGCCTTTTCAGCTTGGATCCTGATACTGCCCCCTACAGGAAGACAACACAAATGTCAAACTAGAGGGGAAAAAACTAAAAGCTGACCAAATAATTGCTCACCAGCTATTTATTTATGACAATACTTTCTATGCAGCCATTTGTCTTACTGCTGATTACATTAAAACTAGACCACTACTTGTTCAACATATGGCTTAATCGACTGATAACTAATAACCGCTAACAATTGCTAGCACTTTCACTGCTAAGTCAGGCCTACCTAACTAAAGGAGCACTAGCAATCAAGACCAGATATAATGCAAGGATAATATTATATAGTTTGGGATATTCAGTAAAGCAAGCTAAAGCTCTAAAAACTAGTACTTTCAGGGAATATCCTACACCGTTTTCCTGTAGTTACATGAGTAATTAGTAATACCAGTAGTAACATCGGTGATTTACAGAATCTATACAAATTAATTTGTGAAATTAAATAAATATTTGATAGTAATCATATAAAATAGCAGTCCAATGAATTTGTCATCTAAACATTGACAATAATTAGTTATCTCCTCTTGTGCCTGTGTAGGGTTTTCACCTGCGTGGGTGTGTGAGTTACAGCGTCAGTTAGCGCGCTTTGGGTGGGGTGGGGTGGAAAGAGGGTGGAGGTGGGTGGGGGGGGGGGGGGGGGCGGTCAGTGTGTTACCTCATGCCCAGGGGTGATGTGGCCGTGATCTGGGCAGGACTGGCACTTGGTTGGCATCGTGGTTTTACTGTGTGCCAGCCAGGGCTTGGCATAGTCGCGCGAGTGAGTATGGGAGGAGGACTGGGAAGGGAAGGGAAAGAGGAAGAGGAAGGGAAGGAGGAAGGGAGGGATGGACGAAGAGGAAGGGAATGAGGAAGAGGAAGGGAAGGAGGAAGGGATGGATGAAGAGGAAGGGAAGGATGAAGAGGAGGGGAAGGAGGGAGGGAAAGAGGAAACGAAAGGGAAGGAGGGAGCAGAGGGCGATGAGGAGGATGATTCCCAGGGTCAGAGGGAGGTGGGAATCCATGAAAGCAGTGGATTCAGGTAGGTGGATAAGAAGGAGGGAAAAGCCACATAAAGGGATAGAAGAAAGAGGGAGGACGCAGGATGAGGAAGGATGGTAGTGTAGCGCAGTGTGTTTTTGTGCGGGAGCAAATTAATTTTCAAAACAGAACAACAAAGCGAAGGGAGCATATTTTAAAGCCAAGTAGCGAGATTTGATAGAGGGATTGGGGAAAAGACAAAAAGATGAAAGAAAAACAAAAAAACAAAGACAAAGAAACAGAACAAATAAAATCTCACTGTTAAGGACAAGGTGATTTTGGACATGCAGTCACAGGAGGATGGCAATCCTTGATCAACATGACATTGCGCTCACAAAAATGCAAATACAAATACACCCAGGACTACAACAACACCCACACTCATTGACACCACAACATAACAATGGCAACAACAACAAAACACTGATGATTATGGGACATTGGATATGGTTATTGTGATTTTGGTTTCCTATTTTGACACTAATTTTGTTCTCTATGTTTACAAAGAACACATTATGGCAGCACATACTGTACAGGACGCTGTATGAAGATAGACAACACATGGACAACTCTGATGTGCCATACAAAACGAATAAATATGATTGTCCGCGCATGTTTCGGTATTTATTGTATGTTTTGAAATGTTGAGATTATGCCCTTCATTCCTTATCCCACACTACTGTACTGTTACTTGACAAGGTCTAATAATCTTCTCCCCACATTATTTTGTACTGTCTGTCAAACTTGAACATCCTAGGAACAGGATAAACAAACCGTAGAGATGGCAGCCCTCGGCCACAACCTTCGAACGTTTTAATAAAACAGAGTTTAATTAGGTGGATACAATACAACAATCACTCACCCTTGATGAGGCAGAGGTGGTAGGGGTGGCAGGAGCGGAGGGCATGGAGGCACAGCTATGGGCGCTGTGGGAGGCCGAGGAGGAGGAGCGGGTGGGCGAGGCTGTGCGGGAGCCAGGTTTGGAACGCCTGCCGCGGGAACGGAATGCTGCCAGGCCCTGAGAAGCCCCTTCTGGTAAGATGAACTTCTCCCTCAGTTCCAGGTTAGTACGCCCACGCGCTGCGAAAAAAGAGAGAGAGAGATAGGAAGAGGGAGAAAAATTATGAACACGCGAGTTAGGCCAGCCTAAATGTCATGGCAGTGAAAGGGGTTGAGACAGCGCGCAGTGTGAAGGAGAGAGTCGGTGCTTCCCCAGGTCACTGCCGTTAAGATGGCTTCCTTCAGTGTGTAGGAAAGAGCTGGGCTGTGGCTACTAAAGTAACAATATAAGGGCCATTGATCCTTACGGTCAAAGATATTGCATATGTGGAATAGCAGAGCTACAAGGATGTTGATATAAGTTGGTCATATCAATACCAGAGTTATACAAACAGGATATTACCGTATAACAAATAGGTGACTGTAAATAATTATAAACGCAAAGGGCTGTGAGTCAAAGCACGGCCTCTCTTCTCTCATTATCCAGGAACAGCAGGGACACTGTTTTAATCATTCACTCTTTTAGGTTTTATTTTGTTGTGCATATGAGTATATGTTGGGCATGCCAAGTTATGCTTTGTGGGGACTCAAATTCTTTGTACACAGCATTCTTAAAAAAACTAAACAAACACAAAAAAAACAGTGCAGATGCCCCAGCACAAAACACCCAAGCCCAGAGAAGCGAGCCAAACACAGATATAGAGATAGATATAAAGATATACATATAGTGAAAGAGAGAGAGAGGGGGAAAGAGAGAGAGAGAAGGAATATAGAAAAAAAGAGGGCTGCAGCTAGCCGTAGCAGCAGCAACACAACTGTGGCAGTGGTCAGTAGCAGATCCATGCCACACCCCTCACAGTTATTGCCCCTAGCAACAGAACAGCAAGGCCAGTCAAATAAATGGGTGCACCCTGCAATTACACACCCCACGCCAGCCAGGTGCACCCTGTAATTGTGTCCCCCTCCACCAGCCATCACATTTTACAGAGCTGCGTTAGAGCGTTATTAGAAACCCGGGCTGGCCACACCCTGGTCGAGGACATTCTCCCTCAGTCTCCAAGATTTTGGGAATTGCCCACTGAAGTTTGGCCATTTTGACTCTGCTGGATCAACGCTCAGGACCAGGGTGGACCAAACCCTGTTGTGTTTGTGAGTATGAGTGAGAAAAGCATGATGCAGACACTTGCAAATTGACAAGACTGACATCAAACTCATAAATACGCCCACACATATATTAACACATATACAAAGACACAGAGCGCGTTACAGAGTGACACTGACGGCTGGATGGATAGAGAGAGTGGTAGAGATGGAAGGACGGTGTGGGACAGTGACCGAGGAGGAGGAGGAGGAGAGAGGGAGTGTAGGTACCTCTGCAGCAGAAATAGCCAGGAGTGACCGTCACTGAGAGACACAAGAGACAACGTGAAATATTTGCGTGCTCATGGTGGGATGAAAAGAGTGACACATATACACACACACACACACACACACACACACACACACACACACACACACACACACACACACACAATCCCCAAGGAAGGACCAATATGCTGCCATCCCACTTAAGCAACTTTAACACAAACACTCACACCCACGCACACAAGGTAGAAAACCAAAGAACAGGGCGAGCCAACCCTAAAAAACGTGTAAAAAAGGTGAACAACTTGAAGGGGAGCGCGAGCACATAGCCAGAGGAGATTCCACAGAGGACATAACGTTAGTCTTGTTGGTGACAGTCAGCAGAGCACAGCAGGGGGCCCAAACCAAAAACCAAACCAAAAAGTGTGAGAGAAAAATAACAAAACCCAAAGGCAGAGGGGGAAACGGTGGAGGGAAAACATATAGCGAGAGAGACCCAACCTAGACGAGATGATATGGAGCTACTGGAATCGGAGCGGAGGATCTTAAGTCCCGGATGTTGCACTGAGGAGAGAGAAAAAGGAGAGAGGGAAGAAAAGGGGGAAAACTGAGGAACATGCGCCATGCAATAATATTCTGAGAGAATGAAAAAGTGGGACAGGAAAGAGAGAGAGAGAGAGAGAGAAAAGGCCATGCATATACAGAAAGAAATATAACACTAGACAGTGAGAGGAAGATGAAAAAAAAAATATTTGAACCAAAAGAAAAGAAAGAGGACAAGGCATGGAGACACTGCGAGCCGGCTTCTTGGGTGAGGAGCTCACAAGGTGGAGACAGAGGGAGGAACACAGAGGCACTGCCCATGAAGGCTACAGACAGACTAGACAGAACAGCAGGAGTCACGAGGTTCGGGTACTGCATGTAAAGGAGGAATATTGTGCTACCGGTCATATTGTGCTACCCGCCACATTGTGCTACCGGTCACATTGTGCTACCGGTCATATTGTGCTACCGGTCATATTGTGCTACCCGCCACATTGTGCTACCCGCCACATTGTGCTACCGGTCATATTGTGCTACCGGTCACATTGTGCTACCCGCCACATTGTGCTACCCGTCACATTGTGCTACCTGTCATATTGTGCTACCGGTCACATTGTGCTACCCGCCACATTGTGCTACCCGTCACATTGTGCTACCTGTCATATTGTGCTACCGGTCATATTGTGCTACCCGTCAAGCCTTAACAACCTGTTTGGTATTTAGCTGGCTTCTCCACCATGTACCGTGCTTGTGTGTATTGATACTTGCATTTAATTATTTCAGGGATGTGTTAATCTGTATTATATGTGTGTTTGTGCCTATTTGCCTTTTTTATGTGGGCATTTGTGCTCTCTTCCTGCGTCCGACTGTTTCCGCACGTCTATGTAGATTTTCACTCACCTCTGCAGGGGTCGTTCTTGACCAGGAACTCGTCCAGGGCCATCCAGCCCCCTCCGACCCTCACCATCACAGTGCTGCGCAGGATACGCACCAAGCGCAGCTGCTGAGAGTCCCCGAACTGATGGAGCAACGCCACGGGCACAAGAAATGATGAGGAGAAGGAAATAGATAGCAAAGGGGAAGAATAGAGAAGAGGAAAACAAAAAGGGAAACAGAAGAAAGAAAGGTAGATGGAGGGAATAAAAAAAAACTTCAGTCATTGAAGCAAACAAATCTTTGAGACCTTCGTTATTTAAGCTTACCGTTTTCATTCCTAGCCATCACAATGAGCAGCCCATACCAAAATCTGCGCCGATTTCATACCATGCAACGATACCATGCACTGACAGAAGTACTGGAAATAATCTAAATCAACATTTACAGTCTAGAACAATCCAACATTAATGATTTCAGACAACTAAACTGATCTACCACGACAGGAAACCCCCAAAGCCAACACCAGTTCAAAAAAGGACTTTTGATTATACTGCTGGCAGCAGGAGTGGTCCACAGTCCCGGTCCAAAGCACTTTCAATTAGCTTTCAGGCAATATCACTTTCACACAGTCCACGTACCAAATTCACACAGTAATTCTCAAGACAAAACAAATTAATGTTTTATAAAATCACACCAAAAATAACAATATTGGACCATGAAATCTGCTTCAATGTTGCAAACCTACAATGGAGGAAAATTGCTTGTCTATTGTGAACATTATTTCCAATTTAATCACAATTCTCCCACAATATTTTTTTTCTTCAATATGTAAAACATCTAAAACAAGAGAACTCCATCGGGGAACAGGAAGCAGATTTCAGGCATCTAATGACACGGTCACGGAAGTCACTTTACCTGGTTTCCAAGGAAGAACTATAATAAATCCATCAGATATGAAGGAGAGAAAAACAAACAGAAAAAAGGGAAAGAGTGAAGTAACATGTACTGACAATTTCTGTTGCTAACGACTGTATAGTCCACTGTCACATATGCACACATTCGGGAGAAATTAGTTGAAAACTGGAATCACTTGGTTCCTATACTAGCTAAGAGTAGCTGGGATGAGGGGATGGAGAGGAAATGAATGCTTGTGAGTAAAGGCCTTGGACACAGCCATCATTTTATAGGAAATGTGAAGAGAACTTAGTACTGTAAACTGCAACTCAATAACATAGTAAAGAATCAATGAAAGGTAAAGACAGATGGATGAAGTCTCGCCGCCAGGCAGGCAGGCAGACAGAGACAGACAGAGACAGGCAGACAGACAGACAGACAGACAGACAGACAGACAGACAGACAGACAGACAGACAGACAGACAGACAGACAGACAGAGAGTAGCAGAGGTTTCGGTGCCATTAGTAGCCCCAGTGTCATTGGCCAGACACTAGAGATCATTAACCAGAGGATAATGATGAGGTGAACACAAGTAGTGGTAGTGGCGGATCCAGAGGAAGTGAAAACAGTTTGCATTTTTGAAGCAATCCAGCATGGTGTAATTATTAGCGTGTTTGAAAGAAAAAAAAAACTGCTGACAATCCTGTGAGATGTTATCAACAGACATTCACCTATGAATGCGGCATGAAACCATGATGTTGTGATGATGAAAACGCGCACACACACACAAATTCTGTTACTTTGTTACAATAAAAATGTGAGTAGTTAATAAGTGCACAATGAGGTAGTATACAATCAGCCAACAAGTGCAAACCTTCATGGTCCTAGCCTATAAACGTTTTATAAATGCAAAAGAAACAGTCCATCTTTCATACGTTTATAATAAAGTATTTGTAAAGTATACATTCTGACTTTATCATAAAGAAGAACATAATCGTATGATTGAATGTTGCTTTACTGCTGAATATTGTTTTATCTAGACGTTGTGGAGATTGTGAACTCACCCTGTATTTGTTCTCTCCTATCTGCTCCACCTGGAACCTCTTGGCACATTTACACTGAGCCACCTGCCTGGTCACCTGCACAGAGACAGAGTGGAGAAAAACTAAAACAAAACAACTGACATTTTTCATGGATTTTATATATCCATTTGTAAAATGTGAATGTATTTACATATCTTTTTTTCAGTTGTGTATTGCTACACTGATGTATGTTTGTGTGTGTTTCTTTCCCTTCCTCACCTCATCCTCTATCTTATCCGCATCGGTGGTGGGCCTGTAGGCGTCTTTGTTGGGGTGTAGAGCAGCAACAAACTCATAGTAGTCAATGTAACCGTCTCCGTCTCGGTCAAAGATGTCTGCCACTGCCGTCATCTCCAGTCTGCTGGTGGGGAACTCTGCAGAGAGCACCATAAGAGACATAGGTCAAAGGTCGAACATGATATTATCAAATGTAGTCATTTTTGTCAGGGATTCTAATTGTACAAAGATATATATTGTTTACAGGGCAAATAATTGTATATATATATAATAAATCGATAGGTAAACATACTTGAGGCCAGAATTCCATCGATGAACTCCTGGCGTGTGATCTTGCCATCCTGGTCCTTGTCGATGCGTCTAAAGAAGTCCATGACGCGAGACTTCTTGTGGTTCATCCAGCGCATGTACTTCTTTCTCCACACGTCAAAGTCAAAGTTGGCAAACTCTTTCAGCTGGGGAGGAGAAAATATTCATATTGAGAGGCCCTGTCAGCATCAAGATGACGGTTAAAGAAATACGCATTAAACTTGCGACTGCAACAATGATACTTCATTGTTCATCACTTATATGAAGTGACAATGACTAAACAAATTACCTCCTCTAGCCTATCCAGGGCATCGTTGAGTTTGCGCTGGCGGTCAAGAGCGAGCAGCCAAACTTGCTGCCACCTGGAGCAGAGTTGGGTGAGGCGTGGGTTGCCCCCGGAAACCTGCATTGCAGCTTGCTGCTGATGCTGCTGCTGCTGCTGCTGCTGATGCTGGTGGTGTTTGCCTGTTAGGAGAGGGGGAGGAGGGGGCATGCCGTTACAGTTTTGGCCGAGACACATCTGTTCTCGTTCGGTCTTTTGAGTCAAGTTTGTTGTTAACGTGAACTAATATTTCTCCGCACTGCTTATATTTTCCAGGCAGATAGGAACAAGCCTATTTATGTGGGAGGTGAACAACAGATGACTCACGAGTTCCTCTCCTCTCTGCCAGACTGCTGGGTGGCTCAGCTGGTTTCCTCTTGTATGTCTTGGTCACCTTGTCAACATCCGGCTGCTTCCTCGTCATCTCCTCCATGAACATCTGGAAACAAGCAAAAGAACACGCACAAGCAATTACAGGGGGTCAAGGTTATAGTTTTTACAAGCGCGGTTGCTCTACAACACTTAGTCACCCAAGAGTTAAAAGCATTTTTATTGACTAGTAAAAAATAAAAAATAAAAAAGGGGGCTAAGTTCGTTAGCCACTCCTAGAAAAGGCTTTCCTCCCCACCTGGTGTTCTGAGATGAGCGTTTTGAGTTGAGTGATGTCCTGGGGGAGGGGCTCCGTGTCCCTCTGGACCAGCGTGGTCTCCGACCACTGCAACCATGACAACAGCTCCTCCAATAGGTTGGCGTTGTTGAGGAGCTCGGTGAGCGCTGTCTCCAGGCGCTGCTCGTGTTGTTTGGCCCATGTGAGCACCTTCAGGACGCAAACACGTGCCATTTAGTCCGGAAATATGTCCAGCAATAACTCGTCGGATAAACTGTTGGAATCGGTCTAAACAACGTTACCAAAACAGACACCGTAAACATAAACAGCTAAGCTAGTCTGCCGTTATTTATCGCTCCCTATCCACCCCTTCCCCTTATCTGAACCCTATTCCTCCTTTTCTTTCTCCCTCCCCTGCGCTTCACCTCCTCGAAGCGCGCCCTGATGATGGTGATCCAGTGTTTGATGGTGGTGATGCAGTCGGGGTGGCAGACGGTGAGGATGCCCTCTCCCATGCCGGCCGCCTTGTTGACGTCCGTCCTCTTGTCCTCCACCGTGCCCATGAAGTCCCGGTGCGTGTGCAGCAACGCCTGCAGGGTCTCCGCCTCCTCGGGCAGAACGCCGCGGAAGCGCAGCGTCTGCTCCGCCTCCGAGAGCCACTCCAGGAGCATCTGCACCGCTGTCCGGAATGCCTCCGACTGAGATGCAGGACAAAAATGAGACAACGGCTCTCCAACACAGCCAGCACTTCCGTTTGACTACTAGACACATCGAAATTGTGTTCTCGGTGACTCTTTCCTTGGGGACAGTTAGTATCATTCGGATTAAGTTAAAGGGCATCCCTGAGCTCAGTACACTGTGAGACCTTACAATGTTTAGGTACAACAAAAGGGTGATGGGCTTGGGGCTGACCTGTTTCAGAGCCTGCTGGAGGCGGGTCTGCTTGGTGACGGACAGGGCGCACACCGTATCCCAGCGGTTGCTGAGCTCCTGCATCTGAACTTTGACCCAGGCGGTGTCGTCACGGCCAGTGTCCATGAGATCCCGGGCGGAGCGTTTCAGTGCCTGGATACTGCTGGTTCTCTTCCCCAACTCCTTCTGGAAGGCCTGGACACATCCACCCCAATGTTACAGTGTTAGAAGGCTTTCAAAATACATTAGCAATAAGGTTTCACTAACACCTCTTCATATCAAAATTCTATAGCGGACATGGTTGAACTCTAACTCGATGCATTTGCCTCCAAATAACTGTGAATTAACCAAGATATATAAATGGTGTGTTCAGGGTTACTGTCACTATTTTTACAATGTGTCTCTCGGGTGAATACCTTGTGTGAGTCCATGAGATTGGAGACCAGGTCATAGTCCCCGTGGACCGGCTGGTCCTCGCTGAGCTGGGGCTCCACCCGGTACAACCAGTCCACCAGGGCCTGGAGGGCCTCTGAGAACTGGCCCGAGAACAACAGCGCCTCCTCCAGCTTGTGCTGTCTGGGACGGGAAAGGACGAGAGAGAAAAGGGTTTTAACGACATAGAACAGCATCCGTAAGTTTTCACCTGCTATATACCGTATAAGACTTTCCAACTTATCTTTAACTCTGTTGCATTTGGTATCAGTTTATGTATGTATTACTTCACTCACTATAAACTAACCTACCATTGTATAATCGATTAACTGAAAGGATTAGTAAAAAGCACCCCTATAGGTAGTCTCCCCTCACCTCTCCACACTTTTGCCACAGACGGTGTCCCACTTGTCCCTGACCTCCCCCAGAAGGTGTTCCAGTTTCTGGGTGTCATCTGGCAGTGTAGCCTTGTCCCTCATGGCTCTGCCAGAGCGCACGGTGGTGTCATAGACCGGCTGCTTGGAGCCCAACGCCTTCTGGAACTCCTGGAAGGGGGCAAGAAGAGAGAGAGCTACTGTACTGCTACTGTATATACATAAACAGTATCTAAGTAACTAATATTAGTATATCTTCATTTTCAAACAAATGGATTATCCACTGTACGGCACCTTGTGTTTTGCCAGTTGTATCTTGATCTTGTCGGGTTCATTGGAGATCTCCAGCTCTGAGTCTAGCCTGCTCTCAGCCTCCTCTAGCCAATCAGAGAGCTTCCTCCACGCCTCATGGAACTAGAGAGGAAACACATGGTCGGATTTTAAGTTTCTAGCAATTTGAATAAAGTATTAAGTAGACAAGGAAAATACGGACACACACAAAAAATAAATAATAATACACAGGATAAATGTTATAATTTCCATTATGCCATAACCCAAGAGGAGTACCACACCTCTTCCTTCCCATAACTCCCTCCCTGACAAAGCGGATGTGGTGTGTATGTATAATAAACAACATACTGTATATATATTTTAACTAGATATTTCTATAATGTATTCCTTCAATAGGAAACTGAATTAGTACTTACTAAGATTTTTTGATCATATTACATAGAATCCAAAAATATTCGATAAGCCGTTACCTGTTTGGCCCGTTTGCGCGCCTCGTCCAGATGTCGTCCTCGGTCCAGAGACCTCTGCACCAGTTTGTCCCAGCGCGCCTGCACGCTCAACAGCAGATTCTTGATCAGAACCACGTCCTGCTTGAGACTGGCGAAGCGCAGCTGAGAGCCGGCTTTCTCCAGGGCCAGAACCTGTTCCCTGTGGGTGTTCACCTCATTCACAAACACCTGGGACAGACGGACATAGAGATACGGAGATTCAGTTTAACATTTCACTAACAGCCTAAATTATAAATGAATATGATCGTTTAATGATAGATTCATTGTCCTTCTAAGTCGAATTGAAGAAAGAGGGTAAAGGGGAAGGGCCGTGTAACCTAAATCTATAACGGACAAAGGCTATGCTGCGGAAAGCCGCTGATACTATGATGCTCATCTACCTTGTGTTCGTCTATCTGGAAGAGGACAGTGTCCAGGATGAGGCTGGGTGGCTGAGCCATATTCAGGGTCTGCTCTGCCTGGGTCAGCCAGTTGATAGTGTCCTGCAGAGAAGACTGGAACCCTGTCGCCAAGGAGACGGCCTCCTCCAGCTTTGCCTGGAAATGGCAAGATATCATAGAGGTTTATAGGACAGGATAAAAGTTCAACATCATCTGTATCAATATATTGGCAATCTAACAATATTTTGCCACCTACATTTAATAACTGGAGTGCTGTTCTAGTTCTTCTTTTTTCACTTCACACATCTAGGATTCAGCACCCATTGTTTATTTATTTAACTTTTAATCGAGAGGTGAGCACGTTTTATCTTAATAAAATATCTTAATAAAATTCCATAAATAGACTGAATATGCATTGCTTCTTTAAGGTGGGAAAACCTCTTCAGTTAGCTTTAACTCTCTCTTACCCGGCGGTCGTCCATCTTGGTGTTCAGGCTGGCCCACTTGTTCTGCAGCAGGGCCAGGTTCTGTTGTGTCTGGGTGGTACCGGGGCTGCCTTCCTCTCCACCACGGGACAGCAACATGGACTCTCCGGAGTCCAGCAGCCGGTGGTACTGTTCAGCCCGTTGGCTCAGCTGAGACTGGAGCTCCTAGATACAGAGAAACACAGTGTGAGCTCTCGTCTTGGTCATGAAGTGTTCAGGTGCGATATAATAAAAAAGATAAATATTTAATTCTGAACATATGTTTCATGAGAAGAGGGTTGGCTAGGGGAAATGGATACTTGAATGGCTAGCCTCATTGCCGTATCGGTATTCTGTTTAGAAAATAAAGTAATTATATATAATGAATCATTTTATCATGTCTGTTTTACAACCTGTACCTCAACACTATCCCATAATAGGCCTGTTCGACTGTAATAGTGTTTATCACGAGGCATAAGCAGGTGTTTATTAGGTGCAGTGACGAACCAGGTGCTGTTGCAGCTGCTCGCGAGCCGTCTCCGGGAGACCACCTGTGGGCTTGGCAGCAGACAGCTGACTGTCTGTTCTCCGCAGCCATTGGAGAAACTCTTCCAGCTCGCCATGGAAACCCTCGGCCTGGCGAACACAGGGCGGGGAGAATACCAAGGAGCAGAGGGTGGGAATAACAGAGATCAGTGTAGTGGGATTTGTTGTTAATTCAATCGTTTATCAAAAGTTTAGGGATTTAGAGATTAGCTTTGGAAGGGTTATTTTGAGTTAACCGGTTTATGATAAGAACACCTTATAATAAACACCTTTAAGCTTCATAAAACAGCTTAGAGCAAAAGGATCACAAAACTTTCGGTTTTATTCATTCCTGTTTTTGCGTCTGATCCTACCTGATGCAGCGCAGCCTCCAGGAGTTTCTGTCGGTCTTGGGTCTTGAGTAGCAGGCTGTCCCAGCTGCGGTTGAGCTGGTCCAGCTGGTCTCTGAGGTGGCTGGCCTCGTCCCCGGGGCTGGACTCCAGCAGCTCAGTGGCAGCGGTGTTCACCGTTTCCACTGTGGAGCGATGGGAAAGCACGTCGTTCCTCAACACCTGAGAGAGATAGAGAGAGCGAGAGAGAGCCAGAGAGCGAGAGAGAGCCAGAGAGAGAGAGAGAGAGAGAGAGAGAGAGAGAGGAGGCAAAGTCATTATTAGATATATATTACTGGACAGTGAATGAATGAATGAATAAACTAAGAACTATGAAATAATAAAAGCAAAGAATGTTGATCATCTCAGGATGAATGAAAGGAGGTTATTGAGAGTGTATCATATTATTAATTGTATACTATGTATCAGCAACAGCAAAAAGTTTACATACATGGTGTTTTGCCAGCTCAATCTCAATGGCCTTGGGGTCGGAGCTGATAGGCCTCTGCGTGTCCAAGGTGGTGTGTGTGTGGTTCAGCCACGACTGCAGCTCCGACAGGGCGTGCTGGAACTGGCCCAAAGCCAAGAGGGCACCCTCTACCTTGTGCTGTGGACAGGGGCAAAAGTGACGATCTCCTTGGATTATTTCAAATCATGATGACTAAAAGATACATAAAAGAGAACAGATCCAACCGAAATCCATTTGTTACTTTGTTGACTATTGAGTAATCGTTTTTTTTTTTTAAACGTGTCTGTCCTATTCTCAGAATATTTACTCGAACACACTCCCAACAAACTGTGTGTGAGCGTTACCTGTCTCTGAGTGATCTTATCCCCCAGGTTTTCCCAGAGGTGTCGCAGTTCGATCAGCGGCTCCTGGATCATGTCCCTGTCGGTTTGATCAGACACTTTCTTAAGCAGCAGCTCTCCCTGGTGGCAGAGCTTCTCCATGTCGATCTGCTGCTGGTACACCTCCACCTTATACTGCTGCTCAGTGAAGGGTGAGGTCGAGAGGGATGGAATGGAGGGAAGAGAAGTGTAAGTCCTGCACTATTAAAGCAAGTCCATGCATTATTGGAAAGTGCATGGAAATGCAATGTTCAAAACTAAATCAACATTGACAGGACTTGAAACTTTGTGCTGTAAAGAATACCTCAATACAAAACCATTTACATAACAATTTTGATTCAATTGAAATTATTTAAAGAAATGTGAATAAAGCAACAAACCTTGAGTTCCTCGATCTGCTGCTTGACAGTGCCCAGGTCAGTGCCCACAGTCGACATGTCACACAGCTTGATCACAGCGTTGTCCAAGTAGTCAAACATGCCCTAAAGTCACACACAAAATATTAGTCCAGCGTATTTTATTTTGATCAGCTAGGCACTTTCAAGACCAAAACATGCTGCTTTAAGCAAAAAGTAAGCAGTTTTTTGAAGAGATTGCGGCATGTTGGGACACTGACCTGCAAAGCGTCCTGGTACTGCACAGAAGCAGTCATGGCCTCCTCTAGTCTCTCCATCCTCTCTCTCCATGTGCGGTCCAGGCCCTCCCATGCAACGTTCATCTAACAGGAGGGAAGATGAAACATCACTTCCCAAGAACGATTGTTGCCATACATCTGTCGCGTTTAATCCAGATAAGTATTACACAAATGTTTAAACATGTTAAGTTTGTAATTGAGTTTTTCTCACTTCATCAATGGTCTTTTTGACTTCAGGCTTCTCCGTTTCTCCGCAGGCGAAGATGAGGTCAGCTCCAAGGGTTCTGACAAACTCCAGCTCCTCCCTAAGACCGTCTGTCTCTGCTTTAATAGCCTAGATACAGAGTATCACATCAGCATGGAGGTGGACAGGACAAATGAACCAAGCAGACCAAACATCCTTACTCCATCTTGAGACGACGAGCAACAAAACAGCACTTAAAAAGCGTTGCTGACACAGTTGTTTTATCCAACTGAACTTCATGAGTTATTTCTGGTTTCAAATCAAAATACCGGCAAAAGCTAATTCTGTGTTGTTACCTCTGCAGCCTCGATCTGTTGCTTGATGAGCGAGGGGTCGACCCCTGGGTCTTCCAGCTCCTTCACGATGTCCTGCGAGTCACGGAGCGTGCTCAGCAGCGCCGCCATGTCGGCCCAGAACTTGCCAGACAGATCCAGAACGTCGGTCAGCTTGCCCTCTCTCTCCTCAGCTCGCTGGCGGATCTCATCCCACAGGGAACGCAGGCGTAGCAGACGTGAACGCACCGCTGTAGGGGGGAGGGGTGAAGGTTACAAGTTGAAAAAGACATGCTTGGAAGAGTGAAGTGTGGACATGTTGTAAAGGACAAACAGGTAACACTATGGTCCTACTGAGAAAGCGTTTTTATTTGCTACCCTTTCCATTTATCATCAATTAGCATTTTTAAAACACAACTACCCCTTTACATTGGAACTACAGCAGAAAATGATGTTCAGCATTTTCCAAAATATTTCGCCCTATTTTGATTGTGGCATGACCGACTACCAACCAGCTCCTTGCAGTGGAAACAGAGAGGGCTTTTATCAGAGTCAGTCAGCTCCCTCCCACCCAGCTTCACAGAGCAGCCATTCACTGTTATGAAGTGGTGCGCTGACTGATAGATGTGGGTGGAGTGGGCCACAGCCGTGAGGCTTTTAGGGGGACAATTAGACAACGCTGGCTCTGTTATTTCTGGTAGGGTCACTAAAAGTCGATCAAGAAAAATGTTGAAAGAGTAAGATTATGTGTTGAATCATATGTGTCGCTTGGTTACTGTTAATGTTCATCGTTGGGTTACATTTTTTTTTATTGATGTGCAGAATATCTGTGTGTGTGTGTGTGTGTGTGTGTGTGTGTGTGAGAGTGTGTGTGTCTGTGTGTGTGTGTGTGTGTGTCTGTGTGTGTGTGTGTGTGTGTGTGTGCATCACGCCCATACCCTGTGCGGCGGGGTCGTCTTGCGCTGCGCGGCTGATAAGCTCCTCTCCGCGGGTGCACAGGGCAGAGAAGGAGGGCAGCAGTTTGTCCAGCTCCAGGCCTTGCGCCCGGTGATCGGCCAGTTGCTCCCTGATCTTGTCCACCTCGGCTGCCACCGGAGGGGGCTGACGCAGGCGCTGAACCGCCCCCTCCAGGGTCTCCAGCAGAGGGTCCATCTTGTCATGGAACTGGAGGAGCGAGAGGAATGAGGATCAAAATGAGTCATACACACATGGCAACCTGTATCACCTGGATCACTACACACTTAGTGTTTCACTAAGGCAAGGAGGACGAGTTGAAAGAAAACAATACGTCGGAGATGTTACACATTTAAAACTGTTAAATATAAGTTAAACTGTTAAATAGAAGTTGGAACTACTGCAGCCTTATGGAGCTCACACATCGAAAAACAGTATTCTAATTGATTTTGCAAAAAAAGAAGGAATAAAGTCACTTTAGAACGCCTGTCAGTAATCATTTTCTTTCAGAATGTCAACCAGCATACTAACTACAGGGGGAGGATATAGGGCCGAATCTACTGTACACTTTCTACAGGGACAGGGGAAGGACAGAGTCTTTATAATGGTATCTAGTTGGGGGAATCCCTACAGGTTTGTACTAACAGACGGGGGGGGGGGGGGGGGGGGGGGCGCTGGTTACTAGGGCAGCATTCTAATTACAGGATTTGTCAGTCAACGGTCAATGCATCGTAACTAATGAAAAGGTTCAAGCAGACAGTTTCAGAGATAACCGGATAAGCAAAACACACTGGTGTCACATGTCAGTAGTCAATCTGTGGTCTTACCTCTACCAGCTGGGTGATTGCAGTGAGCAGTGACCATGGAGGAAATGGTGGCACAACACACACAGCACATCCACAATGAACGAGGGATGGGATGGAGGGATGGAGCGATGGAGCAAGACAGGGAAGTAGGGAGGGAGGGATGGGTAGAATGGGAAGTTACAGGAGTGATATCATTTTAAGGTTAGAGTGGATGAAGGGAGAGTACAGTATGGGTTGTTTAGGATAGGTTGGGGTATAGAAGAATGAAGGGAGAAAAAATGGGCCGCAGAGGAGAAAGGTAAGGATTGATGTATGGATCATTTAGGAGGGGATGGGAGGTGGAGAAACAGTACAATGTGTTAGATCAGTGACATGCATACAAGCTACAAACCAATGCTGAAATTAGAAACACTCGGCACACAATGGTGTTCATGAATAAAGTGCATAAAGATAAAAGACACTTTTATAGTGAAGAATTAATGCAGAGAAGTATGGGTGTTACATTTGTTGTTGAATAGATTTGATATGAATGAGAAAGTCTTAGCAAGCATATGGTAAGTTGACTGTGCACCTTAGCAAAAGCAATATAGTATGTTTCGCTAGTTTATGTATACTTCAAATATACTATACGTTTAACTGGAATAACTACAAATTGCGTTGGTCAGAAATGTCTTAATATTTCCATTGGTAAAACGTTCTTTATTTCTATCTCCCTAAAGCGACTGTTAATTAAATGTAAATCCACAAACAGAACAGGCAACAGACTGCAAACACGGGTTTCAACATCCAACTACAACTAACTCAGAACGTGAACCTTTAGGGTTTCCATTAGAGTACGAGGAGACTCGTGGTAATAGCATGTCGAACAGCACTTCAATATTTCCAACATGCACATACAAGCCTGGATGGTTGTCACCCTACCTGAGTGGACTGGGACACGGCTTCGTCTAGGGCTGTGGCACGCCCTTTGACCTCCTCCTTGATGGCCAGGTAGCGTTTCTCGGCGTCGCTGTAACGCTGCCTGACCTTCGACCCCTCCTGGGCACTAAGCTCCGCCAGCTGAGGGCCGATCTTGAGTAGCTTGTCGATGTGGGGCTTGTGCTCCGCTATAGACTCTCTCAGGAGCTGAAGGGAGGGCATCGGTGTATATATAGAGAGAGAAAGAATACAGGTTGATATTTTATATTAAAAATAAGAAGTTTTAAGATAAAAAAAAAATGTGTTCATTATTTAATCCACTGTTACATGTTGAAAATATATTTACGTAACTTTTTAACTAACTAAGTGTGACGACAGCTCAAATATATTGCCCTGCACAGCTGTCTCTGTTACATTTGCCTATGATCCCCTTCCTTTATCACTCACCCTCATCTGGTCCTGCTGCAGGCGGAGGGCGTCGGAGTCGATGGCGGGTGGAGGCAGCTGTGCGATGTGGGCCTCCGTCTCTCCTAACCAGGGGTCCAGCTCCTCGTGGGTTTCCCAGAACCGGGCCACCAGAACCTGGGCCTGCTCCAGGGCAGAGAACCGCTCGCTGTGGTTCTGGCTCACCGCCTCGTAGCGGGCGCTTAGGGAGTCAGTCTTCGACTGAGAAGAAGAAGTCAATTGTTAAGGTTAAGTAGATATGGTGTGGATGTGGTTACCAGTCCTCCCCTCTTTGGAAGAATATTAACTATATGAAAGACTATTAAAAGAGTATAAGAATTTCCCAGTTAGTTGTGTGTCTATGACATTTCTTCACATCCTTTTCCTAAATATACATAATCATTTATATAAATACATTTATAATAATACATTTGTTATACCCCTCTACATCTGTCTCTACGTCCATTTCCCCACCCCTTTCTCCCCCTCTCCCTCCCTCACCATGAGGGTGTCTCTCTGCGCGTCGCTGCAGGCCTCCAGGATCTCCTCCCTGGTGTTGAGCAGCTGATCCACCGTGTCCTTGTGTCGGATGATGTCTATGTTGAAGGCTCTCTGGACTTGCAGCTGGGCCACCGTGACGTCCGGCTCCAGGCTGAGGGGTCCCAGGGAGGCCAGCTTGCGCTCAGTCTCCCCTACCCAGGCCATCTCCGCGTCCACCGCCTCCTCATACTTTCCGGGGAACAGGGTTCGAGTTAGACAGGGGTATGGTTCTACACAGGATGGCTACAGGTGTAAACAAGTATAAATAAGTCAAATGAATTAAATACTTTCAGAGCCTTTTATTAGTAAAGGAGTATTTAAGGTTTTTTAACGACCCCCATGGCCACCCTGTTATATAGACCGTCCATTTACATGTTAGAGCCAAGATTGAGCTAATTCTGCAGTTTTGCATCAGTAGTCGCATCAGTCACATCATACAAGGACACACTTGCACAATTAAATAAACCTAACACATAAAACTATTGTTCTACAACAAAACACAAGTCTGAACACGGATTTAATTGAAAAATACCTCCAAACCAACTTAGTCAACAGACTCTTAGCAGACTCAACAAACACAGATGAGATAGACTCGGTGAGCCGTTAGGTCGCCTGCAGTACCTGCTGTGACCTCTGGATGGCGGCCTGCACCAGCCGAACCCTCTGGGTGATGGTCTCGTCAGCCTGTCTGTAGCGCTGGTTGGCATCGGCCACCAGGCGGTCCAGTCCCTCGCGGGCGCGCCACGGCACCAGGTCCAGCAGGGCGCTGCCCACCTCGTTCACCGTGTCCAACACCAGGCGCTTCTCCGCCGACACTTTCTTCAGCTCCTAACGGGGACGGTTGACGACACGACCATGAAACGTTCAGTCTCGGTAACGGGATTTAGCAGTCAGTTGGTGATTTCTTCAAGGGTCATTCTACTGGCATTCTACTGAAAACGGTCAACTGACTCGTTGTCCCTCCCCGTAAAGGAAGGAGAGATACCTCATGTGACACACGTAAATAAATATATCATGCCATCACACAAAACGTATTCTATCAATACAAGCAATTTGTTGCACTTCAAATACTTCCTACCAAAAGTTATACTTGAGCACAGAATTGCTAACAAACCCAACGGCAATCAACTGCCACTGCCACAACAATGCAATGCACACACACACACACACACACACACACACACACACACCCACACACACACACACACACACACACACACACACACACACACACACACACACACACACACACACACACACACACTACCGTTATCAACCTCCTGTGCTGTACCTTCTGTCTGTCCTGGTAGGTGGGTGTGGCGTCGGGCTCCATGTTATTGAGCTCCGTCTCCATGGCGTCCAGCCACTGGCTGACGTCCTCGTGGGCGCTGGCGAATCGAGTGGACAGCTGCAGGGCCTGCTCCAGGGTGCGGAGGGCTTTGCTGCTGCCCGCCGTCATCTCAGCGTAGCGAGACTTAATCCCGTCCAGCTTCTCCTGGATGAGGAGGACTTCCTCACCTGGGGAGGGGAGAGGGGAGGGTCAGAGAAAGGTCACGATGTCAGATTACGGAGGCCAATTTACGCATGGTGACTTAAGGAAAACCACAGGGTGCAGGAAAACAGATCGGCCCATTTCGAAGTAAGCGCACCACAATTAAATTAGATTGACCTCAAAGCACTTAACTTGCAAAGCACAGTTAATAGCATACACTTTCCAAATCAGGGTAGTCAGAAGTGTTGTGTTTCCACACTGCAGTGCCTCTGCTTTAGTACAGGTCCACCATTACTGTTCAAGGATGCTTACCTGTGGTCTGTTTGAGTAGGGCCTGTCCGTTCTTGATGGCCTGGTCAACTTGCTTCTTCCTGCTTACTATCTCTTCATTCAGAGACTGGAGAGTTGAAGGAGAGAGAAAAAAGAAGGAACTCACAAACAAGTCGTGTTTTGATCTGCTTCCATTCACAAAACGTAACTTGGGACTGATAAATAACATTGACACAGTCGCAATCTCCCAAACATTAGCAGTGAAACTGTTCTCTAGTAAGATGACATCCAGTGAGGAACGTGATGATGTGTTGGCCATTTTCTCATTCTGGCCAGGTAAGGACTAAAGACAGTAACTGTCTGTTCTATTCCAGCGTGTGTGTGCGTGTCGACTCGTACCAGAGCATGTTTGTGTTGCTGGGCCAGTATGTCGGGCTGGTAGCTCTGGACTGACACCTGTGCCAGCCTCTGTGCCACCTCTGCCAGCCAGTTCAGCACTTCCACCTCATCCTCCCCAAACAGCTGGGCATTGGCCAGCGCCTGTTCCAGCATGGCCGCCCTCCGCGTGCACCAATCAACAAGCTCCGTGTGGCCTGACCGCACCGTCCCAACACGCTCCCCTAGCCAATCACAGTCGGCTGCACAGCTTAGGGGAACCAAGTGCTGACTGATGGACTCCAGGTGGGTCAACTTGGTTCCTCTAGAGGACACATCCTCTTGGAAGGCCTGGGATTGTGTGTGTGTGTGTGTGTGTGTGTGTGTGTGTGTGTGTGTGTGTGTGTGTGTGTGTGTAAGGAACATGAAGGGGGTGACGTATAAAAGAACAGAAAAGAACAAAACAGGAAGACCAAATTATATTGTAAAAATGGAAACATGCAAATGACAAAACATAAAAATGAATGAGAAACAAACAATAAAGGATAACAACACACAACTATGCAGTAACTTAAGTCTGAAAAATCATGGACATGTATCCTCAAAACACATGAAAAAAAGTTTACATGATGAAGGTAAAATTATAGTAAAAACGAATTTAAAAAGGAGGGATGAATAAGGATCTGATGGCCATGGCTCGCATCTCTTTTCCAAACCACTTCGAACACAGACTGCACCAATTTAGTCTGACTGTGATGTCACCACCCTATTTGGGTAAACTCCCCTCTACCTTGTAGCACGTACGTACGCATCCATTTGTCTTCTGTGTGGGCATGTCTCCATACCTTGTGTTTGGTGATCTGCTGTGTGATCTTGGTTGTCTGGGTTCCCATGGGCTCAGCGGAGCTCAGGCGTCTCTCGGTGGCGCTCAGCCACTCTCCCAGTGGCTCCAGGCACTCGTGGAACTGGAGCGCCAACACCTGCAGCTCCTCCAGCTGGCGGTGCCTGGAGAGGGGGGGGGGGGACACACACAGACCACAGGATCATCAGAGTGTGCACGTGTGTGTGTGTGTCTGTGTGCGCGTGTGAAATGGTCAAAAGGGTTTAAATGTTGGTCCTAGAGTATGTGTTGGGTCTGGTAGTTTGTCTATTTGTGTTTGACCACACCGTGTAAATCATGTGTGTGATGTAAGTTAAGGTGTGCTAGAGGGCATCAAGGATTCTGTGTTGTATGCTTGGCAAACACCTATTTTATGTTCCATATATTGTGTGTAATATGCAGACTTGACAAGCATTCATTTGTGGTGCTGGACGTGCAAATAAATGTGTGTCTAGATATGTATCTGTAGTAAATACTCCAGGGACTATGTAGTCCTAACAGTCTGAAACCAGGCATTAAAAACATTACAAAAAATACTCTGTGTTTGAGTAAAGCAAACAAAGCATTTGGATTCTGCTATCTGGCATGGACAGGCCCTAAAACTGCTAGAAGTAATCAGACCCTCTAGTCAACGGTATACTCTCTGCATGCAGTTTACCTAGCATGTTTGAGTGTGTGTGTGTGTGTAGGTAGTACTATTTTACCTTGCGGTGGCTTTATCCAGAAGCTCCTCCCATCTCTCTCCCAGACTCAGCAGCTGGTTCTGGATCTTGTCTCTGTCCTGGGTCTCTGCCGTGGCAGCGATCCTCTCCCCCTCGGCCTGGATCATCTTCACTGTCCCTCTACGGTCGTCCAGCAGCCTCTGGAGCAGCTGTGGACGGAGCAGAGATACAGAACGAATGAGAGAAATTCACGGTTATTACCGATGATATATCCGGGGAAGCAAACAGGGGGCTGTCACTATTATTATCAACGGTGTTACTATAAAAAAAAAAGAAAAAGCCCAACAAAAAGACGTTGACTTTCAGAAACATTTTCAGCAACATTCTTTCAGCAAGTTTTTCAGCAACATTCCAGTCATTCTCAGTCTATTTTAGGAGACTTTCCCTTGCTGTAAAAGCAACTGGAGTTTTCACTCTGAATCATTTCAAAATGGTTGGAGGGACTAATCTGTGGTTTCCTCTCCCTCTCTGACCCCAACGGTAACACTGGCCTCGGTCGAGGATGTAAACACGTGTGATTGATCGGTATCGAGTCAACGCCACTCCAACACACACAAGGGCAGGAAGTGCATGTTGGGTTGGATAAACAGGGACATCTAGTCATTGTGTGTGTGTGTGTGTGTGTGTGTGTGCACGCGTTTCTTTTTCTTCATTTCTCAGGAAACAATTGCTAACCGTCTCCTGAGTGAGAGTGTGTGCCGTATGCCAACCAGACTGGCAGACGGTCAAACTGGGCCTTTCCTGTGCCAGGCAGACGGATAACGGTGTGTGTGTGTGTGCGTGTGTGCGTGCGTGTGTGCGTGTGTGTGTGTGAGAGAGCGTGTGTGTGTGTTTCTCATCCAATTAGACTTTTTAAAAGCATTCATTGTTTTAGTGCAATTCAAAGAAAGTTGAGCAATGGTAACACACACACCATGCATTCTATCAATATACGTTGGGCTGATAAACTGATCAGTCTTTACTTTGAGCCTGACACTTTCGGTGGTTAGTGTCGATATCATATAATGTCAATGCGAGGGTATAGTCAGTAACGATTGTGTCTCAACAGTCCATCCGACTCCTTCGCGATCTGTTCCCTCACCTTCTGCTCCTGGATCTGGGCCTTCACCACTCTGTACTCGGCCGACGGAGGCTTCTGATTGGCTACCAGCTCCTCTGTGTCGCTCAGCCAGCTCAGAAGAGGCTCCAGCGCATCCTGGAACTTCCCACAATGCAGCAGAGCCTCCTGCAGCTGGGCGATGCGCTCTGCCACCTGGCAAGAGAACGAGCGTCGGTTAGCTATCCATACAAAAAGGTGGAGATTCACGGAAATCCCTCCCATAACTCTACACACCATAATTCTAGAGCCTTCGTGTCCACAGAAGAATGAAATGAAACAGTCTATTACAGTTTATTTTTTCAACGTAGAAAAAAAACCAGTAAAACATGGAGCCTGTGGGAAACGTACCCTCTTGTTGAGGGAGTTCCATCGGAGGTTGGTTGTCTCCAGGTCGTGCTCCAGTGCCTGGGTATCCGTGTGCTTCGCAGCACTCTGGATGAGACCCTGGCCCACGGCGTTGACATGCTGCAGTCTGGGCTGAATGCCGTCCACTTGCTCTCTTTCCACAGCCTGGACAAAACCGACATGGAAGGAGCCATTTATTTTAATGAAATGGTTAAGAATTTGAATTTGGGTCTCCACACACAACGCAAGACAAAGAACGGAGGGCGTTTGTTGTGTTGAGCTAATTGTGTCGGCATTCTTGTGGTCTCTGTCAGAATCCTTTTCAAATACAGTAACTTCAGAGATTGGGAAAGCATTCAAGTAAAGCAAGAGAGGGAGAGACGCTAGCTGGAAGGGGGACAGGGGGAGCAAAGAGAGGCGTAACAAGGGGGAGAAAAGGGGGGGCGGAGGATTACCAGGATTAGAGAACCAACGGAGTAAGGGGCTGGCTGGAAAAGGCTGAGTCGACAGTCACACCCGCACACACACACACCCGCACACACACACACACACACACACACACACACACACACACACACACACACACACACACACACACACACACACACACACACACACACACACACCTCGCCTGTCTGGCCACATTATTCATCAACACACACGCCACAGAGTCAAGGGCTGGAGCCATCTTAGGATGACAATAGATCCAACCATCCAACACTAAAGGAAACCAGCTCTGATTTCCACCCACTGAAAAAGATGGCATCCAAATTCGACACTGGCTTCCCTCCCACACAACACTATAATACCGGTCTCTCTGTGTAGAGATTACTGAGGGGGGACAATTAGCTTTAGCGGTTCGCTGTGATGAAGCAGCCAAACCTCGCAGCCTGGCCACAGGCGCACACACGCGCACCAAACCTGGCAACTACCAGACTGCCCAGGACAAAAGAACTGAGAACCGAGAAGAATATTGCGAGTGTTCTAGAGAAATTGAATTACATTCAACATAGTGAACCACAGAAATCAGGGTACACAATGTATTTCGAAACAGAACTTAATTTAGCCTATCTCACCTATACAAAGGCTTTGTAGAAATGCATCTAATTGAACTGGCGGGCATCTAAAATAGAGAGTCGGTGGTATTTGGCATTAACCTTTGTCACCTAAAAGTGGTGTTATGGATAGGATTTGTTTGTGTTGAGGTCTTTGAAGTGCCGTCCGACAATACAGTGTTTACTGGATGTTGCTCATATGGAGTACATATGGAGTGAAACTACAGGATACCCAGGTGCAAGTGGAAGCTGCAAGAGGTGTGTGTGTGTGTGTGTGTGTGTGTGTGTGTGTGTGTGTGTGTGTGAGAGAGAGTGGTCAAGAAAAGAAATGAAAGGGATAGTCAATCATATTCCCCTTTTGTCATTCCTGCTAGTTAGAAATGTATAAAATATTTCTGTCTTTCATTATATAGGCTTTCTGTATTATAATAGTGTTACTGTATTATTACAATATCATATTGGCTAGGCTTTTCATTACCTATGATTAGACCTACATCTAGTATATAAAGAATTTGCGTTGGCAAAAAACTTTTTTTCCTCTGTTTATTATGGTTGGAATGCATGCATGAATGAGTTAAGGAAGAAAGTGAGTGTGTCATACAGCTGTGTGAGGATGGGCGTGCTTGCTACTTTGAACAGGAAGTGTGCCGGCCTCAAAAACAATGAGCAGCAGCCGTGACCTGCTCCACCCAAACCCCGGACTAATTTGTGTTTGTGCGTGAGTGTTAGTGTGTGTGTGTGTATAAATAAGATAGAGTACGTGTGTGCCTGATAAATTACACCATGCATGAATGTGTATATGTGTATTGTGCTCCATAGTCCTATTTCTCTCCCTCCCTCTCTCACTTTGTCTCACTCACTGGCTCCCCTTCTCTCTCTCTTACAAACCTTTCTTGCAACCTGCTGGCAGGTTGGTGTCTGCGTCTGTCTGTCTCTCTGTCTCTCTCTCTGTCTGTCTGTGTCTCTCTCTCTCTCTCTCTCTATCTCTCTCTCTCTCCCTCTCTCTCTCTCCCTCTCCCTCTCTCTCTCCCTCTCTCTCTCCCTCTCCCTCTCTCTCTCTCTCTCCCGCTCTCTCTCTCCCGCTCTCTCTCTCTCGCTCTCTCTCTCGCTCTCTCTCTCTCTCGCTCTCTCTCTCGCTCTCTCTCTCGCTCTCTCTCTCGCTCTCTCTCTCGCTCTCTCTCTCGCTCTCTCCAGCCAGCTCAAAGCAGTTGAGTCCACTAAACCAGAGGTCTGGAAAATATTTCAGATGTTTCTCATTCTTCCCCACCTCTCTCTCCTAACCAAGGCAGCCAACTCACCGACACCCATGCTTGGCTTAGCCACTGCTGCACTTATCAGCGCTGCTCGCCACTCCCTCTGTTCCCTCCCCTCTTCTTCCACCCTCACCAACTACCTTCATTTCTTTTCTTCAAAACCTCAACTCTCCATCCTAGCCTTTTCTACAGCGTGGCACAGGCCAAGCCACAAGTCCACACTGGTTTTCTCACTTCACCCACAAGGCGTTTATGATCGAAAAATAAGCATATTTGGGTGAAAATGTTTCTGTCTCAAGCCAATTACACAACTCTACATGTCTTCAATGTCAGAGCTCAATAGTCAAGGCCTCTGACAGGACACTGGACACACAGATCTCGGTTTTTCAAACATACAACCGTCACCGATTAAATAACAATTGAGTCAAACAATAAATATCTCACTATCCACACAGATAAACCCCCAGGCCAAAAATATTTCCAACACCAGAGTCCACAAACCTATGGTAAGATTATAACTGCAAATATTGTTTGTATACGTATGTACAGTATAAACAGACGTTCATTTAAATTATGCGTGCCTGCATGTCACACAATCTAATGAAGCAGACAAGAAAGGCACTGCGTGTTGGTGGGGACTGTCCAGAAGATCACTCAGGGACCATTAAGTCCTAATCAAAACACACGAGCAACATCCAGCTAACATACTGCTGTACTGTATGGAGCCAGCCAATACAACCATATATACTAGACACACGGCAGCTAGCACTCTGTGTGACATAAACACACCCAGAGCTGATTAGAATGTTCCATAAAACTATGCACAGGAACACACCGTTCATTTGTGGGATGCAAAGATCAACACACTGCTAGATGTATATAACCTTATAAAAAGGACTAAATACTGCGGAGAAAATAACAGGGTTACATGTACAGTATAGCCGGAATACATTGAGTCTGTTCTGCTCCTTAGAGAAATATGGGGGCAGCAATCTAATTTCATTCAGTCCGATGAGAACATGGCCAGCAGCAGTCTCCTCCTCCTCCTCACACTTCCCCTCACCTCCCTCGATTCCCCGCTCTATTCCCCCTCTTCCTGACTCTGCCCTAATTTCTCACCCTCTTCCTGACTCTGCCCTCATCTCTCACCCTCTTCCTGACTCTGCCCTCATCTCTCACCCTTTTCCTGTCTGTCCTTCAGTCCTCACCTCTTAGTTTTGTTATTTATTGGTATTTGAAAAGAGCAAGGGAGAAAAGGGGAGGAGCAGGGCGAGAGGAGACAGTTATTTAAATTTTTGTTCCAGTATAATATTGCTGTGCTTTGTTAAGACTGGCCATCTACTGAATCAGTCAGTCATTGAAAAGTGAATCTATTCTATGTAATTCAGAGGCAGTGTGGTGCACAATCAACGACGAAAACAAATCTCATGCAAATCTGCGCTTGCAAAGCACTGTGGCTGTAACCCCAAGGCAACCTCTCTCCGGTGATCAACCTCTCTTTCTCTGCTCTGTCTCCACTGTATCTCTTTCTCTGCTCCGTCTTTTTCATCAACAACCCCTATCCCTCTTTACCTACTGTACAGGATGCACCTGTGAGTCTTTGAGAGCAGTTATTATCATATCAATCAAACGTGCCTGTGCCACGGTATTCGTGCACACCTGCACCACACTCTCAGCTTCAGCCTCTCTCCTGTTTCAATTATTTTTTTCCATCTGTTTACCTTTTCTATGTCCAAGACAACAACGCAAATGATTGTGGGTCTGCAAGCGTGGTTCGACAATTTTGAATCGAAATCATGTAAAGCTAAAATCCCCAGTCAGCCTATATTTCAGTGTCCCAGACCGTCTGTCTGTCTCGCCCTGACTTTGTCTTCTCTCCCCCGGCTATATAAGTCTGTAAGCCAGTCCATCTGTCTGTCTGTGCTGGTTCCTTTTCCTGCACTGACACACAGACGCGCATGGAGCCTTAAAATGAGCTCCACATTAAGCCAGAGACCTTCTGCTTATCTTTGCCTGCCAACTCAGCCCTCTTATCATTCTACCAAGGCCTTATCTTGAGCACTACCAGGTGTCCCTCCACTGAGCCCTTTGTTTCCTGTGCACAGCCTTCCCTTCACTCAAAGCCTCCAGTCTCAACCAAAATGGCTGCCGGTTTCACTCGGATCACATGTAGTAAAATGCAACTGGAAAAAAAAATGTTTATTTAGACCACGGGTGCCATTTTGCCTGAGGGTAGTCAAGTGAGAGTTCTCTGAGACTGGCCATAGGGATGGAGTCCCGTGTCAAGATAACGTAGGAGTTGGCAAGAACTTATCAAGTATTTATATTCCTCAACAACTACACCCAGTGTTTGTGTTGCAATGCTGGGAACAGCTACTCCCCCCCAGAGACCCCCACAGCTTACTTCTCACTTCCTTATCTCCAACAGTGCCATCAGAGCGAGGACAGGGGGAGGAGGAGGAGGAAGGGGCAAAGTGGAAAAGATTTCAAAGGCTAAATGAGGATTTTAAGGGTTGGATGAATGCCACCTTGCCAAGGAATGAATAATGTTTCTCTCTCTTTTCCCATTAAGAGGCGACCGGACTTTGAAGCTGCATTGCGTGGCTCTACTAATGTGGACTAACGTTGTAGCTCAACTAGTGAACACTAATCCTGTCCTGTCAGACACAGAGACTCAGCATGACAGGACAACTGGGCCTCAGATTACATTTACAGGGGAGCCTGCCAGAGAATACCTGCCGTCAAACAGAACGTACACACACACACACAACATAAAGAACAACATATGCAGCATACAAAATCCCACAAATACACTAAAAGAAACACACGCTGATCCAAAATAAACACAAACGCACGCACCGTGCACACACACACACACACACACACACACACACACACACACACACACACACACACACACACACACACACACACACACACACACACACACACACACACACACACACACACACAGTAAATGAAATGAGTCTGACCAGGCCGGCCACCAGTCAGACAGTAATGTAATAATCGGGTGGGTTTCGTCATCAGGAACGGATTAGACAGAGCCATGGCGACCCAAAATGGACAGTGAGCAAGAGCAGGGCACCGAAAAATCCACAGCGGGCTGTCAAACATACTAACCCAAGTTAAAATATAACACGCAAATACAAATACCAAAAGGGAGAACAAACAGCACATGCGCAAACACACAGGCACTGTAAATATGGCCACTCGACCAGTCAAAGAGGTGGAGATGATAAAAGAAATTACATTGAGAGGCTATGTAAACCCAGTTGAACTCCAGACGCTGAACAGCATGAAGGAAGTGCAAATTTGATATCTGCCGTTAGCCGTGCAAAACATCCGTTGAAAAGAATGCAAATATCAATCTGTCATGTATACAGCTTGATCACTTAGCTTGCAGTTTTGAATCACAACCCAATAAAAACCTCCGCAGGATCTAGAGGCGTTGTTTCAAATCACCAGCTCTTCAAACACTGGCCTTGTATCCATGCAATATAAGCCAGATGGAAGAGCTTTAATGTGAATGCCTGTGATCAGCAGCAACGTACACAAAGAGCAATGAGATGTAAACACTTTCCAATGCAGGGTGAGAGTTTAGTCTGCGGTCTATTTACAGTCAACACGAACAACACAAAAGCCGGTTTGTGAGACACCCCTACTTGGACGGAGCTACCTCTGCACTTGAGAACAAGACGATAGAGGCACACAAGCACATACCGTGCTACCGTACACACAAACAAGTGATGAAGCACACCGACACAGCACCCCCACCCCTGGAGGGTTATTTCCTATAAGTAGACAGCCTACCCTGTCACCCCCGCCCGCACCCACATTGCAATAATTTACAGTCTACAGTTTACTGTAAGACAACAGAGTAATTACAGCGCCTGCAGAGTCTGTTCACCCTCGATGTATATATTAAATGCAATATCCTCCATCGCCTGTTTTCACTACTTCGGACTCAATGACTTTGACCGACTGCTGTGTGGAGACATTAGTGTTCAGAAAAATTAAAGAGTCTATATAGAAAGATAAATAGGAGTCTGAATTTAAGTGTGGTCACTGGTCACTGTAAAACAAAACAAAAAACTATAGAACGAGTGGGCTTGCATGCCAACTCAGAGCCAATTTAAATTCACCGGCCTTCATTACAGATACATTTCAAACCAAAGAGTGTATACCTCTTCCTGGGTGTCTATATCCAGCATGGAAGAAGGTGAAGTTGATTTGTCCCCAGATATTGGCTCCATGTCCTGGGCCTCTGCCCCAGTCATCACCCCCTCCTGGTGAACCTGTTCCTGGCTCTCCCTAAACAGCCCCAGTAGAAGGCCAGGCTCTAAGTTCTCCCACTCCAGGTCCCAGAGCTGGTCCCTGTCCACATTAAGAGTCTCCAAGGCCGGGTCATCCGACTCCCAGTCGCTGTCCCCGGCCAGGGAGCCCAGGACAAAGTCCACCCCGTCCGCGACGTCCACCCCGGACTGCGTCCCGTCTGAGTAGGAGTCCAAGTCCATCTCCTGGGCGTCTTCACAAGCCGACCCTCCGTCGGAGGGACGAGGCAAGGGAAGACGCTCGGGGGCCGCCAGGTAGACGAAACTATCAGAGGAGAGGAACGGCCCCTCCTCCTCTGGCTTGGGGGGTTTGGGGACAGGGCTGGGGGGGGTTGAGTCCTCTAGCGGCGAGGGGGGGCAGTGCTGAGGATACCGGGGGGGTACAGACACGGCCAGGTATATAAAACTATCGGTGGCCACAAAGGCCTCGGAGTCTTTCCTCTCCAGTCCGGCCCCTACCGAACTGTGTTTGGTAGGGGACATGGTTGAGGGTGAAGGCGGTGCTGATAAGTTTTGCGGGGTGTGTATGAGGGGCACCGGGACTGATTTGGGGGTGCTGGTTGTAGTCTCCTGGTCTGTGGCTTGCCCCGCAGTATCACTGGCGGAAGCCTCGTCAGCAGGGACAGATTCCAGAGGCAATGACGCAAGGGACATCCCCTCGCGGTCGAAGGTCGTCTCCACGGCAACGTCGCTGATCTTGGGTAGGACCAGCTCCTCCCGATGGGAAGTTTGAACGTCAACATCCTGTTGTGGGCCGCTGCCTCCCGTTTCTATCCCATCTGTGTGTCCAGGCTCAGGGGAGAGGTCTATGAGAGGTCCTTCATTGTCCATACTCAGTTCAACATGCTCACATTCCAGTAACTCAGTTTGCAACATCTCCTCCTCTTCCTCCTCTACTTCTTTGTGGGGGTTCAAAGGGCACGTAGAGGTTGAGGAGGTTTTCTGAACGCAAGCCTCTGGGTTCTCCTCCTCACGGTCCAAGGAAGCCCCGCTCGCCAGATCGGCCTCGGTCTCTGCCAACCTCATGTCCGCAAAGTCTGTCTGAGTGGGGTTATTCAAACCGGTTCTGTCCGGTCGAGACATGTGGTCGCCACTTGACTCGGACTCGGGGAATAGTACGAAAACAGTATCTGTGTGGGAAGAGGGCTCCTCCTCTTCTCCATTGTTAACATTATACTCATCATCAATATCACATTGTTGATCTCCATCAAGGAAACTGTGTTCACGATTATAGTCTTGTGCTAACGTTGAGTCAGTGTGCTGAATGGAGGTCTGATTTGGGGCCGGCTCTAATCGGTCAGAGTCAGTTACATCTGAATGCGTTCTAGAATGGCCCACATATGGCTCAGTCCTGCTATCAATCTCTATGCTTTCGATAACAACATGCAAAGGAAGTGTCCCTTCATATTTTTCACAAGAAGAAGAAATAGCTCCTTCCTCCATCTCTTCCTCCCTTCCTTCTGTCCCCTCGTTCTCTGCACAAGGTTGGGTGTAGGGGTTGACTGGCTCACTAGACTCTGGGCCATCAACGCTCATCTCCACTCCTTCCTCTTCCTCAAAGCACTGTCTTTCCAGTTCCAGAAATAGGTCATCCGAGCCTGCTCCCGAGCTGGGGCATGGAGAGGCATTTGGGGCCCCGGCCCCCTGAAACCCAGTGGGGGGTGTCAGCAAGGGCCAATGTCCTGACGACCCTCCTGCCTGCACCTCCCAGCTCTCTGACTCCACCCCCTCCCATGATTGGATACTTGCATCCCTGTTCTCTAGCTTTAGCACCGCCTCCCACTCCCTCTCCTCCCTAAGAGCTCGCTCTTCCTCCTCCTCCTCCCCTCCGTTCCTCTCATCTTGAACTCCTTCTTCCACTTCTACAATCATCCCGCTTTCTTCCTTCCCCTCTTCCCCCTCCTCCTCCTCCTCCTCTCCCTCCAGCTCCATCAGTATCCTCATTTCGTCCTCCTCAAACTTCAGCTCAGAGGCAGTGCGCTGAAGGTGCTCGCTGTTAGGGGGCGCCCAGCCCAGAAGCCCTTCCTCGCCTCCCTCCTGGCTCAGGCAGGGGGACAGGGGCAACCCCCCGTAGGCCAGCCCCATCTCCTGTAAGAAGGGTGAGGGGGGATCAAGGAGGTACAGAGACTCCTCGTCCATATCAACGTCCTCCCCCATCAAGGGAGGCAAAGGGGGGATGGCGGGAAAGTTATGCCTGAGGCCCCCGTGGGACCTCTTACCCCCTCTCATGCTGCGGGGCCAGGTGCGGGCCTTTGTGGGGGGACAGAAGACAGGCTTGGGGGGGAGGAGAGGAACGCTGTCGCCCTGGTCCTGCTCCAGCGAAGGGGACTCTCTTTCCGAGTCGGAGGCCTTGGGGGATTCGGAAGGCTCCTCGGGGATCTGCCTGATGCCTGCTTTGGGAGAAGCCGCAGTGCGCCTGTGGTGCTCCTCCCTCTTCCTCTCGCTGTGTCTGGCCGCACCGGGGCTTTGGTGGGGGTGGCTGGAGCTGCCCTCGTTAGGTCGGCTCGGGGCCACGGACGGGAGCTGGGTGTAAAGCGGGCCTTTAGAAGGAGAGGGCTGCCCGTGTTTGTGCGGTTGCCTCTGAAGCAAAGGGTGGAGCTGCTTCGACCTGCCCTGAGAGTGCTGCTGCAGAGGGGGGACAGGACTCACCGTCGGGGTGAGAGAGGGAGAGGAAGAGACGGAGGGAGTGTGAGGTGCAGAGGAGAAGGGAGGAGGGGTGTAGGGAGGTAAGGGAGGAGTGGAGGTGGGGGTGGATGGTGGAAGGAGGGAGGGAAGAGGTTGGAGAGGGGAGAGGGAGATCCCTGGCCCAGAAAGACGTTTCTCAGTGCCCTCCGTGGATGCCAACTCAAATCTCTCGGCAAACTCCGGGTAGCTGGCGGGCATGAAGGCTTTCCAGGAACGCCGGTTGGGGTTGTCCTTCTTATCGCCGCCCTGGTGACGTCTCTTGGTCACTGCAGCCGCCACGCCGGACCCCGACGACGAGGGAACAATCGTGGAAACCACCCCGCCCAACGGGGGCGACATGCTCTGGGGGTCCCCGGTTAGTTTCAGGGCGTCGAAGATCACCCTCTCGTCTAGCCTCCTCACCACCCCCGCGGCATCGCTGGCGCGGGAGACAAACACGCTGCTTAGATCCGTCCCGATGGTTCCGTTGCTGGACAACGTGCTTCCGTCTCCCCCCAGGGTGCTCCGGGAAGGCTGGCTGAGTTTGGTGCCCTGGTCGATCTGTTCGTTGATCCGCATGGTGTCGTAGATGGAGCGCTGGGGGACGTAGCAGTCCTCGATGTAGGCCTCGTCATCGTCCCCCTTGCCCAGGCAGCGAGGGTTTTGCCGCAGGCAGTCCGGCCGGCTCAGGGGCTTCCCCATGCCGGCACTCAGACTCCTGTGGAGCAGCCAGGGAAACCCTGTGGCGAGGATGGGGCTCCTATGGTGGCGGGTACAGAAACACTCCGCAGTGGTTTGAGCAGGAAAAAGGGAAATAAAAAAAGGAATAGTCCGCTTTGGAAATAAATGTCACTGGTTACGAGGTGAGGAGAGGAATCAGTTCAGCTGCTCAACCGCCACCTCTCGAATAATCAAACGATTAATCTACTTACATTCAGAGTCTCTCAAAACTCTTTACATCCTCAGAACATAATTCAAAAAGAAGTATTACAATCCAGAGGCAGTAGTTCAAATGCTTTATAATTCTGCTAAGTGACTTCAACAGCAGTGCATATTAGCTTTTCCGAGATGCTCTGCAGCATCAGTGAGGGAGGGAGAGAGACAACCCTTCCTTGTAGCAACATATTAATCAACTGCTCTGTTTGTTTGAAAGACCGTTAGGACGTGGGTGGGAGGGAGGGAGGACAGAAGTAATCGCAGTCGGCACCTACCGAACGTCTAAAGTCCAAAAGGAAGCGAGCGCCATGGAGATAACACCCCTTTGTTATGTTTTTTAAAAACCTTAACTCCCCCTCAAACGCGCACACGTGTACACTCCCCCAACTCCTTTCACACTCCACCTTGCTACAGTTTCCTTCCCTCTCTGCTTTCTCTCCCCACTCACTGCTGGCTTGCTCTGTCCTTGGCTGTGTGTCCGCAGGAGAGGAGAAAAGGGTTGAGCAGTTTTAACCGTCTGTAAGCGGGAGCCGGAGAAGTGTAAAAGTCTCCTTTTAAGGTGAGAAAACCACTCTGTTACATAAAAGAATGGCTGCGTGGGGTGAGAAAAAGAAGAAACTGCTGCAAGTCCCACAAGGCTTTGTTTCTTCTTTGTTCAACTTTGTTCCTTTGTTCAAATGAATGAATGTTTGCCAGAAAGAAATTAATGGAAAAATCCATATCCAGGACTGTAAAAATGTAAAAACGTTGATCCATAAAGTCTTTAGGGAACAAACGAAACTGCTGCCATAGGAAAAAGAAAACAAACACTCACTCATTGCCTGTTTGTTCCTCTCTGAGCCTTACAGTCTTTTTCCTCTTTCTTTCTCTCTCTTTCATTCCCGTTATAAAGCAGGAGTGCTGCATGTCTGGGGGAAGGAGCCTAGTCCATGGCTGAGGTACCTCTTCATTTCTTTTGTTGACACCACCATCATCCCCTTCAAAAAGTCCATTCCATCATCCACACAGTGAAAGTCAATACTGCAGTTGGAAGATAGAAAAAAAAATGGGGACAAAGAAAATAGCAGAGCCCCTTTTCCACGAGGAGTGAATGAGAGTGCCTGTCAATCTTTCATTCTTTTTGTCTGTCTCTCTCCATCTCTATTCCTTCACAGCTCCAGGGGAGAGGCGGTGTAGAGGCTAGGGAGCCCAGGCACGGACAGTGCTGGAGGGGGCTGAAGCCGGAGAGGGTGTCTGGGGGAGAAAGGGCAGAGGGGGTGGGGTGGGGGGTGGGGGGGGTAGCTGGAGCCTGAACCAGCCGGGCAGAGCTGCGAGTTACGGGACTGTGTCCAGAGGGCAGAGACCCAGACAGTCCTCCCAGCTCCAGCACAAGCTCTGCCTTGCAGGCGCTCGCTTTCTCTCTTCAGTGCAGACAATCCCCGGACATGCTCCCTTCTGGTTCTCCCCTCCGTGTTCCTTTCTCTCTTTCACAGCCGGCTCCTGACAGAGTGAAGCAAAGCGGCGAGCAAGCCCAATTCCTCTTTTTTTCCTCTTTTTCCTCTTCTTTCTCTGGGTGCTAGACTGCCTTGCTTTCTTTCTCTCTGAGCCTCTCTATTCTCAGGCCACTACAGAAATGGTTTGCAGCTGCTAAAAAAATCTCCCTCTTTTCCTCTCTCTCTCTCACTCGCTCACTCACTCACTCACACACACACACACCCCCCTCTCGGTCTCCCTGCCTTACCCACTCGACCGTCCCTGCGCTCTCTCTCGCTCTCTCTCTCGCTCGCTCTCTCTCTCGCTCTCTCTCTCGCTCTCTCTCTCTCCTCTGTTTTTGTTTGAATCCAGCTCCGTTTGTTCTGTTTCCTGCGCTGGTATTAAAACACAGGAAGTGCTCCAATCATCCCGGTTTCCTTTCCCAAAGAAAAAAAACACACACACATACACGAAGAAGGGAGAAGGGTTGGGGAGTGAACTATAGAGGAGGGAGGAGCAAGATGGAAAGGGGCGTGGAGCCAGAGAGAGAGAGAGAAAGAGAGAGGGCAACAGAGGGAGAGAGACTGATAGGCAGGAGGATTTTTCTTGTTGCAAAAAAAAGAATCTGCGTGTGACGAGAGGGAGCGGATTATCCCGAATATCTGAACACCACTCAAATCAACTCTTCAAAATGAGCGAGGGATGGACAGCCAGAAAGACCATCAATCAAAAGACAACCTCGCCCTGTTTTTTTCCACCGTGCTGACGGAAGACAAGAAGTGCCTGTCTCCTTCCCTGTGTCATGGGATTTGTTCAGGGGCAAGTCTGTAAAAAGAGCTCCGGTTGTCGTGATGGTGAGAGCACTACATTCACCGACGCTTTGTAATCCAGAACCTGAATCTCCTGGGCCGACCAAGCACATAGAAACACTGTCCATAGAGAGCAAAACGATACACGGGAAAAATGAAAGAAGGGGGGAAAAAAAGAGGGGGGAGGGGAGTGATCCGAGATGACCTGCTAGCCAGCAGAGAACTAAAATAAAGGCTTCTCTTGTTCCAAAATAAACAGCAAGAGAAGTATACAATCTCCCACATCCATCTATCAAATCTATCTATCTATCTCCCTCTCCCTCTTTCGCTGCCAGGTTTGCAGTGAGTCAGTATTCCTGTGAGCAGGGTAGCGTAGGGGGGGTGCACGCCATAAAACAACATGAAAAAGAGAGAGACACACACACAAAAGTCAGCGATATTCGCAGTCTCCACTTGTGCATTCCCGTCTGCTCTTCCACCGAAACCCAATCCAGCCAGGAGAGCCAGTGTGCGCGTGTGTGTGTGTGAGTGAGTGAGCGAGCAATAGTGTGGGGGCCCAGAGGGAAGTATCAACGAAGAGGGGGGGTTCTTTAAGATGCCATACAAAAACCCTGAATAGATGCACTGGGGAACTTTCCAGCAAACATGGCAACTTGAAGCAACGTACAAAAGTGGAGGGCTGTAAGCCGCTGTATTTTCTGGTGTGCTGATTTGTTATCCAAAGTTACCCATAGTCACCCAGTAACCAGCTGTGGTGTGGCTCTCTTCTTTTTATTCCCCCTCTTTGCCGTCTTCTCTCTTTATCCTCCCTTCCCTTTCTCAGTTACTCTTGACTGTTTGTTTAAAACTCTCTGGAATAGATCCGCCACTGTGAACCTAACGCACGCCTGTTTTCCCTCTCTTTCTTTCTCTCTCTTGCTTGCTTGCTTGCTTTCTGTGTTGCTCTCTTGGCCAGATACACATTCTCCACCTCTCAGGCGGGAGAGAGTGTGCTCTCTTTCCCTCCCTTCACCTCTTTCGCAGTGTCGCCTATCAGTTGCTGAAAGTCGCCTGTGGCCTGCATGTCAAATACGCCATGCTTTATTTGAAACCTCGTCCGTCCGTCCGTCTCTCTCTCTCTCTCTCTCTCTCTCTCTCTCTCTCTCTCTCTCTCTCTCTCTCTCTCTCTCTCTCTCTCTCTCTCTCTCTCTCTCTCTCTCTCTCTCTCTCTCTCTCTCTCTCTCTCTCTCTCTCTCTCTCTCTCTCTCTCTCTCTCTCTCTCTCTCTCTCTCTCTCTCTCTCTCTCTCTCTCTCTCTCTCCCTCTCCCTCCCTCCCTCCCTCCCTCCCTCCCTCCCTCCCAGTTGCCCCGCAGCTGTCACTCCCGCGCCCATGGCAAACGTCTTTATTGAAACAAAAGGGGTTTGTCAAGTCCTCTTGACCACCCCCAACCCCAGCTCACTATCTCTCGCGTGAATTGTGACCAACTAACATAAATCCTACCATGCCCAAAAAACACACATCAAAGATAACTTCAATATCTAACTTACATTTTGCTAATTTAAACATTATTGCTCCTTTCATGCGTTCCCTGTTTCCCCACAGACGGTGTCTGATCCTATTCTTCCGCTTCTTGACCCCTCTCCGTCTGTCCATCCCCCACTCCACTTTTCTAATTCTCATTCATTCCTTGGTTGCCATGGCTGGTTAAAGAGTCACAGCTCAAAACTGCAGAGGAGGGGGACGGGGGACGTTGGAGGGTGATGATTATCAAACCACCGAGTGGTTAAAGGAAGTACACATGTTTATGACACACACGCACGCACGCACACAGGTGTAGGGCAGAGAGACTGTTATTGACTTTGCAGGGTCACTTGCTCGTACATAGAACAACACCTGTCTAAATGAAAGTGTGTTCTCTCTCTTGTCACCTGTCCTTCTCTCCCCCATGCCTCTATTCTATCCCTCACTCTAAACAGAACCATTCGAGGGTGCGTCCATACTGTCATTTTGTTCTAAACGCAGTCGTTTATAGAAGTTACTATCTCTGTCTCCTTCTCTTTTATTGTATCCAGAAAGAAAACAGCACCCCTCCCCCTCTCAACTCTGAGCAGCAGCAGTTGTATTATTAACTAGCACAGAGCGCTTTACCTGCCGATGTGTGAAAGCAGCTATTGTTCTCAAGTCTCCCAGGCAGACCGGCAGGTACAAAGAGAACTGGCCAGACACGCACGCACACACGCACATACGCACACACACACATAGAAACCCCCTTGCTGATCCATTACAGCCTTAATACTTAATAACACACTTGTCAGTCACACCAGCCAGCCCCACAAACACACACACACACAGACACACACACAATCTTCTCATGATAATATTTTCAGCCTCCAGGAAAATTGTAAAGATTTTTAAACAGATTGCCAGAGGTGTGTGTCTGTGTTCACGCGTGCTTTTTAGGAACATCAGAAAATTCACACTTTCACACCTGAAAGGCAAGCTTACAGCTGCAGGGCTCTCTGTTTACATTGCTTAAATGCAGCCTACGCTATGAAGAGAAGTGTAATGAGGGTTTTTCCCACATTGTGGACAGTTTAGGGGTCATACATATATTTCCAGAACTTCTGTTCAAGGACCAAGAATAGACCCATCCTCTCTCGCTCTCTAACACATCAACCAACACACACACCCTGTCACACACACCCTGTCACACACACACACACACACACACACACACACACACACACACACACATACACACACACACCAAACAACACCTGTGATTAGTCCTGCTATGGGTGCACAGTGGGCTCAGTGTGTGTCGGTGAGCGGAGGTCAAAAGTCTCGTCACATGAAAACACTGTGATCTCATCCTGCCCCATCAACGCAACAACTGAAATGTTCTATTCTGGGCCTTTTGAAGTGACCCGTTTCGGTTATTGCTCTGTTGATGCCAAACAGGGTATTTATTATGCTTGGTCTGCTCACAGAGAGCAGTGCTGGAGGAGAGATGAGAGAGACTAGGCTTGGCTGATGTGGCATGCCAGTCTAATTCACAACAGCTGAAACAATACACGGCCCTTCAAGCCGTCAGTTAGACCGCGACATTACACACACACACACACACACACACACACACACACACACACACACACACACACACAGAGACAGAGAGAGAGAGAGAGAGACCAACCAGCCAGCAGGTTGCAAGAAAGGTTTGTAAGAGAAATCAGGTCATATGATTAGAGGAATTACATTAGCTCGATCCAATCAGCCCCTTGTGGAGGAAAGCAAAAATGAAGATGGAGCAGAGAGAGAAAGAGAGCGTAGAGCCAAAACACTGGGCAGGTCTGTTTACAGGAGATGGTGCGTGACCCGTGTTTGCGTAAGACACATGTGTCACTGCGTGTGTGTGTGTGTGTGTGTGTGTGTGTGTGTGTGATAAATTGCAGTCATGGGAAATTGTACTAGGGTGTGACACAAAGACTCTGACCCTTAGCTTTGTCTTTAAACAAATTGGATTCAATCTTGCTCAAACTCAAATAAAGAATCTAATCCTAACCATTACTCAACTTCTTCCCAGGGAATTTTACTGGGTTAAGAGAAAAGAAAACACTGGCACACCTTGACCACGTAGTAGTTTCCCACATGCCGAAAAGCTATGTGAACTGAACTACACTGAACTGAACTAAGCCACACTGAACAAAACTACACTGAACAAAGCTGAACCGATCTACACTGAACTGAACTACGCTGAACTGAACTAAGTTAAACTGAACTAAGTGGAACTAAGCTGCGTTGAATGTGCAATACTGAGCTAACATGCCCTGGTTTGGTTTGGTACACTACGGTACACGTCCAGTAAAACACAAACCGAGTAGTTGCTGACACGGTATCGGGAAGATTAGTGACTCACACTGACAGTATCCTGAAGTCCCCCAGGGGCTGCCACCTATACTGGATGATGATATAGAGGCAGAGGGGGGAGGGGGCAGGGGTGAGGACAGGGGAGACGGGAGCCCATGATTTAGAAGAAGCATTCCCTCGACCGTCTTCCCCCATCCCGTCACCCAGGCTAACCAGCCCTGCCCAGGAATGGCCATCTGCAGCTCAGGGGCCGTGCGACCCCTCTGGACTTATCCCCAACCCACCCGCCCATACACTGCGTCAGCTGCTCTGAGACTGGGGCCGAAAGCAAGGGCATGACGGAGGGGTGGTGGTGGGGCGGCTATTGGTGCCACACCCTGGTGAGTGAGTGTGTGTGTGTGTGGGGAGGGTGGGGAGACAGCTGAGATTCCCATTGCGCCCCCCGAAAAAGACAGGAATTAGAAGCATCCTCCGATGGAAGCTGCAGTGCACACTCCTTCTGCGAACACCCACATGCAAACACATACCCACACGCACGCGCACGCGCGCACACACACACACACACACACACACACGCACACACGCACACACACACACACACACACACACACACACACACACACACACACACACACACACACACACACACAAACTAGTGTCTAGTCTAGTCTATCAATACAGCACCCCTAAATACACACGTGGATTCCACAACAGACCTTGTGTGTAGACAGTATGGCCAGACATAAAATACATGCATGTCTACATACTTAACAGACAACCTATACCCTCTCTCATTTGCCAGCTTTGACAGTGAGAGTGAGAACAAAGCTGCAGGCCATTTCAAACAACGTCCACGAATCTCTCCTCCCTCCCCTCCCCTCCCTCCCTCCCTAGCTCCCTCCCTCCCTCCCTCCCACTTTCTCACTCTCATCCCTCCCTTGGCGAGTCAATGAGATCAGTGTTTAAGAGTTCAACAATAAGACCGGCTAATCTGACAATATATCCCTCCCACTCCCATGCCCCTTTACCCCCTCACACGCCCCTCTGTGTGTGTGCGCACGCACACACACACATACACACACACGAACACACACAAGCACACAAACCTTTTTACCCCCTCTAAGCAGCATGACATCATCCCTGTGGATTGGGAATGGGGTTTGGCAGGGGGAGGGGAGGTAAGGATGGAGGCAGCAAGAGTGGAGGAGGAGGGTGTCCCTGTCTGTATTCGGGCCAGACAGACATGTTTAGGTTTAGAAGGAATTGACCGGGATCAGTTACAGGGGGCTGGAAAACAGAGAGAGGTGGGGGACATAAGGAGAGATTGGGGGGGGGGGGGCAGAGAAAGGGGGGTGTCCAGGGAGTGTAGAAAGACGATCTCAGAGAAGTCGCTCTTTCTCTTTATTTTAGTCCACCCCCCTCTCTCTCTCTCTCTCTCTCTCTCTCTCTCTCTCTCTCTCTCTCTCTCTCTCTCTCGGCCCTGTCAACCTTCTCTTCCCTGTCTAACTTTCCCCTCTGGACTCCATTCCCTGAACCTCCTAAAAATACCCCCGTCCACCCAGACTTGACTCGCCATGCTCTGGAGATACAGCCCGGTCTGACTGCAGCCTCACAATGTGCCATTCTACTGCCGGGCCCACGGTGGACTCCCGGCTGATAGGAATTAGAAGCACACGTGACTCAACCAGACAGCCGCTCACTCACACACATTCCATTAAACTGCCTGTTCTCTGCCTGTTCTCCCGTTCTTCTTCTTTTTGTCTTTCTTTCACTCTGCCGCAGCTCTCCATCTCTCCCCGAAATCTCTCCATTTCCCTCCCTCCATCCATCGCTCTCGCTCTCTCGCTCTCTCTCTCTCTCTCTCTACACCTCTTCATCTCCTCTGACTGTTTGTCCTCGGCCACACGTTCATCCGGCTTGGTCTCATTAGGAGGCAGACAGGACAAAAGGACAAAGAAAAGGAAGAGAAAGAGGGATAGGGGGATAATACTAGAAAGGTAGGTAGAAAAAGAGATTGAGAAGAGGAGAGAGCTGTGGATCACTTTATGACTAGCCATGATAAATCTGGAGATTACTGAATTAAAAGAAAGAGAGAGCATGAGAGAGAGAGAGAGAGAGAGAGAGAGAGAGAGAGAGAGAGAGAGAGAGAGAGAGAGAGAGAGAGAGAGAGAGAGAGAGAGAGAGAGAGAGAGAGAGAGAGAGAGAGAGAGAGAGAGAGAGAGAGAGAGAGAGAGAGAGAGAGAGAGAGAGAGAGAGAGAGGGGCGCAGACGCACACACCAGGGAGGGGAAATGAAGGACAGCAAGGGAAAAATGTGTTTCCTTCTCTTAGTCATCTTCATTTTACCCGGAGAACAAATCACCACACAGGGACAACCAGCACTTGTACAAGACATTTATAAAAAAAATTTAATAATTGCCTATCGTTTAAAGAGAACGGGATGTGGCATAGATCAAAAGAAATGTGGTCTTGGACTGAACGAACTGTCTGTACTGACTGCATTCTCTACAATAAAAATAAATTAGGAAAGCTACTATGATGAAGATGCCAAAACAGTACATTCCTATGGTAAACTACAAAGGAATTCTCCACTACAGTTTATTGAAGTCTTGGTTTCCGGCTAAAAAGGCCTTCCCCCTTCCTGCAGGGGGTGAACAGCTGTAAAGGAATAGTTTCAAATCATCTTAAATTGCACTACAGATGGAAAACAAATAATTTCCATTCTAAAATGTAACTGAACTAGCCCTTTAAGTAAGAAAATGGGAAAACGATTAGTGTCGTTAACTCTGGTGTCAGATTTAGATATACTTCCATCGCCATGGAGACCAGGCTAACGAGTTGTTCAAGTGCTAGAAGCTGGCGCCTGAACATCAGGGGGTGAAAGTAGTGGGGTTAGGGTAGTGAGGGGAGCGTTGAGGAAATGTTGGGAATACCTTTACAGCGCTTAGTGAAAAGTTATTCAGCAGTGTGTGTGTGTGTGTGTGTGTGTGTGTGTATGTGTGTGTGTGTGTGAAACAGTTTAGAACCTTGACTACAGCAAGTCCCTTAAGGTAACACACTTGCACTTTCTCTCAGGCACATACCCAAACACGCACAGTCAGAGCCCCTCATGCTCTTAAGTGATATGAGCAGAAGAAGGGAGGGTCAGCAGACAGATCATCAGTGAAGGGCTCTATAAATACTGCAAAGAGCCAATGGTGCAGGAAAAGGTCACCATCCACCCAACTGCATGATGGGTAGGATGAGGAAGTAACCACCACTGAATAACGATTGGGACTGGATCCAAACCGCTGCTGTAGCATTAGTGTTTTTGTTTTGTAATTGTATACAATAAATGTATATATAAAAATATAAATGTATACATATATATATAGTAATGAAGATCATGATGCATGTTACAACGGCAGTTTGATTGATTCCCAGTCATGTAATGAGTGATGAGTAAAAGCGGTCTCACCGGACAGCGGCCCCATTACCCCCCGGTCTTTCCTACCTTGAACTCCTGCAGCTGTTGTTTAATCGTCTCCACCTCCGTGCCCACCACTCCCTGAGTGGTCAGCCCGTCCTCCGCGTGGCCCAGCAGCCCTTGCAGCTCTCCCACCAGGCTGTAGAACTCCTGGACCCTCTGGGCGGCGTCCTCGATCTGCCCCAGCCTGCCTTGGCCTCGCTCGGCCAGCTTGCCGGCCTGTCGGCTCAGGGCCTCCGTCTCCCTCCGCAGGGCCAGCAGGTCGGGCGAGGAGCCCTCGCGGCGGAGCATGGCCGTGCAGTCGCCGCCGTGGCCCTCCAGCTCCGCCCTCAGGGCGGCCAGACGGGACAGGAAGCCCCGGAGGGCGTCGGCCTGCGAGGCCAGGGAGTCGGCGTCCCGGCCGACGGGGCCGAACGAGTCCAGCTCGTCGTCGAGGTCGGCGAGGCGGGAGAACACGTCGCGCACGTGAGACTGGACCTCGCCCACGCCCTGCAGACGGGACTCCAAGGCCGCGCAGCACTGCTCAATCTAAGGGGCAAGACGGAGAAAGGAGAGTGAGCCGAGGCGTTACAAATAATAAACTGTAAAACGAGCCAACACCAAGATCCCTGTTTGGATCAAACTGTAAATAAACAACTTAAACGTTGGCGCAGTATTCGATTCAATAAACGCACCATACATAAATAAAATGTCTGGTGTCTGTATGCAGTGGATTAATATAACTGTAATAGAATAACTGGACTAGAATGGAATTACTGGAATGAGGAAAAAGTTGCTGATTCATCTGAAACAGCAGCTGTTTTTTATGACTGCCCTCCAGATGGGTCACTGGGATAAGTCTTGCGTATTATGAAGGGAATGGAGCATCTTTTAATCAATAACAATTCATGCTGCTGTTACAGATGTAAGCTACAGTAAGAGCCATATTGATTTTAAAACCTTATATGGGATATTTGGAAACGGTATAGGAATGTATTGAGATACAAAAGCAATGTGTAGAGACCAGGTTCCTTGGTTTACATTTCAAACAGTGATTCAGTGTTCAGAATACCCACAATGACCATATATGACCACTGCAACTCAAATACTTGAACTCTTCTGACAACTCAAAGTTGTTCTGCTCTGTGTCAACTGAAACACGCTGTGTCCACACACACACACACACACACACACACACACACACACACACACACACACACACACACACACACACACACACACACACACACACACACACACACACGCCACAAGCCCCCCTCACACAATGACCCTTGGTATAAATAGCTCCCTGTGCCATATCTCTGCCACCCTAGGGTGAATAATTTGGCTGTGATTCAATACAGATAAATCAGGGGTCCATGTCAGATCTGCTTTCACTTGATATGATTTAAAGAACAAGTTGTGCAGTACAAGAATGAGAAAACGTATTAAAACAGTTGGAATTACAACTTTTTGAACAAACTTTAATTAAAGCACCAGACTAACGAAGGGGAAACAAAGAATCACCCGCTGAGGGAACTTATACAGCAAAATGGGCATTGAGACCCTTATCGAGGACTTCAGTCACGTCCTTTTGGTTCCCCTATCTCCCTCCTCACCTTCTCTGTAATTCCTCCATACTCCTTCTCCGTCTCTGCAGCATGCTGTGCCAGCACCTGCCCTCCCTGGGTGCTGCCCCCTGGTGTCTGGGGGGCGTCCTGAACCAGTCCCATGGCCAAGTCCCGGAGGTAGACCACCTGGGGCTGCAGCGAGCGCAGGGCCTCCTGTTGGCTTCTTAGCCTCTCCAGGCTCTTGTTGCTGCATGCCTGTGGAGAGAGAGAGGGGGATAAGTAATATTTAAAACTCAAGTTAGACTCAAGTGATGAATGTTTTGGCTGGTGCACAACAGTAGCACGAGCGATAGTATTGAATTGCACCTGCAGTCTATTCTATAATTATATTAAAATATAATAATTTCACACACTTGAATTTTTCATACATGCTTTGCAGATGGTTATTGTTCAACAGTTAGTATTATAATTTATATTTGAACTACTACCACATTTGCATTTACGTCAGATTCATCATGGCTGTTGTACCTGCGGCCCCAGAGCTTCTTGGACCTCTATCTGATGCTTGGCAGCCTCCAGTCTCCTCTCCACGGCCTGCCTCCCTTCCTCAAACTCCTTCAGCCGCCCAGCCAGCTCCTCCAGCTGGGCGTTGCCGTTCTGGAGCCGCTCAGTCAGCCCGTCCACGCGCCGGTTCAGCTGGGCCTTCTCGTCACGAACCTCCTCCTCCCCGACCTGACACTGCTCCAGCAGCTGGTCGGCTGCAGTGTTCAGGGCCTCCAAGAGGGGGCGTCTCCGCTCCAGGTCCAGCCCCAGCCCCCGGGCCTTCTGCAGGGCTTCGTCCAGGACCTGGGCGTCCAGAGAAGGCTGGATCTCCCTTTCTTTTCCTTCACACTCCTCTAGCCAGGGGGTGAGCTCACGGCAGTGCTGCCGGTAGGTCTCTGCCTTGCTCAAAGTGGACTTCAGGCGGTTCTGACGCTCTGTGATCTGCTGGTTGAGCCCTTCCCAGTCCCGGCGTAAGGCAGCGAGACGGGATTGTAAGGCCGCCCGCTCCTCGCCACCGGCGGGGAGGGATGCCAGGAGGGAAGCCCCCTCTGCCTGGATGAGCTCGTAGGGGCCTCGCTGACTGGCTACCCCCCGCTGGATCTCTTCCTGCTGGCCTAGGAGGGAGCGAAGGGCCTCCGGTTGGCAAGGCAAGGGGCCTGTGGAGGATTCTCGGGGATCACCTCGGTTGTCTAGCCAGGACCGCAGCTCCTCAAACATCTGCTGGAACTGCTGCGTGGAGGAGAGCGCCGACTGGAGCTGGGACAGACCGCCAGCTAGGGAAAGACAGAGAAATATTGGTATAAATAATACCACACACACACACACACACACACACACACACACAAACAGACACTAATTGAGCCAAGCCTCATACTGCAGGAAGAGCCAACTGACCCGCTCTATCCTCCAGACTTTGCAGAGGTCCACTGACACCTTCCAGCCTCTTGCGGAGCTCCTCCTTCAGGTAGGGCTCGGCCACGATGGCACTCAACTCCCCGCACAGCCTCTCCGCCTCGGCCAGCTGCGTGCGCCGCTGCTCCAGCTCCGAGCGGATCTCCCCGGTTTCCTGGAGGCGGCGTTTCAGGGCTTCCGGCTGGGCGCTCAGGGACGCCTGGCCGTCCAGACGCTCTCCCAGGCCTGACACGCTGGTGGACAGCTCCCTCAGCAGGGACTGAGGGCGGAGAAGGATGGAACGATGAGCACATTCTAGGACAAGGAAATCTACGTACATGCATTTTATTCTATGCGTCATGTCGTGGATCTAAAAGGGTCTACAGTGGATATGGTGATACATAAATTACAATGGAAAGATAAGCACTTTTTATGATGACGAAATACTTGCACATGCAAGAAAAGGAGACCATTTTACAATATTCCTAGCAGGGCAGGTAGTTTTCATATAATATCAATTGTATTTTATATACTGTAATACCATATAACCACATCCATTTTTGATTTACTGAAATAAAAGTCCATGAAGCCTACCTGGTAGCGTTCGCTGGTGCCCTGGGCCTGGCCAATGTTGTCTGACCTCTGGGTCAAACGTCCGGTCAGGTCCTCCCATTGCTGGGTGATGGAGCCCAGCTCGGACCGGACCTCGGCCAGGTCCTTCGGGTCCGACTCGCCGTCACCGGACGGGGAGAGGATTCCCTCGGCGGACTGGGTGAGCTGCTCGAACTGGGGCCGGCGTGTCTCAAACTCACGCAGCATGAACTACAGAACAATAACCAAAGACAAAAGTTCAAATATAACCGATTTCCTAATATTTTGGGGACTTGAAATAAGAATTGCTATCAGAATGGTTTGAAGTTTTTTTTTATGTTACACATTTGAAGACTATCATCTTGCCATTCATTAATTCACATACATACACAATGAGTGTGTGTGTGTGTGTGTGTGTGTGTGTGTGTGTGTGTGTGTCAGCCATTCACCTGTGCTTGCTGTTTCTGAGTGTTGAGCATGTTGGGGTCGATGCTGAGGGCTCCCAGAACGCTCATCATAAGCTCCTTCTCCCTCAGCCAAGGTCCCAGCTGACTGGCTGCTGACGCAAAACTGCCTAGCCTATCAGCACACGTCTCCAGCTCATTCTGCCTCTGCACTGCTGTCTGGTTGGCTTTCTCCCAACGTGCATCTAAGGAGAAATCGCAAATCCAAATGAGTTCAATATTTTCATACAAACAAAAGAACTGGCGTGCTCACCTCAAATATCTATCATGGATAATGGGTGCCTACCCAAAATCACATAATAAACAGCTAAGTGGTTGGCACACAAATAAGTATGTAAAATTTGTACTGCTTGTGCAGCAGCAGGAAACACAGATGGGTTTCAGCCCTAGGCTTTTCTCAGCGTTATTACAATAATAACCTAATAACACTAAGGAAAGCCTAGGGCTGAAACGCGTCCGTCTTTCTGCTGCTGCTCATGCAATCAAAATATTACATACTTATTTGTGAGTGCCGGCGACTTAGTTGTTTATTAAATCTTATTATAAACATCATCAATAAACCGGTAAAAGACAAATCATGTAACCTTACATATCTCTTAATGGTGTGTTTAATCAGTCACAAATGGTCAGGGCAAAAAATACCTTTAAGCTAGCCTTCTCCTGCACTATGGAACACAAATTACATCAAAAAACGACAAACCTTGGAGTCATAACAGCAAAACGGAATCAATCTGGTAAATATGTCAACCGTGACCCCAACAATGATGGCGGAATCCAGCAAGCAAAACACTATGGTATATAGAACACGACTGAATAGCATGTTTTAAGGTTAGGCTTCATGCCTGGCATTCAAGTTTTGTTTTATTTGTCACGTGTCGTATCCAAGTGCAAATGACAGGGACATGTATTCCTGCAAACTCCGGAACGTGTAAACAACACCCAAATAATACAATAAAAAGGAGGAGGGAGGACAGAAGATAAAAATATGCAAGGGATCAATTAGCAGTGTTTTCACTGGTAACATTTTGCGGTGGTGCATCGCCACGGGAAAATCACACCCAAAGCTTACTCATTTGGAAAATGTTCATACAAATGCTGTCTCCAAACGTTTTTTATTTTATATCATTTATTTCTGCTTAAATGCGGAACTTGTAACTTGAACAAGACTCCCACTGAAAGTGTATACAACACAAATTCACAAAGAGGAAACACATTATTCTGCCCTGGTAGTTCAGTCCTTTCTATGACTCAAGAGCTGGGAATACAACTGTGCGTGCCTTGAACCCACACAGTTTCAAAATAAAGTTCGGTAAAATATGAGTATAAAGCCTCCAATAGAAGATCGTACCTTGAGATCCTTACCTCCAACTGGGCCACAGTAAAAAGCATCTAATCTTGGAGAGAAGGTGCAAATAGCTTTTACAGCATGACCTCCCACAATCTCCCAGGATAATATTGATCGCTTCAACCTACTACTGTCCCAATCCCATTTTAAACCTCCACCCACCAGTACTTAAAATTGAATTTCCATTTAGTATAATATTGTTTTCTACTTACACTTGCTGTATTGTCTCCATCACCTATCTCTAAGAACAAATATTGACTGCCAAAGAGCCACTTTAACTTTCCACACAACTCTTCATTGAGTTGAATCACCCTGGGGCCATGACAGATAAAAACACCAAAAGCTAAAACATTTCTGCTGTCTGACGACACTCACCAATCTCCTGAAGCTGTTGTTTCCACGTATCTGCCTCTGGAGAGTCAGGGTTCTCTTTGATCAACTTCCTTAATGTGTTCTTCAGTTCCTCCACCTTCCCAGCATTCTCCGTCAGCTCAGAAAGTAAGGCCTTAGATAAACCCAAATAAAAATAGTTTTAAACTTGTATTCTCTTCATTGGATTTTGGATTAAATATTTATCAATAAATCCAAAAAATCAAACCCCATATATCATCTTATAAAGTCCATAGTTCATCCCAAGCCCTCACCTTGTTCTCCTGTGCCTGGGCACGTACCGCCTCGGGCCTGGAGGGGGACGCGGTCTGTCCCTGTGCCAGGCTCTGCTCCTTGTTGCCCAGCCAGCGGCTGAGCTCCTCAGAGCTCTGCTTGGCGTTCTGCCTCAGGTCCAGGGAGGCCTGCTGACGTCCTCGCCTGTCCTTCAGGTCTGCGCCCAGCGACTCGTAGCGACCGTTGACGTCTGTCACCGCCACCTGCAGCTCTGTCAGGTCTGAGGGAGGGGAAAGCAGAGAGAGGGAATTGGGAAAGCCTTCACCTAAAACGAACAAAAGCTCGTTATAGTCCTTCTCAAGACCACCATTGTTACACTACAGACGAGGTGCTCAAAAAAGCAGCGGATGAAAACAACGGTACACAAAACAAACACGGACAGGAAGCTGACATAATACAAGACGGGACCCTAAAACAAGACATACCAGAGAGCACTGGCTATCATGGTTAAGGGATATGCTGATGAATTCTCGAATATATATGTGGTAGCGGAAGGTGGGATCTGCGATCCATTTAGATGATAAAGAGATATGAGACATGACCCGTGTTTTGGTCGGCTGGGCGGGAAAAAGAAGTGGGGTGAGCTCACCTTTGCAGGTGTGAATGCCATTGATACTGCTGGGGCTGCCTGCACCATTGATCTGGGAAACACCTGGGAGAGAGACACACTTCGACTGAGACAGCAGCACTACAAGACACACACACACACACACACACACACACACACACACACACACACACACACACACACACACTAAGACTGAGACAGCAGCACTACAAGACACACACACACACACACACACACACACACACACACACACACACACACACACACACACACACACACACACACACACACACACACAGGAACACGCACTAAGACTGAGACTAAGTCAACACAAAGCACACAGACTGGAACACACACAAACTTAGAGGGCAATAGGAACAACGCATGGAGCACCATCATCTGCAGGCGGTAGCACATTGGCCTTCAGACCAAGCAAGTAGGTACAAACATATTAAGACCACAGTATTTTAGACATCAAACCTGAACAGTGCGACACTTAAAACATACATCAAGCAGTAACTTCGACATGGAGCCAAACACTTTGCAAAGCACAAAGCTTGGATGAAGACATACAAAGTTATTTGCAGTACGATATGACACAGACAGATAAACGGAGTGTAACCAGGGCTGTAGGATACATTCGCTTTCTTATTAATGACACTGGCCCAGCCCTACACCCCTGTACTCCCCTGTAACCCCTCACCTGTCTTGGTCTGGGGGGCTGTGATGTTGATGATGAGGGTCTCCAGTTCTGACCCGGTCTTGTTCAGCTCCTGGACCCGCACCCCTTGAGAGTCCCAGTCGTTATGCAAGTCCTAAGAGAGAAGACAAATGTGTTTTTTCTATAGTTCGTTTGTGTGTTGATTTTCTCCAGCAATTAAAAACAATATTATTGTAGTAAATCTATTGTGAACTTGTCCGTTGAGTAAAGGCTAGAGCACAAAAACACACGCACACATGCATAAATACGCACACACACCACACACACACACACACACACACACACACACACACACACACACACACCTCGAGCTGCTGCACCCTCCTTTGTAGGCCCTCGGTGTTAAGGTTAGGCTCTTTGGGGGGCAGCTGCTCTTGCGCCGACTGCAGCCACCTGAGAAGAGAGCCAGAGAGCCCTCTGAACTCTCCCAACTGCTGCTCACAGCTCTGGATGGCTGCAAATCTGGGGAGGCAGAGGAAGGAGAATGTAGAAGAAGAAGGTGTGTGTGTGGTGGTGTGTGTGTGTGTGTGTGTGTGTGTGTGTGTGTGTGTGTGTGTGTGTGTGTGTGTGTATTGGATGGGTGGGGAAGGTGAAAGAAAAGGGCAGGTTGAAAAGGGGAGACAGAGAGACATTACTTTCTACTTGAAACCATCTGTTCCTTTGTGGTCAGAAGAAAAACAGTTAACGTCTCAGAATATATTCCACACGATGTTTGTCAGTCATGCTGTCTCACTCGTGTTAATGACAAAGCGCCATTGAAGGGGGTGCAGGCGCGGTTATCTCTCTTTGATCTGGCCCACGGGTTGCTCTCACAGATGTAACACCCCCCTCCCCATTGACTTGGTCTGCCCCGAAGCTACAGTTTGCCAACAATATTTTGCACAAACAACCACGCCTCAAATTTCCAGTCAGCAACAGTATCATCATCATGTTTAGATTTTCAGGGGGGTTTCTGGCTCAGGTCTGGGAGAGTATATTTTGAGCGCCTCTTTATAGGCCGGACAACGAGCCTTGTCCACAAAGCTTATATTAGCCTCCACCAGCCATGTCTTGTTAGCGGAGCTTACACAGCCCACAGAGACTGGACTCCGATACAGACCCACACACAGGCTGGAAACACACAGGGTTCAAAGGCCATGGCTACTATGACAACACTTCCTGCTATGATTTAATCCCCCTCTAGATGTATGCTCCGTCATGGGGCTTCAGACAAAAGCACGACAGACCAGAGCCCACTGGTATTTTGAGAGCCCAGCTCCCTAGTGGTGTGTCACATGTGTGGCCGCTTGCTGGTTCTGTTTCAAAAGGGGGGGCGGCGTAGCAACTGGCATTCCATGTGGTACGAGAACAAATCAGCCAGCCTAGCCACCCACTTAGGAATGCACTAAAGTTGGTGTCGTTAAAACCAAGCGGAGTGTGTCTATTAGGATCGACTAGTTCAGTCGTGTTAAGTCCTAAATATATCGATTTAATTCTGCTTTGTCGATGACCTGGAGTTACGTAAGCGGCCAGGGAGCATATTTTATAAGGGTTAAAGTGAGGGATCTAGCAGCACACTGGATTAGCCGTGCATCATGTGGGCGCCAGCTCCCCCTAGAGGTACTTATCCGATACTACAAGCTTAAAGTCAGCAATTGGAGAAAGTTGCCTTACAACAGAATCGAAATGTTAATTTCTTAAGTGTGTTAAATGGCAATACAACATGCATGGCAGGGTGATTTATATATTTATTATTATATGCATCTATGGTTGCGGGCATACCTTTCATTGATATTGGCTTCCAGACTGCTGAACCCATCGGACACCTCTCTAATGTGGTCCAAAAGGCTGGTCCTATTGGTCAGGGCTTTTGATTGGCTGAGGTCAGTCCCAAGGTCACAGAATGATTTTAGTTGGCCAGCTTCTTGTTCCAGCTCAGACCTCACCTCCTGTTGTGCGGCACAAAGTCATTACATACAGACAAGAGCATTATAAATCGGAACTATTCAATGTCTAGCTAATTGACTCATTCAATTAGCAAATGGGTCTCAAATGAAATGTCAAATGTGAAACTATATTTACTGTAAAATCCAATCTGATGTTTATGATCTGATATTTTCTGTTAATGAAATGTGCGACTTTGTGAATATTCACCAAAGTGGTACTTAAAACAAATAACCCCTATCATTCCTCCATATTTGAATGCTCATTCTTTATTTATATTTCCCTTCTTCACCTCTATGGTCTGTCTGTAGTCTCCCACACTGCGTTCCGGCTGCCCTGCAGGGCTCAAGGCCTTCTGCCTGCTCTGGGTGAAGGCCTGGAGGTCAGCTCCTATCCGCTCGTAGCTCTCCAGCTTGGGCAGGAGGCCTTTCAGCTCAGCTTCCCTTTCCGCCTGGCCGGCCTGGGCTGCGGCATAGCGCTTGGTCAGGTCATCCAGCGCCCCCTGGAGCCCGGAGGCTGTGGAGGCGTCGGAGCTCTTGAGGAGCTTGGTGATGGAGTCACGGCTGGCTTCAACGCTGCCCTGGTGAGATAGAAGCTCTTGTCGAAGTTTCTGGAAAAACAATTTTATGGATTAGTAGGATAATATAAAAACAACAAAACATTTTGGGAGAGGAATAAGAATGAAACACACCAAGTTTAAATGTCTAAGTTGTATGCATACATGTAAAATATTTTGTACTTTTTTTTTTGTAATTTTATTCCACATTACATCGAGTCAATTCCCCTACCTGGTTCTGAGTAAGTGCGTCTTGTGCTGCCTGTGCGGTAGGCTGGACTGGTCCTGGGTTTAGGGCCAGCTCATCCAGCCATGCTAGCAGGCCTTTCAGGCCCTCCTGGACACTGAGAGACTGGGCCACTGCTGTCTGGAGCTGCTTGGCACGCTCTGACACCGAAGCGGACAGGGAACTGAACCTCTTCTCCAGACCATCTGATGTAAAACATAGAAAAGATGTAAATTGCTCAGCGTGATCAAGTAAAATAAGTCAATTTATTACTACCTAGAGAGAAAAAAAGCTATGTACCAAAAGCATAGGCTGAGGAAGACACAACAAATAAAGAACAAAAAAAACAAAACCAAAAAAAAAGTATACAAGATACAGTTGTTCATACTCTACTAGATGGAAGTGTTTAGGAGAAGGCGGTGTCTACCTGCAGTGCAGAGGATGTCTGTGGCTTTGAGCGAGGGAGCCTCCTGAGTGCTGACCAGGTCTCTGCCTGCTCTGCTCACCTTCTCCAGCTGCACCGAGCGCTCCGCCAGCTCATCCTGCAACGACTGGGGAGGGAGAACACACACAAAATCAGTTACGTTGCATTGGAGATCTGGAGACAAGGCACCTGGCTGAAGACCTCTTAAATAAATAACAATGGTCAGTAAATTGGTCAAAATTCTATATTGTTTTGTATCACGTTTACTTCAAAGTCACAATGGATATTATAACACCATGTCCTGTTTATTTTTTTAAATGTAGTTTTGTTATTTGTGTGTGTGTGTGTGTGTGTGTGTGTGAGATTATCTGTGTTTGGATGCAGCCACCCGTGTTCATCCCACCTGTACTTGTCGTAGTGTGTTCTGTAGTGTCTGTGTGTCGCTGTCTCCAATGGGCCGGGCCGTGCTCTGGTTCTGTTCCTGGGTGTTGAGCCAGGTATGGAGCGACACGGCCTCGTCCTGGTACTGCTGGTACCGCTCCAGCAGACCCGACAGGCGCCCGCCCAGCTCTGACGACTGGAGGGAACGAACAAACAGAGACAGAGAGGGGCCAGAGTGGGAGGTCAAGAGTTATGTTGTGTTGTTAAATTCCGCTGCTGCCTTTTAACTGTTTGCTTCCTCAAAGTCGCAACATGTAAGGCATTTTCATCATAGTGTGAGCTTGTGAGGATTCAAAAAAAATCTGACAGGTCATTGGAACCTTATTATCAGACTGACATAGACTATAAATAGGCATACTTTAAATACACTACGGAACATTTTTCTGTCCTTTGAGTATCTAGTTTCTCTAAGTAGATGTGGCCGGTTGTTCAACGATCGACTTTACCTTGGTGTGAAGGGCAGTGTAGCGATGGTTGGCGTCTTGTAACTTGTCAGTCACCAGCTGCTTGGTGTTCTCTAGAGCCGGGTCGGAACCGCCCACACTCTCCAGAGCTCCCTGGACCAAGTCCAGAACCTTCTGTCCCGAGATGGACACAAAACGAAGGTCTGCCTTGTGACAGATCACCTCCTCCGCGAGCTACAAGAGATAACAAACAGTTCACCAGTGAGTTTCCCCCTAAACATGGTATGTGTGTACAGTGACGGCATTAGTGATAATGACACTATTAAAAATACTGTATACAATTAATTTGAGGTGAACAGTTATGTACCGTATTAGGACAGGCTATGTAATATGTAATCTTACATAATGTGTATGAAAATATAAAACATTAATTATTTATGATAATAAATATATAAAATATAAAAAATGCTGGATAAATCGTTTACCTTCTTGTGTTCTTCTAGCCTGCCTTTTAGTCCTTGTGCGTCCGTTTCTCCTTCCCCCAGGGAACGCAACTCCTGCTCATTCTGTTCCAGCCAGGTTCCAAGACTGCCTTGCTCCTGAACGAACTTGGCCAGTTCGTCTCTGAGGGTGTCGAAGCGCTTCAGTCGGTCCTGGCAGCTCTGGAGCTTCTCCTGGTGCTGTGTCTGGAGTTGATCCAGGGCAGCCCGCAGACGGCGCTTCTCCTCGGGAGGGACGCTGGCGTCGGGTTGGTCCAGTAAGGAGCGAGTCGACTGGGCCACTTGGAGTAGCTGGGCCTGCTGGGCCTGGAGCTGCTGGAGCTCAGACTGGAAAGAGGAGAGGTTAAAGTGCCACATTTTTAAAGGAAGGATCCATGTTTGTTTTAATAGTCCTATTAAATAATATATTAAGGCTAACTGTAACTTTAATTATCCTATTCATTTCTACACTGAGGTTTACTAGACAGATGAATTCAAATTTTCAGGATGCTGGGTGGGTTGACTGATAGATGACTGACCTGCAGCATGTCAGTCTGCGACTGTAGAGCGCCCTCAGGCTGTGTGGAGGAGGTAGGGTGGTCAGCACAGTCCAGGCCAGCTGCTTTTTTGCCAGGCTGGCTAAGGGAGGACAGACCCTCCAGCAAAGAGTCAATCTGTCCTTGGGTCTCCTGCAGCTCCACAACCGTTTTTTCCTGGAGTGGTTAACGTTATTACAAAATAAGGGTAGGCAATGATATTACGAGTGTGTTGAAATTAAAATATCTACTTAATTCAATCTAAACTCGCAATAATATAATCAATAATCCAAAACATTTCTACTGATAATGCAAATAATCAATAGTCTAATCTCCTCACCCTCTGTGTGTTTTGTTGCAGAGTGGTGTTGATGGCCGTGTCCAGCTGGCTCAGAGAGGAGCTGGCAGAGCTTGTCAAGTCGTGGTACTGCTCCTTCATCCTGGAGAGCGCCCCCTGGAGGTTGGCCCTCTCCTCAGGGCTGAGGGTGTCGGCGCGTTCGGCCAGGAACTCCTCCACTGAGCGGATGGTCTCCGCCACGCCTTCTCCTCTGGTCTGGAGATCCTTCTGCACCTCCTAGATGGAGGTTCAAGAGAAGCTTTTAGTTTTAAAATATTGAGGGACAGGAGATTGGTATGGCAGTACAGTATACAGGAGGAAACACTGGTCAGAAAACAAGGGTTTTTGGGGTTGAATCGTCTCCTTTTAAAATTACCTTCAATTCTTTCTGTTTTTGCTGCAGGATATTCACGTCGCCTCCAGAATCCGCTGCCACTCCCTGATTGGCCAGCATGCTGGCGGCTCCAGCCAACCACATTGTAAGGCCTTCAAGCTTCTGTGAACACTCTGCTTTTTGATTTTGGACCACCTGACGCAATGAAGAAAAAAAAAAAATAAAGAAGAAGAGTGAACACAAGTATTTGGCCAATCAATCTGCAATAACAAGTCAATAGAACTCATTTATTGAGTATTTATTGAAGCAGAAGCAACCATGAACCAAAACGTTAATTTGTTTTTTTAAAAGCTGACCACAAAACTGAGTTATATTCAGCATTTCTAGTATTTGTACCCATGTTCCTCCCTACCCCCTTTTTGGTGTTTGGCACACTTTGCCAGGCTTTGAGCATAATGTGTCCAGAGCACACACATACACAGACACACGCACACAGGCAAATAAGACAGAAATATATACAGAAATAGACAGACAAGGCCTCTCTCATCAACTAGTCAATCAAGCTACAAGATTGACTAGCACAGAGAGAAATCAAACAAATGACAGTTCTTCATTTGCTCTCTTTTTCCATCCTCTCCGCAATAGGTGAGAGAAGGAAAACATTGGGACCAATAAGGCTTCTCTGTGATCAATCTCTACTCTGTTTCCGTGGTGGCACAAGCGTATTTCATCTGAGGCAATCTGGAAGAGCAAGGCAGACAGGTTAATACACTCGGGGTTATAGGAACACATGCAGAGAGCAAACACACGCTGGCCGTACAAGCCTGTGGATCAAAGTCACCTGGCACAGTTTAGAACAGTAAGAGAAGCATTTGTTGACTAGACAAGTAAGTCTCATATTTTTTATAAAATGTAATAAGTTGCATTCAGGAAATGTGTTTGTTTTACAGTTGAACATGAGTGTGCATGTACAGTATAGGCTAGGTAGGTTTATGAAATTATAGATTACAGAAAGATACAAAAAATACTGTCTGGGAAAGTGTGCATTAAAAAGTACAGCATAAGCTTGACAGAGCATAAGTTAACAATATGATGATGATATGTTAGTGAGTGAGTTAACAACACACTACAGTCCACCGCTCCAACGCTTAGTTTTTTCCAAACCTCTCTCTTCCTTGCATCCTGCCTCTCTCTTTCTCTCTGCTTTTCCTCTTTTTCCTTCTGCTCCTCCCGGTGTCTGCGTAGTTCCTCCCTCTCTCTCTGTGCTGTGAGGGCCTCGGCACGGGCCTGTATGAGGCCGGTCGTCTTGTGGAAGAACCTCTGGAGGTTCTGTAGCTGTCCGAGGAGATGCCTGCTCTGCTCGGGCAGCAGGTCCTGAGCCCGCTCCGATATGAACACCTGGATGTCAAAGGCCACGGTGTTGACGTCGTTTGAGCGGGCCGACAGCGAGGACTGTAACTCCTGAAGAGAATAAAAAGAACAGAGGATAATCAATAAAGGAAAATGAACGCCTTAGGTTTAGCTCTATATCGAGTTTATTAAAAACATGAAATAAGATAAGAAAATGTAAAGTATTGAAAGTAATTTTGACATGCTCCTATATAATACTTTTTCCTACAGCATCTCCATCTATTTATTTCCTAAGAAGTATGATTAGGATATCATAGCGTTTCCCTTTCTAGCTTACCTTGCAGAGCTCCAACTGTCGTGTGAGCTCAGCAGGGCTGCGGTCCGTCTCTTTTTTCTCTGATCCCCCTATCCCAATCATCCCTCCTTCCATCACGGCCTCCGTCTCTCTCAGCCAGGAGAGCTGCTCCTCCACTCTGCCTCCCAGTGACTTCTGTTCTCTGGTCACTGCCTCCTGAAAGAAAGAGCATACATGCAACATTACAAATATGACCCACTGCTATACCTAAAACAGTGCATGATTTTGTTAGATACATGAATAATGTCTGTTCCGCATGGATACCTTGTAGGAGTCTCGATGGGCTTGCAGACCCTGCAGAATGCTTTCAGAAACCCCTCTGGCAGTCTCAAAGCCTCTGACCAAGCTCCGCCCGTCCTTTTCCAAAGCCAATAGGAGCTGGGGAGGGACATCCAGAGGACGAGGCTCCAGAAGTCTGTTGACTGCTTTCTCTTCCTTCGTGACCTCGGGTTCAAGGTCACGCAGCTCTAGATCCAGAGCCTGTGGGATGAACAATCACTATCAATTGACCAGATATAGATTTTATCTTATATCTTTATTATTTTTTTTTTTTTTTAAGAAACCTGTTTTTAAAAATAATGAAATCAGTGAATGCTAAAGTTGTGAAAAAATTATAGAATATGATGATTATAATTGTAATTTTTTTTTCTATTTAAATTATTTTACCTCAGTCTGTTTGATGATGTCATCCAAGGCAATGAGGCTGCGGCCAATGGATTGCTGTTGTTGCTGCTTGAGGCGGACCTCAATGTGCCTCACCATAGAGAGCAGAGCAACAATTCTCTGGTCGTGTTCCAAGCATTCCTGACGCACCAATGAAGACTGCTGGAGGGGAAAAAAAACAATCAACATGTAACTGCCGCATATTAAAACTTTGTCAAGTTTGTAACATCAACCAATGGACATTTCTGAATTAACTTTCTAGTCTTACTTTTCCAATTTTAGCCAGACTCTTTTCTTTCTCTCCCATCTTTGCTGTGGCCTCTCCATCCTCTTCCTCCCCCCAGCTCTCAGTAGTTGCATCAGAATCAAGAACTTCACTTGATCCTGACTCCACAGGCATCTCTTCAGAGAGGGAAGGTGCTGATTCTGAAGAATCCTGCAGATGGCGCTGTTTCTCTTCGGACTCTGTATTAGTGGAACCTTCATCCTGCTGCTGTTGTGTAGGTTGCTGTTGCTGCTGAAGCCTTTTCTTCTTCTTTTTTCCTTTCCCAGACTGGCTGACAGGAATGATGGGCGTCTCGGTAGATTGTATTTCAGGTTTATTAGCTAGGGAGTTAGGTGAAGCATCTTCCGAGCAAACAACCTGACTGGTGTTAAGGTCTTGTTTTACACGTGTGCCAACCTCTAGTTGTTTGTTCTCTATAATAACAGGCTTAGTTTCGGTCTCCACAGACTCCCGAACCTCACCGCTCTGTTTCTCAGGCACCTTTTTAGACTGCCTCTCTGGCACACTAGAATGGGCTGGTGTTTTTTGCTTGATATCAACTACCTTCGTGACGGGTGCCATTTTGTCTTTTTCATCACCGCATGAAGCCCTGGTGGCATCACTGTCTGATTGGCTGTCCTGCTGACTCTCTGACACCACATCATCACTGGACACTGAGTCTGTTGTCATCGTCACTCCTTTACCTGTCGTTAGCGCCGATGTCACCATGGTTACAGGTTCATCCATGACAGATGTCTTTTCTTTTTTGGCAACGTCGCGTATTTCTGATGTTTTTGGTATTTGGGATTTTTTGTTCTTCTTATTTGGCTTTCCCGGTTTGTTGTCTTTCCGCTGGACCGGTGGAGCCTCCTCTTCGTCATCTACTTTGTCTTTATCCTTTCTTTCCTTCTCCTCTTTCTCTTCCCGTAGAGCCTCCGGTGGCCCGTCTCCACGCACATCCTCCTTTAACGGGAGTCTTCCCACACTTACGTCCTCTAATCCAATCCTCCCACTTTCCTCACCTTCTTTTGGCGCATCATGAGGCGGCCGCTCCAAACTGACCTCTTTCTTTAGTGGCGTCGCGGAAGAGTCCTTCTTTCCCGCGCCGTGGCGTAGAGCCACTAGCTCCTCAGCGGCCTGTTTGTCACTCACACCTTTCTCAAACACTTTCCTAAGAATGCTCTTTTTGGCCTTCAGTAGCAGAGCTTCTTTATCGCTGGCTGCTATGGCGGCTTTCGGTGGTAATTCTCTCTCTACTGCGCCCTCACTCTCCCTCTCAGGTGGTTTTAGGTGTGGAGACACTAGTTCTACTTTGTTTTGTTCCATGGTGTGGGTATCCTCTTTTCTTGTTTTCTCTCCTGCCCAGTTAACTTCTTTCTGTTCGTTGGCCAACTCCGGTTGTGTAGCAGGTTTGTCTGACTCAATCCTATCTTTTGAGGCTACTGGCGTACTTTCAGTGGCCTCTCGTGCAGATGTGACAGCCAAATCTTTTACCTTTTCATCAGTTTTCGCTTCAGTGTTTTCTTCTCTAGGAAGCTGTCCTGTGCTGGCAGATTGATCATTTGGGGTCAGCGGTCTGTCTTTCTGCTGTGAGGAACTCTTACTGTCGATGACACCCCCCGACGGATCCTCACGCTCTGTTTCTGCTTTCTGTACATCATCAGGTGAATAATCATTTTCTTTCTCTTTTGCCTGTGGCTCACTATCACAAACTTTACCTTTTTTCTTATTCTTCCTTTTCTTTTTGCTTTTGCTTTCTGGGTCTTTAGGCGGTGCTACAGCCTGGTCTGAATACTCCACATCAGAGCTGTCTCTGGCCTCAGTCTTTCCCTTCACCACATCCCCTACCTCATCAACAGTCATTCCACCTGTCCTGTCGATCTTGATGTCAACATGGTGTTTAACAGTCTCCATCCCACCTGTTAATGTTTTAGTCCCAGAATCCTCTCTACTCTCGTTCCTTACCCTGGCAGCATCACTGAGAGTCATTTGCTTAGTTTGATCAACCTTAGGAAGAGGCTGACATTGAGTAGTGACATCACGCCGAGGCTCAATCTCATGTATTGCTTCCTGCAGCCTTTTCTCTGCCTTGCTAGCAAACTGAGCCAGCAGGTCAATGGACTGGTCAGTTTCAATTACCACTACCCTCCCTCCTGCTGACGCCTCTTCAATAGCAATCTCCTCGTTAACATCGATGCCATGCATTTGTGACGGCTTAAATGAGTCCCCCGCTGCGGATGTCTTCTCGACTTCCCCTGACGCCATTGTGTCTCCTTCTGACTCTTTCTTTGAAAATGGAGATGACAACCCGAGCGTCGCCCCTTTACCTGACCTCTTAGTCCGGCTGTCCTGACTAGATACTGACAATGTGGCTGCAAGGCTGTGGCTACTGTTTGAAGAGGCAGCGGGTGTCAAACGACCCTCAACGTCACATCCTCCGTCAATCGAGCCCAGCTTCTCTTGGAGCACTGTGGCCATTTCACCTGATATGAGCCCAGCAGTGACGGCCTCCCTCAGACTTGAGACTCTCTGGCCAGTGGATGGGTCTACCAAGCCCCCTTTCAGTACCTGCTTGGTGGCTATTATCCTGGCCATTCCTTCCCCAACCAGTCCTCTCTTAGAGGCCTCTGGCAGTGGGAGCCTATCTCCACTAGTGATATCGATGATGCCCCCCGAGTCAGCCTGGCTTTGTAACAGCCTCAGGGCTGGGACTGGATCCACTTGGCTGGAGGCGATGGCCCGGGGTAAAGTCAGTCTGTCCCCTGTCTGCTCATCCTGGACACCTCTGAAGGGCTTCACCTCCAGGAAGCGCTTCCCAGTCTCTATGTCTATCTTACCCTGGTTAACGAGGTCTAAGTAAGGCACGAGCTGTGCAGTCTGAGGGTCCAGGACTCCCTGGGTCACACCGGGGGAGGCCATAGCTTCTTTGGCGACACTCTCCTCCAGCAAACCTTCGAAAACAGCCTCAGTTAGGGTAAGCCTACGTCTAGACTCTGGATCCAAAATGGTTCCAGTGGATGCCTGGATGCGAGTAGCTTCCGGGTTCAATGTGGGGCTGGCAATTCCTTTGTATATCTGCTCCAGCTCCTCCAGGCCTGGGGCTATGGAGCGGTCAACCAGCCCTCTCTCCACTGCGTCAGAGACTGGCAGCCTAGCTCCTGAGGCGTGGTGTATAATACCTCCCTCAGCTACTTGCTTTGATAAAATTTGATAGGCTACTTTAGGCCCCACCAGACCTTTTTGAATGGCTTGCTCTAAGGGAACGGGAGCCTTAGTTTTGGGGTCAACCACCCCTCCCATCTGCAACTGTAACGAAGCTTTAGTCAGAGCAACTTCTGGGTCTGAGACCTTTCCCTTGCAGGCCTTTTCTAACGCCACCAACTCCTCCCTCTGCTCCTCCTCTATCAAGCCCAGGTTAGCTGCTAAGGTAACAGACACTTTCTTATCTCTGCGGAGGTCCACCACCCCTCCCGAGACCACTTGGGCCTCCAGAAGACGAGCGGCCGTGTCTGGGTCTATCAGCCCGGCTTGAGCTGCCTCTCTCAGCCCACGGATCTGCCCTTTCTCCACGTCCAACACCCCGGAGAGGGTCCTCTCTGACTTCAACACGCTCCACATCAGATCCTCGTCTAACAGCCCCTCCTGCATCACCTTCTCCATACTGAGGGGCTCGCAGGCACCGACGTCTAGGAAGCCCCCGAACAGCCCGCTCTGGGCCATGAGCCGGACCGCGGCGTGACCCGGGAGCAGACCCTGAGCCACAGCCTCGTCGGGGAGAAGCCTCTCCCCTCCCTCGGTCACCAGGCCTCCCTGCTGGAGCTCCAGGGCTAACCTTTCCAACTCGGCTTCCTCCTCGCTGTTCTCTGTTCCAGACTCTGGAGTCTTAACCTGGGGTTTAGCCAACTCTCTAGCAGGCTGGCCCTCAGGCAATTTGGATTGGCTGTCTCTAACTGTCTTCTTAGTTTTAGCAGGTGTTGAAACAGGCTGAATATCAGTCATAGCCTTTTTATCTTTCACACTTGTTTTATTTGCGACTGACAAGCTCTCTCTGCCAGCTTTCTTATCGCCATCACTTTTAGGTGTAACACACTGAGAATCCTTCTTAGCCTTTGGATCTCGGCCACAGACTGCCTCCATAGCCTTATCAGAATCCTCTGAGGATGAGACAACAACTTCCTTCTCCCTGACACTTTGGGTTGCTGTTTGAGTTTCTACTCCTGACTTTACTGGTGATAGAACTGTTTGGCTGTCTTCGGGCGTTACGGTGTCTACGGTACTTTTAAGTAAACCCTTTTTCTGTTTTCCTTTTTTACCTTTCTTGTTGACCTTTGACTCAAGCTGCTTCTTAGTATCTGAAGCTTTTGGGACTCCCTCTCCTGCATGTTCCACTGCCGTCACACAACTTTCCTTTAAAATCATTTCTTTCTTTCTATCTTTTACCATCTTTGCTTCATCTCCATCCATCCCATCTGTGACATTCATTACTGACCCCTCATCTTGAATGACTGACACCCCACTCTGCAATACCCTGTCTTTTCCTGCAGATTTCTCTCCCACTTGACTCTCATACTCACTGGCCGATTGAATGACTTTTGACCTTACTTCCTGGACCTCCATCATTTCCTCTCTCTCTTCCTCACTTGGCACACTTGCATCTGTCCCCACTTTAACAGATTCCAGTCTAACAGTTCCACTTCCTGTCTTAGCTTCTGATATAGACGATGCTCCTACCGCCAGCCTAGCTGCTTTGGCCAGTTCCACCAGCTTAGGCTCCAGCAGCACCAGTCTCTGCCCAGAGTGGGCATCCACATAGCTGTGGGTCATCAGGTGGAAAAGCAGGCAGCGGTTGGCTTGCTCCTCTGGAGTCATCCCTTCCAAGGTGGATGGGTCTAGGACCGGGCCTGTGGGTGAGGAGCCAGGCATTGGCAAGGATGGGGGAGGAGAAGAGTGTGTTGAGCCCCAACTAAGACGGGTCATATTGGGGCAGCCCTTCTGGTTCATGTTGGGAAGAACATCGGGGATGCAGATCTCACCGAGGACCTCAGACACTTCGGGATCCAGGGCTGCATCTTTACCGGTCTGGCGAAGTGGCAATACCTTGGGGATTTCAGGCAGATATAAGGCACCGATGGTACGGCGCTGCCTCAGGATCTTTCTAGCCAGCTGCCCAGAGACCACACCTTGCTGCAGAGCCTCAGAGATGGACAGGAGCTCTCCAGACTCTGGCCACAGCATCCCCACGAAGCTCCAAAGGGATTCCAGCACCTGGAGGGCCAGGTTGGGGGTGAGGATGTCCATGCGGACGGCCTCTTCTACCTCCAAACGTTCTCCACTCACTGGGTCCAGGATCCCTCCGGTCTGCAGCTGGCGAGCCAGTATGGCACAGGCCAGGTCCTGGTCCATCAGCCCGTGGCGAACAGCCTCCTGGACAGTGAGGCGGTGGCCGGACCGCGGGTCAGAGATGCCGCCGGCGAACAGCTGAGCCTCGAGGAGCCGCACGGTGACCTGCCGGTCTATCAGACCCTCCTGGACGGCACGGAAGATACCGACCTTTCTCCCGGAGCGCAGGCAGACGGTTCCTCCGGGCTGCTGTTTGACAGGAAGGAGGTGGAGGCCCGAGTCCTCGCACAGGATGCAGCGCTGCTGCAGCTCGGACAGGTTCAGCTTCTCCGCTGTGTTGGGGTCGACCAGCTCACGGCGCTGGAGCCGTGCACGGAGTGTAGTGATGGTCCTGGGGGCGAGGAGCTCCATTTCTCCTGCAGCCTCCAGACTGAGCCTCTCACCTCTGGAGTCACGTATCCCTCCAGTGTTCATCTGGAGCTCCAGAATCCTCAGCCCCACCTCTTCTCGGATAAGACCTTCCTCCATGACTGCCACTACAGGCAGGAGCAGGACCTGCTCGTCCACCATTGGTTGAGCCTGGGCCACAAGACCCAGGGCTCTTTCCAGCTCCGACAGGGATTGGCTGCTGTGGGTGTCAATCAAGCCTCTGGCAAGCCCCTGGTCCAGTGATAGGCTGACAGGTGAGTCAGGCTGGAGGAGCCCGCCCATGGTGAGCTGGGCCTCCAGAAGGATGTGACAGGTGTCCTGGTCGATGAGGCCGCGCTGCGCAGCTTGGAACACAGGGAAGGTTTCCACGGTACCCAGGTCTATCACTCCAGCAATGGCTGTTTGGCTCTGCAGAGAAAAGGAAAAGCAAACATCAATATAACAATTTCAAAAAGGTTTGAGTAGTGTGCACCTTGTAATAATCATATACACGGTGTACTTATATTTATATATTATTTTATTTACTATTTCACAGTATGTGTAACAACCAGACCCTCTAAATTAAACACCCAAGTAAACCAAACGAAAAACAGATTAACCAAGGTTAAGAAGAGAAAATCCCTCAAAACAGATTCCTTTCAAAGGTGTCAGTGAAGATCCTAATTATGGTGAACGCGTTAGGCATATTGTGTATAATTAAAACTTAGTAAACCACATTTCCCCAAATAGTGCAGTAATACTTACCGCTACCCTAAAGGAAAGAAAAACGAAGCGCTAAGCATGCAACAAAGCCATCAGAGTAAATCTATGCAAAACAATAACTAAAAGTGTTTCAGGAAGTAGGCAAAAGTAAAGGATAAAAGCCAGAGGAGAAAAGGAGGTTTTCTACAGACGTTAAGATAATAAGCAACGGTAAGAGAGAAAGCGAGCACTACTTACCGAACGGGCTCGACTCCCGTGGTGCACAAACACTAACATGCCGGCTGAGGGCTCGGCAGAACGAAGAGCGACAGGTGAGCGGCTGGATGTTAGCACTCTGCATGCCACCCTCCTTCTGACTGAGAGAGTCCTACGTCTTACTCACTCGGCAATGACTCTGACTGACTGACTGACTGACTGACTGACTGACTGACTGACTGACTGACTGACTGACTGACTGACTGACTGACTGACTGACTGACTGACTGACTGACTGACTGACTGACTGACTGACTGACTGACTGACTGACTGACTGACTGACCATTGACTCTATTTGAACGCCCAACGCTTCGGAGAGTTTACACAAATGAGAACTGTTTTTGAGTTTTTCTGATCCTCGTATCAGAACTGGATGTCCATAATTGATTCTCTTCTGGCAGCTGTTAGTGATTTTCAAGCAAAATGCACATTAAAAATACCACACATTATTGCATTAGAGAGCACACGCGTATAAAACATATAGACAGACAAACACGCTCACTTTCACACACACACACACACGTTTGTGATCTGGACACATCATGCTCAAACAGTGAAGTAAGAGTTGCATAGCTGGCCGGTGGTGCTCACACACTGCACCAAGAGTGGCTTCTACGTAATAGCATAGACCTATGGCAGAGTGCTTGAGTTGACTTTTTTGGTTCATTTTGTAAATACCCATAAACCAAACACCATTCATGAATTCAATCTCTCATGGGTGGGTTATTCATCTCACAATCAAATGTATAAAACTTATAAATATTCACATTCACACCATTGATACATTATTGACTGAGGAACACAGGGATAGGGGAACCTGGATGTGTGGGGGCTGACTGTGTGCTTGACAGGACTGTATGTGTTTACATACGTGAATGTAAAAGTGTATGAGGACAGTATGGCTCTACTGTGGTGAGTCTCTTAATGTGTTCTACGATGAGTAACTACTCACCGACAGGAAAGGTACAGCGCTATAGTACAGAGCTAATAATAGCACAACTGCATGATGCCACAGCTAGTGTGATGTGTGCAGCGCTACACTACGGCTGCACCACTATGGCCATGTATTAGCTTTATCAGCAGTTAAGCAGATGTGTTTGAGGATTATGATGAAGGTGATGATGAGAGACAATATGGGTACGGTATTGAGGATGATGATGATGACAACAGGTGATGTGAGTGCAGGCACGTTGGAGGTGAGGTGAAAAACACTCCATGCTAACGCCTTGTTCGCACCTTGTCGACAAACGTATCAATGTCCACATTCCGTGTCAACACACTGAAGGTTCAGACCGATGGAATCAATACCGTCCCTGACAGAATGTTGACATGGAATGTTCAGGGGACGTTCATAACACAATGTGTAAAGTAGGGCTCTGACTGATACGAACATTTAATGATTTGGAATTGAAAAGGTGGTGACGGGCGTCAAAATGCACTTGTGACAGGCAAAACACAACATGCGGTATACACACACAAACACACACACTCTTTCTCTGAATCAGCTTGCGAGCATATTCTAGAGCACTGTTGTACCGGGAGACCTCCAAATCGCAACACACTAGGCAGACAGACATGAATAGCAACGCTTTAAGCTGGCAGTGGCAAAATCTGTTTGTTTTTTGAACCGTTTTTTCCCCCTCACATAATTATACGTGTTTACCGCCCAGCCTCAACCTTTCCACAAAGCTTTAAAAGCTCTTTCTGTCATGTTACCTTTTTCTCACCCTCTTCCTACTACCACCCCCCCATTCATCTCTATACCATTCCGTTCCTTCTTTCCTGGGGCGTCTGCTATACCTTTCTTTCCTCCTCCTTGGCCAGCTGCTGCTCCAACTGCTGCACCTGTTGGGTAGAGCTGTCGCGCAGCTCTCCATACGTGGCTTTGAGCTGGTCCAGCTGGGACGTCACCTGAGCCCGTTCCTCTGGGGAGAGTCTGGGGGCCACGGGAGAAAGGTCAGGTTACGTTTATGTGCACTGAGAATTTATAATAAACAACAGAGAACGATGATTATCTGACAGAGAGAGACAGAATTAGAGATGGGTGTGGGGGGTTGAATGGACTTACTTGCTGGCCTGTTTCGACGACAGGAAGACCTCAGTGTTCCTGATGGCCTCCGCCACCTCCTCTTTCTTGCTTGCTAGCTGCTCACTGATAGCCTACACACACACACACACACACACACACACACACACACACACACACACACACACACACACACACACACACACACACACACACACACAAACACAAACACAGTCAAGAATTCAGTCACACAGTCAAGATACAGTGATTCAAAAATTATCCTACGACTACAATCAAAATGGAAGATGATGGAACCAAATAGTTAAATGAAGCAGATTTATATATTTCATAAAATGAGTAATCATTTAATTTCTAAAGCCATTTCACCTGTTGCGCAGCCAGTGATGATTCTGCAGTGGGTCCCGCTGGCCGGCTCTGGAGACCCTTAACCCAGCCAAGCAGCTCTGATACCTGGCCTACATGCACTTGCCTCTCCTCCTCAACCTCTTTCTATAGTTCAGATATAAGAAAGTTGCAGTTACGAAATAAAAAAGATATGTAATAGATGATAATGATAATATCAACTCAGTTTCTAATTTAGCTCAAAAGATTATGGAAGACCAACCTCTTCTTCCTCTAATCTTCTCAGTGCATCGCTAATGTATTTGACATGCTGCGTTGTCAAGGTAACCAGGGCTGTGTAGCGTGTACGCAAGTCCATGACCTGAAGGGATATATATATTAAACAAAAGTAATAATAATAAGAATAAGAATAACGACCTCAGAAACTTCAGAGACAAATGTAGTCATTTTAGTGGGGCAAAATCACATATTCAGACGGAATAAATGTGTTTCATTGCTGACCTCCTGTGTGATGGCATCTGATGAAGATTGCATCCTTCTCCTCTTCACTGGGGACTTCTGGGTGGACTCTACAAAGGCTCTGTATGTCATCAGCTGTAACTCGTAGTCCTAAAGAGTAAAGAGGTTTTATAAGGTTATAATAAGGAATGTAGAACATTATGTTAACTAACTGCATGTAACCACAGTAGGTATATACAAAGGGGAGGATTCTTATAAATGCTTACATTATCAAATACAAATATTATATTACAATCTGAAATGAAAATGTCAGTTCAATACCTTGACAGCTGCGCAGTACTGTTTAGAGTGAGTCTGGCAATCGTCTAGTTTGGTCTGGTTCCGTTCAATCTCGGCTACCAATGCCTGGAATAGAAAAGGGTCCGTAGAGAATAGCCATCATCCACAGAGGTTAATTGCCAGCACAAAAGACACAGCACATTTTCCTAGCTAAATCTGCTCCTTCCACAAAGTTATCAAGCAGAGCCAAGACTCACTGTCATTGTACTCAGTTGCTGTTGCTCATTCCAACCACATAACTGCCTCTCCTTCTCCTTCTCCCTCAACCTCTCGCTCTTATAAATGTACAAATCTATCGCTAAGTCTATATATCTACGTCACAGCTAGCCCGCAACTTTTGTAGCCTAAAGTTCAGGCATAGGTTTGGGTCCGCCGTGCAGTCTCACCGTCTGCTGGGCCAACTGTTCGGACAGCACCTTGCTGTCAGTCTGTCCAGGCTGGGTGTTCTCCTGCCTCTGGGTCGTCTCCTCAATCCAGTTGATCAGGGCCGAGTGGCCCTCTCTGTACTGCTGCAGGTCGGAGCGCAAAGCCTCAAGGTCCACTCGTCTGGATAACGGCATTAAGAAACACACACACACACACACACACACACACACACACACACACACGACTTATAAACATGGATGGAGCGGTCAAAGTCAGTGGAGGCTAAATTGAAAGTTAAATATGTCCCTTATAAACAATACTTTCACAAATAGAAGGAGGGTAACACACTTTTTGAGTGCGGATCATTTCTGACTGTCCAACTCTACTTTTTGTTTATTCTCTGCTATTCGCTCCTCGCTCTGGGAAACTCACCTTGTCTCCATCTGCCTCTTGATGCCGTTCCACCTCTCCCCCATCTGAATGGCTCTCTCCTGGTAGCGCTCGAGCTCGGGGCTGCGGTCAGGATGGAGCTGGCTGAGCTTAGACCCCGCCTCCCGGGCACGCCCCACTTCCGTCTGCAGAGTCTGGAACACCTCCTCCTGCTCCTGAAGTTCTCGCTGCCAGCTCTGGAGGGAATAGAGAGAGAGGGGGGTGTGGAAAAGGATCAGTACTAGCAAAGAAATAGATTTGAAAACAGACAATAAACTGTGTCAAAATAAAGTAAAACTAGTAAAACGTAAAAAATAATAATAATAAATAAATAAATAAGCTGACCGAAAGAGTCTTATGTAAAGCATGAATGAAGGAGAAGAAAAAAAAATGTAAGGGAAAAAAAGCAATTCCAAAATATGTATCGCTTTGTGTGCGAACAAAAACAAATTCTGATGGAGACCTTGCCAAACGGGCCTTAGTGTCAGTGACAGTGTGTCTCACTCACCCCCAGCTGTTCTCGGAGGTCCTGGATGGCCCTGGTGTCTGGAGGGACGATGTCGTCCTCGCTCAGCCTGCTCTCGTACCTCCTCACCTGGCTCTCCGCTGTGGCCAGGGTCTGCATCAACATGTCCACCGTCTTCAACCTGGGGAGGACAGAGGAGATCAGAAGCCCTTAAGTCTTAAGCGTTAAAAGGGAACGTTTGTGTGGCCGTATTGAAATTTAGAAAGCAGGTTGTGTACACCTAAAATTAAGAGAGGGTGGTAGACAATGAAGGCGAGTGGGCACAATCCTATAATTCTGTGTAAATCTGTGTCTAACACTTTACAGTCTGTGATGTCTTTGAGGAATGGCCTACTGACTTGTTGAGGAAGGCGGAGGAAAGCTGGTGAAGACTGTCTATCTTCTCCACGGACAGGTTGAGCTCAGATCGCAGAACAGGGATGCTGGATGAGGTGGGTTTCTCCTCAAAGAAACCGACACACCGTCGAGACACCTCGCCCAGGCTGGAGCGTAGGCCCTCCAGCTCAGACTGCAGTTTCTGTAGAGGAGCCAGATATATATTAGCTTACAGAAAACACACAATACAATGTACACAAGATGACAGGAAGAGCATAAATATATCTGATCAAACTTGAATACAAATTATACGAACGCATAGGATTATCAAAAGAAATGCGTTTTGGAAAAGCATGGTTGAATGAAGGACCGAGCGAGATGCCTCTTTGCACCAGCAGGTGGCGATGGAACCCAGTCTGGGCACTGACCTCTTGCTCAGCGATCTGGACGGTGTTGTCAACGTTGTCACCAGACAGGTTGCTAGGTGGCGGGGTCTGAATGCTCCTCGTCAGCCTTTGCTCAGCGTCCTCCAGACGGAGCTTTATGTTTTTCAGCTCCGACAGGTAGGAGCGAGACACTGACTCATCCTTCTCCACTGGGGAGAGGGACATGAAGAGCAGAGAGGGAAAGAGAAAGTGTTTTTGAAAAATAGTGCACTTTGAGGTAATGTATTATATGCCAAAGCATTATAATAATGTGTAACTTCAGAGATTCTCCTGGTTCTTCTTCCCTACCTGTCTCCATGTTGAGCAGGAGGTCCTGACAGTGCTGCTGCGCGCCCAGAGCCTCTTTCTCCAGCTCCCGTCTCTCGGACGGCGTAAACAGGGCGCTCTCTTTGCTGTCGGACAGGAAGTCTGCGAGCTGGGACTCCAGGTGTTCCAGGGCCTGTTCCCGCTCCGAGGGAGACTGGGAACGCACCTGACAGCGGGGAAAGAAGGTGTAGGGTGCAATCAGATAAACGTTTCAATATCATTTCAGCAGGCAGTAATAGATTGACGATTGCAAATAAAATATGTAAAAACCACAATGCAATGTGCACTGTAAAATAATAAGTATTAGACAGGAAGATGTCAGATGTGAGATTCCCTTCAGAAAAGGGGTGATTTGATCACATCCCTATTCTATACTATACAGGTTAGATCAGGTCAAGATTCCCTTACCGTGTCAAGGTTCCAGGAGGACACGGCTCGGATGTCTTTCTGCAGGTAGTACCATGACACCACACTCTTCATGTTGACGTGCTGCTGGTGCCACAGAGACATCACTTTCTGGTACAGCTGCTCCATTCTATACACACACACACACACACACACACACACACACACACACACACACAAATACAAACACAAACACAAACACAAACACAAACAATGCAACATGAAAAAGGTGAACATTGATTTTTGATAAGAGATCGGAGTAAATTAATTGCTGTCAAAACATGAACAAACAGATTTTCACTTGTTGCAAAATAAAGGCAATCTAATCTAATGGAATCAAATATTTGTGATTAGTTTCAATCAGTTTATGTGTCTGTCCTGTATCCTGAACACGTGTCAGGGTGTGTGTGTGTGTGTGTGTGTGTGGGTGGGTGGTGTATGTTTTCCAGTGTGTGAATAACCAGTACCGGCTGGCGGTGTCGATAGCTTCCTGGTTGGGAGGGGGGACAGTGAAACAGACGGAGGGCACCATAGCCTCGTTACCACTGGGGCTGATCACCTTCCACTTGGTCCTCTGGGAGTTGTCCTCCAGCACACACTCCTCTCCTCGACTGATGGTTATCTGAGGACAAGACATGGGGAGGGAGATAGGGAAAGAGGGGAGAAGGGAGGACGGATGGAGTGAACGAACGGACGGATGGACGGATGGATAAAGGTTTTGGATGAGTGGAGGCAGAGATATAACGAGGTGGGATTAAGAAGGCGAGGAAAGAAGGGAGGAGGACGGTTGTATGACGTGAAAAGCAACACAGAGAGGGAGGTGTGAAGGATGAAACGGTATGGTTGAGAGTTGACATTGGGTTTGATGAACATGAACGGTAATTTGGAACATGGATTGTACCGGGAGAAACAGAAAGAGGAGAACAGGTAAGGGAGGTTGATTTTGATAGAGCGAAAAAATGAAAGATGGGGGAAAGGGAAGGAGGGATAGAAATTTGGAGATCGAGAAAGGGCAAAAAATGACAAATAAAGGTTTACGCCAACAAATAAGGCAACGCAAAATGCAAATGTCATGGGTTTCATGCTGTTAGCAAAAGCCCTAAAACCAAATGCATTATAGCAGAACCAACCACAGGAACTATACCAGATTGAATACACCATATATTTAAAAAATTGTTTCCATTACCAAAAGAAACAACAACACAAATGTAATGTTTCCCCAAACTACTGGAACACTTTATTTACACATGCAATCCGAGAGTTTGGAGTTCAATCTGGTGCAATTTTCCTTTGGCTCTGAAAATAATCTTTAAAATAAAAATGTTCTTGGCAAAGCAATGGTTCTCAGGAAGACCTTTAGCGTTGCCCAGATAAATTGAAGCTTTGCATCTAAAACTATTGCCCACCCACAATCTGTTACCCCTCTCCTGCACACACATTAATATTGAGAAGGCAGTATATATTAAAGCTTCAAGTGGTGACTAAATTAGACACACTCTCTTTATATGCTTTTTAGTACAAAGTTCAGTTCCGATCAATTCAGATTACTAGTAGATAGGTTTAAAAATATAATTCATCCTAGATCAGTTGATATGAGTGAGTGGGAAACACTGGTTAGTATTGCGTGTGCCGTGTAAGAGCTGATCTGAGGTGAGAGGGGGGAGAAGGTAGGCTATACCTGGACGTTAGTCTTGCCAGACCAGCCGACAGGCGAGAAGTGAGGAGGATGAGGAAGAGGAGAGGGGAGTGAAAGGAGAGGCACAGAGGAAAACAAAGGGATGGAGAGAAAGGAGCAGACACGGAAAAGGAAGGAGAGAGAAAATTATTTTTGGGAAAGATTTAAAAACCAGGTTTGGGTTGATGTCTGTGAACTGGTGAGAGCAAAGAGTGCACTGCCATCCACCATATTGCTCTAAAATGCATGTTAGTCTAGGGAGAGGAGATGGAGAGACTAACTGAAAACTGGGAATAGACCCTAAACTATCATCAGTCCTTTAGCACCTGGCCCTAGGACCTTGCACAGACACATGACTAATGCAAAACTAACCGCACGATGATCTTAACAAAGACGGAAATAGCTAGCAACAACAGAATCTCCTTAGAACTAAGAATCTGGCCCGACTCCACACAGGTGGGGAAACCATAAATGATTCAGATGCTCTTAGGTCCCCTGGTGGCATCACAGCACTCTGACCCAGGGGTGGAGAGATAGAGAGCTGGAGAGAGAGATAGAGAGGTGGAGAGAGAGAGATAGAGAGCTGGAGAGAGAGAGAGAGAGAGATAGAGAGCTGGAGAGAGAGAGAGAGAGAGAGAGAGAGAGAGAGAGAGAGAGAGAGAAGCAGAAAGATGGGTAGAGAGTAGAAAAAGCCTTTGCTTGTATGGGTGAGTGCTATGTGAGGGACTTAATGGTGAAAGATCTAAGGCCAAATGGAATTCCCTGTTTCCCATTAATGATCCCTCCCTTTCTAGCACTGCAGTGGCCGTTTCAGGGGATTTTTTATAATGGCAATATTTTATTATTTAGTCCACAATTCTGCAGGATCTGCATTCCAGACTTAAATCGGCAAGCCTGAAAAGTGTAATGACAAATAGCTTTTTGAAACAATGATTACACTAGCTGCTTACAAACAGAGAGGGCTAATTCTGCTCATTCTGCTTTCAAAACAGATCCACTTATAATGAGAGTCACTGTGTGGTAGATATTCATAAGTTGTTCTCAACGAGAAAATGTTTTTCGCTGTCAAAAAGGACATTCATCTTCAGCAAGGACATCAATAGGTAGGAGACAGAACGGGCATACCACTGCCATTCAGTGCAGTACGCCCACTGTACCATCTCCAGTCTGGCATGACAGAAAGCCAGCAGCAGGTAACCGAATGTGGGAAGGGCCTCAGGAGGAGGTGCAGGGCAGGCAGGGAACTATGCAGTGCTTGCATTAAACGTGCATGTTTCCCACGCTTTGGTATTCCTAGTAGGTGGTCTTAGGTTTTTACCAATTTGTCCAGAAGTAATGTCAAAACTCCACCCACTTAGGCTTGCCAAGGTCACAAAACATGCACACTCATCGTTTGAGTTCCACAGGCGGTGTAGTCCTCCATACCTCTATTTGTCGGTAGTCACAGATGGCTCTGATGGGCGTGGTGGCTCCCAGGGTGCTCTCCGCGCTGCGGGGGCGGAGCTGAACCACAGTCTTGGCCCGCCCCACTAAGCTGGCCACCGAGATACGGTACTCAATCAGCTGCTCCTTCTCCTCCTGTGGGGAATAGACCCTGGTTCAGTCATTACTGTCAATCAAGTTGGATTGAAATATTATTGTTGTTCGTAAAAGGTTACGTTTGTTTACAACTGAAAATAAACTCTCAGTAGCAGTGCTGGAAATGTAATATAATAGGCGCAGATCAGACCTCATTGGCTGTAAATCAATAAAAAATGAACCAAATACTGGCATATGACCCTTTCCATTACAATCCATCAGGTCTCTGTCTCTGTCTCTGTCTCTGTCTCTGTCTCTGTCTCTGTCTCTGTCTCTGTCTCTGTCTCTGTCTCTGTCTCTGTCTCTGTCTCTGTCTCTGTCTCTGTCTCTGTCTCTGTCTCTGTCTCTGTCTCTGTCTCTGTCTCTGTCTCTGTCTCTGTCTCTGTCTCTGTCTCTGTCTCTGTCTCTGTCTCTGTCTCTGTCTCTGTCTCTGTCTCTGTCTCTGTCTCTGTCTCTGTCTCTGTCTCTGTCTCTGTCTCTGTCTCTGTCTCTGTCTCTGTCTCTGTCTCTGTCTCTGTCTCTGTCTCTGTCTCTGTCTCTGTCTCTGTCTCTGTCTCTGTCTCTGTCTCTGTCTCTGTCTCTCTGTCTCTCTGTCTCTCTGTCTCTCTGTCTCTCTGTCTCTCTGTCTCTCTGTCTCTCTGTCTCTCTGTCTCTCTGTCTCTCTGTCTCTCTGTCTCTCTGTCTCTCTGTCTCTCTGTCTCTCTGTCTCTCTCTCTCTCTCTCTCTCTAGATCAATGTTTTGCTGTTCACTACAATTATCTCGGTGTCTAATAACACTAATGTACCCCATGTTAGCTTCCAGCCTCAGCCGTCACCGCATTACAGTGCTCTCTGACTCAGCAGGGCTGTTAGCTTTTGCGCTATGCATTAAACATTAAGCTCGGCACATCTTCAACCCTCACACGTACAACTGCATTTCAAATCTGGCTTTTTCCTGGCACAGAGCTTAACTTAACATTCATCGCTTTCTAGAGAGAGAGAGAGAGAGAGACAGAGAGAGAGGAAGAGAGAAAGAGGAGGTTTGATGGAGTAGAGCACTAATAGCATTACACCACAGGACTACATTTCACAGTGAGCCGAAGGTAGTGATAGCCACGGAGATTTCAAACTGTACAGATAGCTAATTATTTGAACAGTGCCTTGATTATGACAAAGATGGCTGTTAAAAAAAAATAAGGTTGAATCCATTATAATTTTGACTAACACAATTTTTGATGAAATGTGAAACCCAATTTTACAGTATTTAACTTGAGACAGCCTCTCCTAATGATATAACAACAGCTAGCTTTTATGGTTGGCCGAATTCAATTTACAGGCAGTTGTCAACAATGCCCTGTTTACTCGCTCCCGCATTTCGCGAGAGTCTGAAAACACACCGAGCTCTGGAAACTCCATTAACCGCCTGGTGTTTAACACCTCTTCACACTTACACACATAGCCACTCATACACACACACACACACACACACACACATACACACACACACACACACACACACACACACACACACACACACACACACACACACACACACACACACACACACACACACACACAGACACACACAAGCTCACAGCTTGACCAGCAAGTGAGAGACGACATTGATATGAAAATAAGCACGTTGACAAAATTACAAACGCACACATATTCACCTTAAATAAAGTGCCCTCACCCCCCTGCCAATTTGTTCATCTCACAATAATTTCTCATTACTAACCTCACTAAAATACCTTCTCCCAGTCACATCCCTCCCTCTCCATGGCCTGAGAGGATAATGCTCAGTGTTGGAGTGTGGAGCCAAGCCCACTCCCAGCACTCCATCTGCTGTGAGTAAGGTGGGCAGCGTGGTGGCAGACACCAGTTGCCTCGGGGAGTATGCCTGGGCACTACTGAAGAAGCCAATCACTGCTTCTTACAGCTAGACAGGCGGTGGTAGAGCTCGCAGCATGAGAACTGGCTAATTCTTTACGGAGCAGTCAAGTGTATTGTAGTGGTAATCGTTCCTGGGTGAGTCATAAGTAATTGTCTGGGCCAGCAGGGAGGACACACTGTAGGCCCTGATGCCCAATTAGCCCAGTGTAATTTCTCGTAATCACTGAAGAACATTTATCGCAAAAATAATGATGGTATGAAAATACTCCTGATTAGTCAGTAGTCAGAATTGTTAAAGAATTGTATCTGTTTTAGTTTAGAGCGTCTCGGCTCAGCTCTTTGGTAAGTAAAGAAAGCCTTTGCCCCCCTTTGTGTAGTCAAGGCCTGGGCTTTAGGGTTCCTAGAGGTGACACGATACAGTCAGCCCAGTCAGAGGTGCAGGGGCAGAGTAACAGTCCTGTTTACCATCGAGTCTTGCAGCAGATCCTCCAGTTTCCCCAGCCGGCTGTTCTTGTCACAGGTGTACTGTCTCTTAATGGTGTCCTGCAGCTGTCGCAGGTACGACTCGCAGTCTCGCACGTCGCCCATAAACTAGAGCAAAAATAACAAAAAAAAACAAACACAGGGTCTTATAGCGTTGTTAATGAAGCACATTGACAAAGGGTTTAAGCGTGATAGTATTTGTGGTCAAATAATTTCATCTCTCAGTTAAGAAAGCAGACGGGATTAGATGTACTAAGTTACGGATAGGCAGTTGCTACTTAAATAATGAGTCAACAGACAGGAAGATTCAATTATATCATTCTTTCCTGTCTAGTGCTTCCATGTTGTCTGCTTCTAGTAGAGTGTGGTACCTGGAAGTAGGCAGTGTTGTCTTTGAGGTGCTGCTCCACACAAAGGCACAGCTGGCGCACCCACTCCCACTGGGTCTGCAGGGCTGCACTGTACGCCTGGCGGGAGAGACAGCGTGTGTGAGAAGAGGTATGGGAAGAGTTTTTTGGTCCAAAACATTGAGCGCCAAGTTCAGTAAAACTCGATTTAAACCAAACAAACCAATTAAATAAAATATTTATTTACAATGTGTATACTTTTGCCTTTCCCTCCAGACAACTGTTGGCGAAGGGAAACAGCCAACATTTTAAAAGGTCATTCTACTGACAAAAATACTAGGACGTCTACGGGTCACCCAGGGGCCGGCTGTTGCTAGGCAACCTCACCTCCACAGTCTGTTTGGCAGGGTGGTTGTCCTGGCACAGACGGTCAGCAGTTTCCTGCAGCGAGTGCATCACTTCCTGCTTCTCCTCCAACTCGGACTTGGTTTCCTGTGAGACGGGATGACATCAGGGGGTCAGAAAAGCAGCTGCTGAGGGAATACACCTGTGCAGCCCTGTCTTATGATCCCTGGGTTCAATCCATGTCCATCACTACTATTAGCCGTGTGGGGGCGCAGGTAACATCTTCACTAAATGTGTGCGTCCGTCCACGCTCTCCTCACTATGTATATTTCTCTCTTGGCGTTGATGTTGCTGTTGTTGTCGCTCCAGTCGAAGGCCAGCTCCTCCTCCTCCCTCTCGTTGAGCCAGATCAGCTCCTCAGTGCATCGGGACACGAACGCGTGCAGGCTCTCCAGGCACCGCAGGCGCCATGACGAGTGTTCCTATGGCAACACACAACGCACAAGTCAAAGCGCGTTCCTGTTTAGAATCATAATCGCCATCACTCTGAGCTAAGTCGCAAAATCCCAAAAGGCTCCCCTGCTATCGCCATGACTAGCGTTCCCATGGTAATGACAATGATCTGATCAATGAGCTACGGTAAGAAGATTGGCGGGCTTCTTAACAGGGATGAAAGACTTAAATGTCCGCTTTCAAGATCACAGATGTTTGTAGAAACACTAACATGCACAAAATAAGTTGTGTCACGTAGAATTCGTTCAGTTCTAGGGGACTGATCAAGGACTTGCATGTGAGAGGAGCAGGTGCCTAGCAACATGCTCTCTGCACTCAGTCACAGTGTGATGGGATTAACTTGGAATGGGGGCAAACTGGGCCAGCAACCAAAACTTCAGAGACCCATACTAAGCATGTATTCCCCTTGAGAGTAATGTTCTTACATTGATATACAGCATATAGACATAGTGTACAACCAGACCTAAAAGGATGTTGGCTCACCAGTAGTTTGCAGTATTGGTGCTCCAGCTTAGCAAGGGTTTCAGAGTAACTGCTTTTGAAGTTGGGTGAGACGACAGCCTGGAGAAGAAAAACAGACTTATTAAAAACCATAGCTCACAGCAGCACGGCAGCTCTTCCAAAGACAGCGTGTAACTGTATGTTTGTTTGGCCACCTGTGAGTACCCCATAGTGGTGTGAAAGATGTCTACAGTTGAATGCGATGTGTGTGTGTGCGATGTGTGTGTGTGTGTGTACCTCATAATTCCGGGCCTCCTTGAGGCTGTGCAGTAGCTCCTCCACGGCGGAGTGTATGCTGTGGTGCTCCTGCAGGTTGTTCTCCACTGATGGCAGGTCTGCCCCCCACTCAGCTCGCTCCAACAGATCCTACACACAGTCAGAATCACATCCAATAAACCAGTGCTATTCTGTCTGACCTCGTTCAACGAAACCAAAGTATTACAAAAATCGTTTCTCCTGTCTCGTTTTTTTCTTGACTCACTAACTTCTAGTCTTTCTATACCCTTTCGCTTTCCTCCTCACCTGTGTCTCCTCGACCCATCCCAGCAGCTCGTAGATGAACCTGAGGCTGCCCTCGTCTTCTGAGGAGGACATGGCCACCAGCTGGGAGCGTGACATGGGTCTCCTGAGGAGAGCAGACCCAATGGCTCCGACGGCCCCTACGGCGCCCAGCAGCGTCTGCCCCAACGACAGGCTGGCGTCGGTGGGCCGCACGGCTGTCTGCTCACCCCCCAGGGCTGGAGAGAAGTGGCCCTTCCTGTAGACACTGGAGCACTGCAATCGGAGAGAGACCAGTTCCTCTTGAAGACAAGACACTCTGGAGAGGGGGGGGGGGGGGGGGGGGGGAGAGAGAGAGAGCAGAGAAATGGTTGTTTTAAATGATGAGGTGTTGATTGGACAAACTGTTGATTCACAATTGTTAATTAGACACAAAAACAAGATAATTGTTTTACATATTTTATAAACCGTAATAAGGACACATCTCAATCAGACACAATTCAAAATAATTAAAATTACATTAAATTGTCTTGTCTCTACGACGGCTTTTGTTTCGACACACAGACGGCAAGTTCTTCCCACCCCGCCTTGCTCTGCCAGCGGGCTCACCTGAAGGCGAGCTGCTCCACCTGGTAGTACTTCTCCTCCCGCAGGACGTGGAGGTCCATGTTGAGCTGTCGCAGCAGGCTCTCCCCATCCTGCAGGTAGCAGGCCAGCTCCCTCTCACACCGCACCGCCTCGCCACTCTCCATGCGGGACATGTCCTGACAGGAGAGGAGACAATCACTTAAGTATTTAAAAAAAATACAGAAGGTTAGAACTGATGGAAGGAGGAGGAGGTGGGAAAGAGAGAGTGGTATTAAAACATGACAGAAAGACAGCGCAAAAGGGAGATGGACTTCCACTCACGGCCTGAAGTGTGTTCTTGGCCAGGGTGAGTTTCTCTTCACAGTCCAGAGCAGTGTTCTGAATCTTATTGGCCATCTGTAGCAGCAGCTCCAGTCTGGAGTGGACACACACAAAGAGTAAAATGAGTCAATAATTAAAACAGCTGCTAAAGTTTATTGTTAGTGTAGGAATGGAATAATTGCACAGCACTTGGCGGTAGTATGAATCACATCCGATTCATTAGGCTGTGTGCAACATATCACGGGTGTGTGTGTACCTTTCCACAGCAGGCCTGAGGGCCTTCTCCCTCTCCAGCATCTCCAGGATCAGTTTGCCCCACTCCTCCTCCAGGTCATTCGGGTGGAGCCCCTGAGGCAGCTTGATACGCCCAAACTCCATCCAGACCTGGACACACACACACACACACACACACACACACACACACACACACAAAGAACGATGAAACATCCTGATCAGAAAAATGTCATGTAATGGTTGTGAAAACATGTTCTCTTATTGCACTGAATTATCAGCTGATTAAGAGGGTGGGGTCCATTTTGTTTTTCATTCCTATTGAACAGGCGATCTATTGATAAAAGCATGAGTTCACAAATGCTTGAAGCGTTAGCTTGCTGAAAGAACGCAAGGTCCAAACAAAACGAACATACGCTGGTTCAAAGCCCCATGACACACAGTGGGCCATGCACGTGGCCCACTCGTTCAGGTCACTTTCTCTTTCCCTCTTCCATCCTTCATCGAATCATTTTTCCCCTCTCTGCTTTTGTTTCTCTCACCTCCAGTAATTTGTAAAGGTGTTCAATGCAGCTTTTCTCCACCTCTCTGGCCGGGATCTCTGTCTCTTTGAAATGGACGTACTCATTGTAAAGTGCCTGAATAAGAAAATCAAGGAAAGACAGAACTTGGATAAGTCTGTGATGACTAACATTGTTTTGAGAAAATAAAAAGAAGAAATAATTGGCAATTATATAAGCTTTGCCCCACTTCCCACCTTGAGTTCTACAGGGTTCTGTGGGAAGTTCTTGTTGGCCATTAGGGCTGTGTGGTGCCGGCTCCACTGGAGCAGAGATGTGAAACGGGCCTGGTACTCTGACCAGCGATGGTCCACATCCTGTCGGAAGGGGAGAGGAAAGAGGGAGAAAGGAAAGAAGGAAAGGAAGAAAAGAGGCATAGTCAAAGTGAAAGGGACAATTGTGCAAATGAGATGCCGTGAAATATCAGTCTCTAATAGCTCCGGCGTCATTCAGCCAAAACCAATTAAAGCGTTGCAATTTACAGTAGCTACTAGTCTCAGATGAATTGCCCTTTACCAATTTCTTCATATGAATGAAAATGTCTAATATTTGAATATCAAATATTCATTTACATAAAGAGTACGACATTCACCGAACGATACTCTCGTTCTGTTATAAACTCTGGAAATGAGTATTTGACAGGTTGACTGACAGATGGGGATTCCGGTATGTGGATTCAATAGGAATATAAATGTACTGTAATTATTCAAAGTAGAGGCTAACGCACGTTTGCAGCGATGCCCTCTCCTCCCTCAGGGATCTTGGGGAAGGCATCGTAGATGGAGGACACGTAGGTGATCACCGACTTCTCATCTGGAGACGGAACGTCCACATCTGATAGGAGAAACAGAGATCATGTTAAAGAGGGAGAGAGAATATGGCTACAAGTACAGTAGAGACGGAATGGGGGAAGAAAAGGGAAGAAAAAAAAATAACAGGTTGCTGGATGGATAACGTCACTGAGAACAGGAGAAATAAACAGATGGAGAAGGAAAGGTGGGGGGAGACACAAGCACAGGATAAACCCGTACAGAGACGGACAGGAACAATGTGCACACATGAACGGGTGACTCGTAGTGAGAGACAAACAAGATGGTAGACGAGGACAGCAGGTTAAAAACTACACAGAGACTGAACCAAATACGCAAAACAGGCCAACCACTCGGGTTGTCAAGTCATTCAGAAAGCCAACATGGCAGCCAGCCAGTCAGTTAGCAAGCCAACCACTCAGGTTGTCAAGTCAGTCAGTCAGTAAGTCCTCCAGAAAGCCAAGATGGCAGCCATCCAGCCAGCCAGCTAGCAAGCCAACCAATCAGTCAGACAGAGTCAGTCAGTCAGCCAGTTGAAGGCAGCCTATTTACCCTCAGCGTCAAGAAGTCTGGTGACTCCCAACGACTCTGCGATTTCAAAGGCCTGCTCCAGGTTGTCCCGGTTACTCTGCCGTGACACCACCTCCATGTCGATCAGGTCTGGCCTTGAGACCACAAAAATAGACAGAAGGGTGTTTTGCTGTGTGTTGATTCTCACATAATCCTTAGTGTACTGTTCACACCGTTTCTTATTCAACACTCGTAACTATTGGAGGGTTCTGTTCTGTGCAAGGGCGCGTTAGCGTGTGTTCGGTACCTGTATCGGTGCAGGACGGCGTTGAACATGCGTCCGTCGCTCCAGGAGGAGGAGAAGTTCGTACAGCGGAGGCCGGGGTAGCCCTCTATTGCCTGCTGGCTCCATAGCAACAGCTTCTCTTTGGCCGTCAGGTCACCGGACTCACCGCTCACGTAGATCTCGGAGATCTTGAAGGGAGAGGGAAGGAGGTATAGAGGTAACAGTCGGAACGTTAATGGAAAATGACTTCATTTAGAGGGAAGGGTATTCTAAATCTTCAATGGAGGAAATCTATATACCTTTCTCAGCACACAGACTAATACATAATGCTAAGTGACCAAATTATAATACACACGTAAATCTAAACAATAGAACAGTCATATTTTTCTTCATACACCACCCCCCCAAACACACACACACACACACACACCACAGTGACTCAGCAGAAAAGCGAGCCAATCTTTCACATTGGACCAGCACACTTGTTTAAGCCTTTCACTCTCTTTGATCCAACATGTCATCTTCCCTCAAGGGCTCATATCCTTAATTATTCTCTCAGCTAATCAATCATGTGTTGCTATGAGATCTGTGTTGTTACTGTGTGAGTTATGTTCCTCTATTTCTCCATTCTGCTAGTCTAGCCAGCTCATTAGCCAGGCAACACCCCAGTAACCCCCCTTTTGCGCCTTTCCCCCGCATCTGTTGTCCTCCGCCCTCCCTTCTCCTGTCACTTCAGATCTTCTCTTTCTTTTATCTTTCTTTCCTCAGACATCGTCTTGGCTTGATTCATCCCTCTCATCCATCTTTTGTTTGCGTCACTCCTCCTTTTTTTAATCCCTTTCTTCTCTTTGTGAGCTCGTTGGTCCCATCCTCCCATCCATCTCACCCCTCAACACTCTTGGCCTCCCTTATGCATTGTTTTAACGATTTATTTCTCTCAAATCTGTTCACCATGACAAAGAGAGGATGAGGTCTATGCAGTAACTGTCCGTGCCTGGCTACTGTCATCAGTATTCCTCCGTCATCTCTCTTTCACAGACCATGTCTTGCATTTCTCTCTCTCTATCTTTTTCTCACTCAGTCTCTCGCTCTCACGCTCTCTCTCTCTCTAGTGCTAATATAGAATAGTATGAAAGTCCAGAGCATGCCAGGAGACTGCAGCAGCAACAGCCAAAATCTGGAGGGGAGGGGGGGCGAGAGCGAGTGCGGGGGAGTGGAGGAAGAACAGAACGGAGAAGCAAGGGAAAGGGGGAGAGGAGGAACCGTGTTGGAGAGCAGAGAGAAAGAGCAACCAGGCCTTATTAGATTTATCAAGATAAATATTCATCATCAAACAAGCATGTGTACACACACACACACACACACACACACACACACACACACACACACAGACACACAGCAGGGGCCCACAGCGGCTTCTCTCTCTCTGTGTAGATGAGTCTCCTGCAGTGCACTGGAAAGAGGATTGAACGGTGGCTCATCCCGTGAAGCGTAGATCACTCCATCCAGAGGTTGGCCTTGTGCCCTTAACACACTGCTCTGGAGCTCAGCGGCACGTCTCGGCTACAGGACCCCCTTCTTATACCATCTAATACATTAGATACACAACTAATATATTATCTAATACTAATCTCAATCAGTTACATTTGTATTTGCTTCTAGGAATAGATCTATCCGTTTATTTTAAATGTGGTAGTAAGGACAAAGCACATGAGGTCTTGAAATGTTAAGTGCTCCCTAGATATGTGGAGGACTAAGATTGATGGTTGAAAGCAGGTCTACATCGTAGGTGGGTCTATAAACTGACACATGCACAAATGTCAAAGTACTACAGGGATGCAGCGCAGCCCCAAGGTGGGATGTGTTATCAAAAGGCCACAGCGACAGAGGATACAAACAAAAGGTTTGCTCAAACAAAACTGCCTGGCATCCGTAAATCGGAGGGGGGAAGGGGGAACAGATATGTACCACAAGTAGAAAAATAGATTCAAACACAATGGACAAGCGCGCGCGCACACGCACGCACGCACGCACGCACGCACGCACGCACGCACGCACGCACGCACGCACGCACGCACGCACGCACGCACGCACGCACGCACGCACACACACACACACACACACACACACACACACACACACACACACACACACACACACACACACACACACGACTGCACTTTGAAGTACATCTATACCCAGTGACTGAAGCAAGGCTTTAATATGATGTCCTCCACATGCATCCATGATCTACTAGCTCACCCCTGGGGTACTCGGAACAGGCCCCATTTAGACACAGAAACGGGGCCTTTGAAGAGTCAGGGGGGAGGAAGGGGAGAATGTAGAGAGATAAAAAAAAAAAGAAAGTGGATGAGAAAGAGGGAGGACAAGGCGGTTGGAGAATGGAAGATAAAATGGAGATGGAGTGAGGAAGAGGGGAAGAAGAAGAGAGGAAGCACGTTTAAGGAGGAAGAGGGGAGGGAGAAGAGCGGTACAGAGACAGAGGAATGGAGGGAAGGAATATATTGAGTGAGGGTTTGGGATCCCCGGAGGCTACATATAGCAGTGGTCTCGTTTGATGAATGCGCATCTTAAATCCCTACTTATTCAGATGAGGGGCTTCACCCACACAAAGACGAGCAGTACACACACACACACACACACACACACACACACACACACACACACACACACACACACACACACACACAAAACCCTATTAAAAACACAAAGAGACACTCACAATTACATCCACACATGTCCTCTAAAAACATTCACATGCAGTATATACAGCACATAAATAAAGTATCTATAAGCACATCGATCAACAGCTGGAAAGGCCAGGACTACTGCATCTGTGCGAGCACTTGTAAATGACAATCTCTGCTGGGAAAGGCCTGTGTGTGTATGAATTAGTGTGTGTGTGTGTGTGTGTGTGCACACTGTACGTGCCTCGCTTTACTCATGACTCAGCAGCTAGCGTCAACCCAGACAGCTAGCGTTGGGGAGAACACAACGTCATCTACAGCACTAAGTACACTGGATGCTACACTCAGGGTTTCCTGAGTTCAAAACAATGTGGGTGGCTTGCAAGACCAGATAAAGAGCAACACGGCGTAAAATAAATGTCAAAATTCAGTTACATGTAGGCTATTGAAAAACACAAAATGGAAGTCTATCAATTCACCTCTTCTTCATCACCGGGCCCATATAATTAAAAATGAAGATCGAAAACCACTAAGAACACCCAAATGTGTCCAAGGCAAAGAGTGCTGGTTTACAATGGCACAGAAGGGGTTAAGTGCGTAAAGCATCTGGTTGTAGCACATCCTCATGAACAGCTGACTGTCAGGGACTAAATGAGGCCACGTAGTCCCTCCAAATCCCCCCAAATAACCTCTACCTACTTAAGCTTGTGATTTCCCTCGGCATCAACAAAGCTATTTGCATTTATCCATCCATCTATTGTATCAGAAAAATCTCTCTCTCTCACACACACACACACACACACACACACACACACACACACACACACACACACACACACACACACACACACACACACACACACACACATACACACACACACGTAATGCACCTGCACCCCAAATAGATACTCTCACAGACAATATTTGTGTATTATAACAAAATAGCCATTCAGAGCACTTAGCTTATAGTAAACCTGTCATTAAGAGCTGATAGACTGACACAAACAATTCAAACCATAGACAGTGTCAGGAGTGCCAGGGGAGAGAATAGGTGGCACGAGGAAAATAACAAACCATGGACAGAAAGGGGCAGAGGGGAGAGGAGAGAGAGAGAGGAAGACGGACAGACACAGAGAGAGCAGGTCTGGGATGTCTTGATTAGACTCTAGGGACAGACACAGGATGCATGCAGGACAGATGTGGGGTCTCTTCTGCCAAACAACCAGGAAGCAAACACAAAAATATAAACGCACACAATGAAACGGTTCTAACAAACAAAGCTAGTATACAACGTACTCACAGACATACACAATAAAAGGCCCTCCCTAAAATATGTAAAAACACATTAATGGATGCCTCCCACACACTGTAAAGTACTTTAAATCCATCATAACCTCACTTTGAAAAAGGCCAATGTAACAATGTAGGAGAGAGCAAAACCAAAAGTTGATGAGGAAGAGACAAAATGACAGAATGTGAGTTTTTCTTTTTTCCATCCTTTTCTGTTTATATACACACACATGATGACATGGAAAAGATGGAATACAGACATAGGAGTCATAAACCAAGGACCAGACCTGAAGAAGGGATTTAGAAGCGGGCTGCTGTAGAGGTGACAGAGGACTCTCCACCACCGAGTCCAGTCTCTCAGAGGAGCTGCTTGTGATCCCTCCCCAGTCTGTCTGACTGGGCGTGGCGCCCCCTGTCTCTGGGGAGGTCAATGGCAGGTCACTGGCGTACCCCGACTCCAGTAGAGAAGGCCCCTCTCGTACTCGCACTGGGGTGTCCAGGCTAAACTCCTTTGGTGTCACAGTTCCCACTTTCCCCCTCGGGAGTGAAGAAAAACCAGGATCGGCGGCGGCCATTTTGGCTCTCCTGCTTTCCTCTTCGGAGAGCTGGACCCTGAGGACCTTGCTGGTCACGGGGGAAGGGGTGGGGGGCTCTGTGCGTACCTCTACCTCACTGTCACTCTCGCCCCTCCACACAGGGGAGCCAAAGTCACTGGGGTAGCTGGTCCTGACCACGCACAGCTTCCCCCCCACCTCGCGGATTTTGACCACCCCTTTACGCTCCCTCACAGGTGGGGTGCCCACGACCTTAAGTGTCCCTGCATGTTCTCCCTCGCTCGTGTCTTTCCCCTCCTTTCTTCTCTCCTTTTTGGGCCGTAGGATACAGGGTTTCTCCAGGACCCCCTGAGCTCGCTCCTTGACCCGGCAGACCCTGCCCCCTCCTGGGGTAGTGCTGCCCTGGCTGGGGGCAGCTGTGCTGGTGGGGCTGGTGGTGGTGGTGGTGGTCTGGCTGTGGGCCTGAGTGATGGAGGGTCTCAGATTACTGAGGTTAATCTCCCCCTCGTCCCCGGGTAGGCAGAACACCCCCCTCCAGGCTGGGCTGGGAGCTGGGGACAGTTCAAACACCCTGCTGCCCGCTAAAACCCCCATGCTGGCCGTCAGAGCGCTGCTGGGGAGGGCCAGTTTGATTTGGTCGGAGGGGGAACCAGGCACTGTCGTTTTGGATCGCACGTCACTTGTCACCGTCTCCACAACATTTTTCTTCCCCCCTCCTTCCACGTCATCCTCCTCCTCTTCTTCTTCTTCTTCTTCTCTTCCGTCTGGCGTACGGGCTCTCCGTCGCTCACTCCCTCCCTCCTCTACGGACCCTTTCTTGCTCTTCTTTCCTTTGCGTTTCCGTCGAAAGCGGAGCCTTTTCCTAAGAGGCAGGGGAGGGTTTCCGCCAGGCCCGGCCTCGCGGGGAGGTCGAACACAACCCATTGAACTCCCCATCGCAGAGACGGGGGAGAGGGAGAAAGGGACGGATGAAAAGTGTCAACTTTTCACAGATTCACAGTCGAGTCCCCGGGTGGGTTGGTCACAGGCCGATAGGTGCCAACATACGAGAGGCACCTGGCGGCAGCACTGCGCGGCGGGCTCAGCTCTCGTTTCCCTCACAAGTGGAGGAGGGAAAGAAAGAGGAGGAATAACCGCGTCTTCCTCTTCAGGCAGCTGTAGTTTCCACCTCGGGCTGAAATGCTGCAGGCCTACGTGTCCCGGCTCTCCACTTTCTCTTCCTCTGGCCGCGTTCTCTTCCTCTGGCCGCGTTCTCTCTCTCTCTCTCTCTCTCTCTCTCTCTCTCTCTCTCTCTCTCTCTCTCTCTCTCTCTCTCTCTCTCTCTCTCTCTCTCTCTCTCTCTCTCTCTCTCTCTCTCTCTCTCTCTCTCTCTCTCTCTCTCTCTCTCTCTCTCTCTCTCTCTCTCTCTCTCTCTCTCTCTCTCTCTCTCTCTCTCTCTCTCTCTCTCTCTCTCTCTCGTTCTCTCTCTGCTGTTCTGACTGCAGCCGTTTAGTTTCGGGCTGTGGGGTGGTCAGCCTCGTATCTCTCACTGTTACTGTATGCCTCCCGGATGTCTGTGGACTCTCGCCGGGCACCAAGCTCCCACTGGGTTTCCGTGGTTACCGTCAAGGGCACGGGGACGTCACAGTGTCAGCACCACTGTACCCGTGGAGAGAAGGGGAAAATAGATTTGGTCTGGACTTGGGTGACAGCTCACCTGCCAACGACCTAAGGTCCATATGATGCAGTGGTTCTAGAAAGCTGAGAGAGTGGGAGGAAATGCAGACCTTTTCTCTTCAGCCCATTAGTGAGGCTCTGGCCGTTTCACACACGTGTGTGTCTGTGTGTGCGTGTGTGTGTGTGTGTGTCCGTGATCTGGCACTGGGATGGAATCAGTGGTTGTCTCATCAAACACTCAAACCCTTCCTTGAATCTGTCGTCAGAGTGCGAGATACAAAGGGAGCTGCAGTGCAGAGACACACTCCTTCCCTCACTCGACTCTCTCTCTCTCACACATCAAGAGTGTCAGTCGGACGCGGTGCACAAATCACAGCCCGTGATCAGGAGCGAAGTGAGAGGGAAAACACACCTCCTCACGTCACCAGCAATTCAATTTGATATCCCTGTCCGAGCGGCAGTTTGTTTGGATAGGTTTACCCTGATCCTGTAATCCAAGTGCTCTATCAAGGCTTGGCCCAGGCCATACAGGGTCATCTATTATTGATACTTCCTCGTTCCTGTGGTAACGTTATTGCAGTCCGAGCAGTGGTGGAGGGGGGGGGGGGGGGGGGGGGGGGGGGCTGAGGGGACCCTGCTGATAGCGTAGTAGTGACAGAGTCTCTTTCTGCTGCCACAGCACTCTGTTGCACAGATTGGCGGTGGGCGTCTTGGCAGCGTGCAGTCAGCCAATGTGACGAGAGCTTGTTAAGGGGTTCAGCCAGTACCACGACAGCTTGTTAAAAACTCAATCAGACGCTAGGTTCTGCTTGCCCCTCTCTTTCGCTCTCCTCTTCCCCTCCCCTTCGTTTTCTCCTCCAACCCATTTATTCTGTTTATTGAGCTGGTGTGTCATGTGATCGATCTGCCTGTCTTCTGGGCTATATATAAATGTGTGTCTGTCACTTGCTGAAGGACTGCTGTTGGCCTTAGAATCCTAAGGAGGCCGTAGAGCCAGGTTATATGAATGTTAGTCCCCAGACACAGAGGAGCACTAAAGAGACCGAATAGGACTGACAATGAACTACACTGAGCATCGAGCTACCCGTGGTATTATCCCATGCAAACACAGCCAACGCACGAGACATAGAACATAATATCTGTAGCTTTACTTTTTACATAATCCATGGCGTGTGGTTAACCTTAGCTCCAGAGAGACCCTACCGTAAGCTCCCTAGGCAGCCCAGCATTGTAAGCCTCTCCCCGGGGTACTGGCCCCCAAGATCCCACCCCCACCTCCACCTCACAGCTCCCCTTGCCAGTTGGAGGTTTCCTGTTCCGTCCCCGGTCAGTCCCCGTTAATCCAGCTGTATGATCCCCTTCGTACTGCGGTGTGGAAGCAACAGTCAAAGGAGGATACACAGCTTCTGTGCAGGGACAAAGTCTACCCGCTATGCTGTTGCAGGCAGTACAAAAGGGCAGTTGCAAAAGGCACTCCTCGGTTTCTGTTCTCCTCCTCCGTGCGTTCGGCTAATGTCTCCTCTGGTCTGGTGGATCTAATTAGGGAGGCAGACGGGGGCTGGTGTGGAGCCGAGGCTGGTAGTCAGACTCTCCGAGGGGGCTGGGATATCCAGGGCTGGGTCCTGGGTTCCGGTTGATTCAACGCTCCCTGACGGAATGTCCACAGCCGGGCTGAATAAGTGCAGTAGACAGACGCAGGCGGAGGCTGGATCGGGTAGTGGTACACTCCATGACTGGATAAAATGGCACAGAATAAAACGAAGAGGGGAGCAGGCAGAGGGCTAGGCAAAGGCAGAGGGAACGGATCCGGATGAAAGGAGAGCAAGGTTCCCCCAGACAGGCATGGCTGGATTGATCCAATTGATACGGTGATCCCCGGAGAGATGCAAAACGTGTGAGCGTCCTCCTTAGATGTCTGCTAGCCCTCTGTGGAATCCGCTGTATATGCATACGAGTGTGCGCGTGCGTGCGTGTGTGTGTGCGCGCGTGTGTGTGTGTGTGTGTGTGTGTGTGTGTGTGTGTGTGTGTGTGTGTGTGTGTGTGTGTGTGTGTGTGTGCGCGTGCGTGCGTGTGTAGGCCGGTTGATCCAGGGAAAGCCGGGAGCCCCTGGAACAGCAGGCAGCCTGTATTCCCCCCCCCTCTCGTGCTGGTCTTCTCCCCGGTCTGTCGCTCGCAGGGCACCCGGCGTTGAGAGAGAAAAAAGCTCTATCTCCCGGCTGCTGCAGCTTCACACTCTGTACTGTTGCTGCCAGATCTCGCTCTCCCTCATCCCTCCCTCTTCTTCCTCCTCACGTCCCCCCCCCGCCTATCCGCTTCCTCCTCACTCCCACCCTCCCTCCCTCCCTCGCTCGCTAGCTCTCTTCAGCTTTCTCTCACTGGCATTCTCTTCCCTCCACTGCTTGTGAGCTCAGAGCTTTCAATGCCACCAAATCCACACACACTTGACCAAAAAGCTATTCCAGTTAGCAAGCAACAAAGAAGGATTTTTATATTTGAATTTAAAATCAGATTGTCACAGAATTGGGCACCTCAAATTGAAAGGTTTTCTCAATTTCTACTTTTTATTTACTACCTATATACATCCTGTTATTCACATTGCTCAGTGCTAAATCTGTAAACAAGGGCAAAGTTGTCAGTGATCTCTAAAAAAAAAAAGTATCAAAAAACTCTACACTTAACATGCATCCTACACTTTTAAATACACACACAAGCACATACAGAGACCATGGTTTCAGAGCGATGACCCAAAATCACACCAGCACAACAACCTAGAGATCTAAGAAAGAGTCACCAGAAGTATAGATAAGACACAACCTGTACTCAGAAGAGGTGAGAGAACGATTGCAGGCCCAGCTCTAACACTAACACACAGACACACACACACACGCACACGCAAAAGCACACGTGCATGGAAAACAAGGACTAATAAGCTCCCCATAGAGCTCCATAGGATCATCAGCGTGAAAAGGAACTGTACTAACTAATATTCTAATTTAACCCTGCTGCCTTGCAGGCCTGCCCAAGTAGCTCCTAGCATCCAGTCATCACCTGCTTATGGAACTAAACACACGCAAGTCTACAATGTTCCATACGATACCACAGCACTGTAAAAACACGGCTATGTTCAGTGGGAGCAATACAATATCTCACAGCTCACCAACTGACTAATGAACGGCCCGCCTCTTTTTCATCTAATCTGATCCGCTGACTTCTTTGAAATCCGGTTATTTAAGCCTTGAGTATTTCATTCTGTAAAAAACAAATGTTGTCATTAGAGAGTGGGTATTTAGAACAACCGAACATTGAGTTAGAGGGTTTTGAAGTCTGTTTAGTGATAAGTGGCTTTTATCAATAATTAGGAACAGTTTGTTCCAATTGATTAGAATGGTCAGATTCGTCAATACGTCTGTAATATATTTCCAATTTAAAGATTTTTTTTTTACCAGGTCAATAATTAGCTTAAGAGAAACCACGGTGGAAAGCCTGGATAGCCAATCACAAGCAGCCACAGCTCTGTCAGAGGCGGGGGCTTACAGGAAAGGATGATGTTTGTTGGGCTTAGCCCTGTTGCAAATGTGCCAACTCATTTGGTACTGGGATGGTTGGTGACACCTAGTGGTGCCAGAGTGAAACTACAGTCAGCCTTACAGCTCTATTGCATCAGGCCAAATCAAGGATGACTTTCACTGAAACAGAGCAATAGCGCATTCAGATAAAACAACACAGGACAGGACAGGACAGGACAACTGACAGGCAATGACATCTGTGCCTCAGGGGGGAGTGTTACAATGACTCTGAGTTTTAGCACCGTGCTGAACAGAACTGATGAAGAGGCTGCATGTTGACAGAGAGAGGGAGATGCCAACACCTCTCGAATGTGACATCTCTGTGAGTTAATTCATTAAACACAGTGTTGGCTTTAACAAGACCTGTCCTGACGTCTTATCATGCAGTCGAAGGACTGGCTGGCTGTTATGCTGAGTCGTCAAATCACGCAGGCACTTCCTGGTGGGCAAACCTAGGTGGCTAGGAAACCTCATGATGAAGGGGGGGGGAGCACTTGAGAAATTTGTAACAGACAGCCATGCATGCGCTGTGCTTCTGGTACTCGGAGTGACGCAGTACACTGTACTGTACCATGTAAGCTGGCCCCAATGATGACATTTTGTGGGTCAGAACCACTGCAGAACAGAGCCCTATGCTTTTACAACACTGCATGGGTTTGCAAGCCTTTTCAACCAGAGTAACCAAACACCCGCCTTACATCCATTAACAGCACATAAAAAGGCCCTCCCCTTCTCCTCTCCCCTAGCTAGTCTAACAGACCTACTCCTCCCTCCCTCCCTCCCTCCCTCCCTCCCTCCCTCCCTCCCTCCCTCCCTCTCCTGCAACACTCCTCAAATCTCATCCAGACCCACTCCTATCGACCCACTCTGGGCTATCCCTCTATCCCTCACTCAATTCTGAATCAATGCCCCTAATTTACCGTCACTACTCTTGCTTCTCTTTCTTACACTTACACATACACAGCCATACGCACACCTTTCTGCTGATTCACGCCGCTGGAACTGGCTGCTGCAGAGTCAAGCGCACCTTGTCTCCGTGGCAACCAGCTGGCAGTGTCACCTTGCCATGTGACGTTATCCCTCAGAGAGCCAAACAGCGCTCCTAGTGTCTGTTTAAGGGAGCTGCAGCCAAGTGTCGGTGAACTCGTTGAACTATGTGAACATAAAAAAAAAACTTGCCAAACTCTGTCCTTAATTTATCTTCGGAACTGTCATTCCAGGATTCTAAGAAAAATAAACTGCCCTTGATTCTATTTACTTGAAAGAAACGGAGTGAATTTATGTCAGTCAAGGACAGGGGAAGGAAGGGCGCATTAGGCCTCAGTTGAATAAATGCCGTCCAAACATGTAACCCTTGAGACGACATTGACGCCATGCTTCTGGCTAGGATGTTTTCCAGAGGCCCTTGCTGGGTATGCACAGATGCTGCTAGCTCCTTAGAGCAATGACCTGCTGCAATGACAAGCCCTGGAGATACACCCAAATCAACAGGAGGGGTAAACACACACATGCGTGCATGTGCACAGACAGACAGACAGACAGACAGACAGACAGACAGACAGACAGACAGACAGACAGACAGACAGACAGACAGACAGACAGACAGACAGACAGACAGACAGACAGACAGACACATTGCATCAGTAAAAACACACAGTGTAGGCTATGGAAAATCAACTAAATTCAATGATGGAATCTTATATTTACAAACAACAGACTTGCCCAAGACAATTTCTTGATCCTCATAAGGATCCCTCTTTAAATAAAGGAAAAGCAGGTCAGCAGACCATCTGTTTGAAGACTGCTAGGATAAATCAAAACCACATGCTGGCAGTGCATTCTAAACACTCCTAAATCTCAAACTGCCACTGGCTCAGAACTTCCTTAGGCATAAACACACACACACACACACACACACACACACACACACACACACACACACACACACCATATAGAAGAGCTTTGTCGATACTGACCTGGAAGTGAAGGATTATAGTCCAGATGAGGCCCAGTGTCAGTTTTGGGTTTCCGTCGGTGATGTCATCGTTCCGGATGTTCACCAGTTTGACCTGAAACAAGAGAGACAACACAGTGAGGGATTTGAACAGCTACAAAGAAACAACAAGAAACTCGTCCCAGGATGAAAAGAGAACAATGGAAAGCATTCTAAATGTAGACATTTATTTGGCTAATTTAGCTTCAAGTTTATTGTATTCTATTAGTTATTATCTTTCAATATTGTGCATCACACTAGGAGTTAATCGGGAGATTCATTCACTGTATATTCTGTGTCCTGGGCTATAATAATAAATGTCATCGCTAATAGCTGTCTCTGCTTAGTCAAAACAGAAGTAGATGGAGCTGATTTCTGGTTATATAAAGAGTCAGGGGGCATTCCATGTCGTGACAGAAATGTGCAGTGAGTTGGACCTCCTGCTATGGATTTAAGTGATGCTCAGTGATTCCTTGGGTGAATGCCTGCTAGCGCAGCTTGAACCATCCTGTCACCTGGGACACACTCAGTTATATAGTTACACACAGCAGGACTCAGCAGTCACAAAATGAGTGCTCTCTGTGTGTGTGTGTGTGTGTGTGTGTGTGTGTGTGTGTGTGTGTGTGTATACCTGTCTTTGTTTGAGGAAGTCCAAGGCAATTTGGACATTCTGTAATCGATGGAATCTCATCCGCCCTTTCTCTCTGGGCTGGTAAAGGGAAAAAAGGAAAAGATGAGTGGCAGACTCTGAAACCAAAGGATCCCGGTGACTAACAAACAGTAAGCAGCAGGGTGTCAACCTCAAATCCCAATTCAAAGTGCAGTGAAGGAAAAAACGATGCAGAGGCTGCTGTCATAGCATGGCATTATCACTGGGGGGGCGCTGTCTTTAACTTTCACAGTTAAAGAAAGGCCATAAGCATCATCACTGCAGAGCAAGAAAAACCAGGAACAACATTTTGCAAAACCAGAATCTACAAACCATGCAGTTAAGACACCAACAAATACAGACTTTTAACCTTTCAGCATCTCCTCATACGAGCTATGTCTTTGACACAACATACACACCTAAACACTCATAACCAGTTAGTTAGGTAAGATAACAGTATCTCTCTCTCTCTCTCTCTCTCTCTCTCTCTCTCTCTCTCTCTCTCTCTCTCTCTCTCTCTCTCTCTCTCTCTCTCTCACACAGAGAGACATATGCAATGGCACACACTTAGCGACGCTGCTATGAGTGCAGGATGCAGGAGTGTGTGTGTGTGTGTGTGTGTGTGTGTGTGTGTGTGTATTGTGTGTGTGTGTGTTTTCACAGTGCCGAGCTGTGGTAGGCAAGGTTTAGACAGGTTCAGGGTCATTCATCACTGCAATCACAGCAGAACTGGAACCAAACTGGGGAGCAATCTGTCTTAACCAAAACGGGATGAAGGAGAGAGGAGCGGGACAGGGGAGAGATGGTGACGGCCGTGCAGGGGGCTGGACGCTTCAGTCCGAGTTGAAGCAGCAATGCTTGGCATGAGGACAGGTACACTAGAAACTAATCAAGTCTGTCGATACTCATCGAAATCTATCATAGAATCTCTTGGATCTGTTTGAAGCGGTGTCGAGAATGATTGTTCCCTGTTTGAATGTGGAGTAATATCCCATTGCGGTGATCCTAAATGAAAGGTTATTACATGTTTGCGTCGGCTCATTTCTGACATCAGCGTGTCATTAATTCAAATCAGTGGAACAGCACTCCCATGCAGTCTCAAAGCGTGACCTATAGGATAAGGGTGAAAGGTCACTCCAGGGGATTGAGGTGTAAAAGGTAAGAAGTAGGGTTGAGAGGGGGGGGGGGGATGCTGCCAAACGTACTCCCTGATCTCCATCCTCCTCCTCCTCCTCCTCCCCCCCGAGCATGATGAGCGGGGGGGCACGGGGGGCACACACCCTTCTCAGCGCAGGGGCGCCCTTGGGTTGCTATGGTAACAAAAAGGAGGGGTTGGGATAATCAGCAGAGTGGAGAGACAGAAAAGGAAAGAGTGAGAGGATTGGTAGAAGATGAAGAGAAGATAAGAAATAATTAGAGAGGGAGAAAGAAGGGAGGACCAAATGAAATGGGCAGTTGGGGCAATCTCACTGTAGTGGCAAATTAAAGTATTTAACAGCTTTAACTGAAAAAGGAGAAAACTCGTGTTTCAGCTCTAGACACACACACACACACACACACACACACACACACACACACACACACACACACACACACACACACACACACACACACACACACACACACACACACACACACACACACACACACACACACAGTTTCTCCAGTCACGTCTCATACTGTGACATGGTTTAACATTGGAAGTTCATTGAGGTGACATCGTCTGAAAATTGTAATGTGTTTGTGTGAGTGTGTGTGTGTTTGTTTATGTGTGTGACTGTGTCCATGCAGACAACAGTCAGCAAGTCGTCTTTGGGTGTTAGTCTGCCTGTCTGTCACTGTATCTCATAGTGCGTCATTAAGGGACTTCAAATGGGCCAAGGAGTTACTGTCACTGACTTAGAATCTGTCGTCCTTCATACATTGAACCTTTGGACAGGTTGGAATGGGGCCCAAAACAGATCCTAGCTCAGAGTGGGCCCAGTCTACCTTACATTGCTAGTACACACTCCAGTCTAAATCATACCAGAGTCAGCAAGTATTACAGTGGAATGAGGTGTACGAGGGAAGTGTGTGTGTGTGTGTGTGTGTGTGTGTGTGTGTGTGTGTGTAATCCTCACCAGTGTGACTCCGGAAAGGACCTCCAGTAGAGAAATGAGGTTGTGTCCATCCCTCAGGTCCTCGTATAGGTCTGTGATGTGCTTCCTCACCTGTGGGCGAGAGATATAGAGAGAAGTAGGGAGAGACGTGGGGTAATGAAAGATGGGAGGGAAGAATGAGCAGAGAGCAAGTGAGGGAGAGAAAAGTGTCAATACAATACTGAGCTTAATCACAGTGTGCCATTATTGACACAAAACTATGGACATTTCCAACCGATGACTATGTTTGTTGTAAGACTTCTTTTTTTAGCTGTTACTCCTTGTCGCAATGTGTATGCCTCGGCCCAGGGTTTCCAGGGTAAACTATTGCCGTGATGACTCAGCAGCCTGGACGAGCTTTGTGTTACAAGTGCTTTGTGTGAAAATGTTTTGACTGAGAAATGAACAGACTGCCGGTGAATCAGCTAAAGAGCTCTGAGCAAAGTAGCAACAATTAAAACAGAGGGAGGAAAGTAAAGAAAGGTAAGAAGAAAGATTGGAGAATAGAGAGAGAAAAATACAAAGAATAGAAAGAAAGCATCCAAATCGATTATAGACAACCAGACACTCTAATCAAATGGTGTTTGATTATCTCTATCACGGCCAATGTCTAAATGGAGCTAGGAGAAATGCCTTCACACACAGTTAAATCCAGCCTTTTGCATCTTTGATGTGTACCTGCCCTTTGCATCTTTTACTGCAGTACTGGCCTGATAAAACAGTAAACGGTAGTACTAGATTGTCCCACTAGGAGGCAACGTGTTCACAATAATGAGTCCACGGACAGTCAAATAATCAGGCTCTTTCCCTGTGCCTCTCAAGCAATACTTATCTTAACACAATTTCCCTCTCTGTATATTAACTAATCTCCCTTTGTGTCGGTCTTGCTCTCCTCTGTCTACGTTCTGTCTGGGAGGGAATCTTTAGAGTGTGATTGGATTAGATAGCAGATGTGTGAAGTCATGTGTTGGAGAGGAGGTTGATTGAGTGTTAATGAGATGGGAGGGAGGAAGGGGTGTTGCTTTCACCGCTGACGGGAAATCAGGCTATGCTAGTGTGTGTGTGTGTGTGTGTGTGTGGGGGGGGGGGGGGGTTGCTTTCGTCTTTAATCACAATTTGGTTTGATGCAACACCATTATGCCTCTGAAATTCCAAATGTTCATTATTGTTCAATCTTGCTAATTCCTTTTGATTCGGGGGAAAGCTTTAGTATTCTAGGAATTCTGTCAGCATAGCATAAAGCCTGTCTGTCACCATTAATAGTCCACTTCTATATCACATGACTAAGCAAATGTTTAACCCTCTCAAAAGGCTTAAGCCACTGACTTCCAACCAATACCAACCCAATATAAAAACACCCTGCATAGTCTCATACTTGAGTAATGTTTCAAAAAAGCGTGACTGCATTCCTATTTATGTGGCAAAGAAGGTTGCTTCACAAGACAGTTCAGGTAGAGGCCATTGTTTACACAATGTGTTGAGGCTGCAAACAGTAGTCACACACATCATCACATCCACACACATAAAAGCAGAGTTTACATGTTCACTCACACACTCACACAGACCCATTAGCCGCACCTGTCTGGGTGTCAGCTGACTCTTCTTAAATTACATTACAGTAAACACAAAGTGTGTGAGTGATGATGTCCCTTCGCACAAAAAACACTTCCTCTGAGCAAAGAGTGGTCAACCTAACGGACAGGAAACAGGAAACACCAGGTAATACCCGCCAAACGTTCTACAGGTAATATGACCTCTTTTTTCTATCTCGTCCACTCTGGCTATGTAAACACCTGCTTCAGGATGGAATGTTAACAGTCCTGATACAAAGAGGGCAGGACCGTCTGTGACTGTTGACATCTACACTGATACCTGCAGAGCGGAACTGGTCATACAGGCAAAGAGAAACAGGCAACCAGTCCAGCCTGCTGGTCAATGGTCAGGTTCACGATTGACCTAGCCTAACAGTGGGCAGCAAACATGCCCATTTTTAAAATGATTATCGGCTCAAGTTCATCTTTAATGATAAAATAAACTGGAATATGTTTTCTCTGGACAATATACCGCACTAGCTGCTATCTTTGGTTCATGTAAGCCCCTAAAGAGGATAATTGGGACATCCCCCTCTCAATTAAATTATGCGTCAACAAATTATTTCATTTACAAGTAAACAAATCAACAGATACTTTGCTGGCTAGATGTTACTCATCCCCTCCTTCCTCTTCTCCTTGTTATGAGACAGTTTGCCCTCTCATGTCATCAGTGTCTGCCCATCTTTTTCCACCACCCTCTCTTTCCATTCCCTCTCTCTCCCTCTCTCAACCTTTCCCTTTTTCACACATCTCTCTCCCACCCTCCTCTTTACTCCTCCCTCCATCTTTCTTACGAAAAGAAAAGGTCAGTGCTCTCCTCATGAAACAGAACTCCTCCCTAACGCCAACTGACGGGTGGTATAGCGTTACAGCGGGGCGCGGGGCCAACGCTACCCGTCCCCCTTCCTGTCTGACTGACCCATATGTCCAGTCCTGCGGTATGCCAGCCCTGGTCTCTATAGTTACACTCCTAGAAACGACAGGAGTAGAACGGATACTATGTTCACGGTAACGCGCAGCGAGAGCAGATCCTGATTGCATATTAATCTTAGCAGAAACAGAAACAAGCTCAGTGACCCACAAGCTTGTCTTTTGTCACTTCATTCTGTTTATTTGTGCGGAAAGGTTGATTATATCCCGAAAGTAATGCTAAGCTATCCTGATGACGTGGCATTACTTGGCCTGCAAAGAGGGGCTATGAGTAAGACAGGTAAATAGGGCACGGTTATCCACTTCCCTCTGATGGTCTGAGTCATCAACGGTATGCTGTGTTGTCTTAATGGTTATTTTATATATATAAATGTTTCGATGTTTGTATTTTTATCTTAGCAGAAGATTTAAAAAAAAAACTTTTTAAAATTGTGAATGTTTAGAATAACTTAGAATACCAAGAAAACAAGATGTTATTCTCACCATAGCCATAACAACATACAATCAAATTGAATAAAAAACAATGTTATTATAATATCTAATTTATAAGTTTACTGTTTAAACCAATATGTATTATCTTTCTAGGCCAAATACACATTTTCAATAACAGGACAATGAACAAGGCTGTGGTGAACGTCTCTAAGCAAGTCAAGTGGACCACTTTCAACAGCACGTTGTTAATGTGGTTAACCATGAAGCTTACTTCTGAAGCTACTTTCTGTAGCAGCTTTGTGTCTGTTCTAGTTACCGATGGCCAGAGTGCATTGGTTGGCGGGCGTGTGCCAACTGCAGGGAAGTTATGGGGCCATTTGGCCCAGACACTCCATTACATCGTCATGACATTAAATACCCTGCATTCTCCCATGCCATTTGTTATGTGATAAAACACATTGGGGTAGAATGCAGGGTATGTCCATATGTGTATGCCTGTGTGTCTGCATAGGGTACTGCGTTTGTTTGTACAGAGTGCGTGTGTGTGTGTGTGTGTGTGTGTGTGTGTGTGTGTCTGTGTGCGTGTTTTTGCGCGCGCATTAGCCGGTTGTTCAGAACAGTTGTCTAGTAACAGTTGTCGACATAGACAGGCAGACAGACATGAACATTCCCAGTCCTTCAAATACTTGTTGCACAATTTACCTTATAATGTGAACTAGCCGTGATGGTTAATAAAACAAAATAGCTATTTCTCTGCCAAACCACACCTAACGGTCGTCAAGTCCAATAATCAACATTTTGTAGGATATCCTTAATCAATCAACTCAATGTATGTGTGTGTGAGGGAGAGAGAGTGTGTGTCCAGGCTTGTGGGCTATATCTAATTTTGAGAGTTCACGAATCATTTACAAACCCCATGTTAACTCTATGTCTGCACCAACAGTTCCCCAACACAGGACAGTGGAAAAGATGGTAAGACAGGCAACGCATGAAACATACCTTGATGAGATGTTTGTTGACCCATTTTGTGAAGGTTTTCTTCTGCACCCGATCTCTCTCATCTGAAAAGAAAAAGTGGAAGAGGACAGGCAAGATTGAGAGAGAGAGAGAAAAGAGATGGGGGAGAAGGAAAGGAGAGGTTAATTATATAATGCACTATTGTCAGAACTAAAGCGTCACTGTTGCATTATTTAGATGGCGTTTTCATGGCCTTATTCTGGTGACACACACACACACACACACACACACACACACACACACACACACACACACACACAGGGATACAGACTAACGTCTGGGAGGCCCTCTGCAGGCTCCTGTGGTAATTTCACCTTGCCATGACTTTTTTTCTGCAGAGTCATATGTTCCATATGGATCTGTGATTAGGCTAAAATTGGAAAACCAAATTTGATACGTGTAGGAAGATATCAAGTTTTGTTCATAGAACACCAAGAACACCAATACGATATATATATATACATATATATATATATATATATACATACATATATATATACACACACATATATATATACACACATATATATATACATATATATACATATATATATATCTATATATATATATATATATATATATATATATATATATATATATATATAATATATATATATATATATATATATATATATATATATATATATATATAATGTATAAAAAGATGCTGAATCTGTTTAATCTAGCAACCCTCAATGACCTGAACAGTCCCGGAGGGTATGATGTGGCTCTTTATCCAAAGTATTTATGAGGGAGCCAAGGCAGACTTTTTTTTTTTATGAAGCTCTTACCATGATGCTTTTCGAGGACTCGTATTAGACATTGGTCCTAACACCCTGTTATTAGGAGACACACTGTTTAAAGGAGTAGGGCTCTTCCTCAGGCTCACACATACTGTACCAGAGAGACACATCTGACACTTCATGGTTGACTAAAACCCACTACACATACTCATTTAAATATATCTGCATTAGCACACACACACACACACGACTAAGCACCATGACTCAATACAAAAGATCCCATTAAAATTCTGGTAAGGCTTCCAAATGAGTAATTTCCATTGCAAGAGGCCAGGGCTCTCAGAATGAAAGTTCAAAAGCATTCTGCTGTTCTCTTCTCTTCAGTCTGTATCTGCACCGTGAATTCCAGTGCTGCGTCATCCACAGGCCAGAGGGGTGAGACAAGCAAGCCCAGAATAGAGACTGATGCTGGGCCACGTTAGCGTTATCCAGCCACCTCTACCCCTGCTTCTCCTCTCCAAACCCCTCTGCTCATACCAGTCTTTCACTGAGAAAACACAGACCCTTCCCGCCTTTCCTTTCATATCTATCTACTGGACAAACTGAATGATTCCCACGCTAGCGGAGTTGAACGCTAAGCCCACTGTATATGGTAAAAGTATCTTATTGTTTGCCCAAGCACAGTGAAATTCTTTAAAGTGCTTAAAACCTGACACAATATAACTTCAATATCTTAGTGAAAAATACGTTCATGTTTTTCACCTAGATTATTGTTATCACTTTAAGTAGAACAGTCCAGACATTTCTAACCAATCAGAGTAGGGCTTCCTGATGGTACTTCCCCTTCCTGCTCATTGTTGACATGGTTGCCAGGGAGATAGTATGACAGCAAGCAGCCATGTGCATAGAGATAGGCTTTTCACTTCCTTTTATACAGATAGGCCTGAACCACGCACCAGCAGTCGAGGCAAGGCTTAACCCTATATGTAAGGAGCAAGCAATATGGTTAAGCTACTGTAAAACTGACAATGCAGTTAGCATGTTGTCCTTTACTTCTCTAGTTAAAATATTTGTGACAGCGAAATGTTGAAAAGGTCCTAAAAAGATAAACTATAATTTAAAAGCAGAGCGTTACAACTAACACCCTACTTGACTCACTAAGAAAACTTTGCAGAGAGGGCGAGCCCCAGCCACACATACATTTCAACACATTCTTTCGACATTGTTTCAGGACTAAAAAACCTGCCTGGTTGGCCTAGAAAAGCCGGTCAGAGCAAAGAATACTTCAGATGAATTAGTTAATTTAAACTTTGCATGAATTGAATTGATTCCCATGCTTGCTTCCTATGCATGAATTTGAAGGGTACAGTATTTAAACATTATTTTGGGCCTTAATGTATTAGCACATCCCTGAAATAAGGTGGCACACACAGACAAACAATTAAAGAATGTAGGCAGAGGGAGTGAGTTGTACTGTGTGTGTGTTGTGTGTGTGTGTGTGTGTGTGTGTGTGTGTGTGTGTGTGTGTGTGTGTGTGTGTCAGCTACGGAGAGGCGCTCATTCAGTCACACTGAGAGGTATTGTTCAGTCATACACAACCCCCTCGTCACTTCAGCAACAAGTGGCGTGTTTCTCAGACACACACACCTGTCTTACAGGCAGGTGTATGAACAGCGCAGATTTGAGCGTGTCCTGGTAACAGCCTGTAGTAGTAGCAACAGGCATTAGGTCAATCCACGCTACAATATAATCAGTGCTGGGACACGCACATGCCACGTCTATGTAAACAGCAATGGCCGCCAGATACAGACAGGGAAGCGGCAGAGCGCGCGCTCTACAAATACTCAGCACTGAGTGACATGAAACCCAAAAACACACGCCCCACACCACACCCACCCACCCACCCACCCACCCAACCACCCACCCACCCACCCACCCACACACACACACACACACACACACACACACACACACACACACACACACACGCGCGCGCCCACCAGCACTTATACTGACCTGCACAGCACATGAGAGAGTGCAGGTGAGCATTAAGACACTTCTCGTCACAGTAGTCCGGCCACATGCTTCTAATTCCCCGCTCCGCTCTCCTTTTCTCTCCTTCTTTTATACCTGGCTCTCACCGCTCCTTCATTTCAACGCCATTGTTCCAAATGTTACATTCCGAGCAAAAGGTAAGCGACAGAAAAGTCTCGGAAAGCTACAGTCTCCAAAGACGACCTGTCAGTGTCTGCAGGTCTGCAGGGATCCCAGACAGGGATTGAAGAGTCTCTAGCAGTGGAGAGGTCGGGTTATTCCAGTCGTCTATCTGTCTCTCCACGGCTCCCGCTCTACTGCTGCGGCGCCTGCAGACGCTGCCATGTCAAAACGTCCCCTGACCGGCGTCTCGTTCTCCCTCTCTTTCTCTCTCTCTATTGCTTTCTCTCGGTCTTTCCCTCTTTTCCTGACAGCAGTTGCTCTCGCACGTGTGTGTCAAAGTCAAAGTTTCGCTCCTCCCCTTCGGTGAGAGAGGACGGCCTGTTTCCCCCCTCCCTTTCTGTCACTCCTACCGCTCACAGGTCCCTCGATTCTGTTTGCTCCCTCCTTACACTCCTCCCTTCTTGTACCGCTGCCTCCCGGGTGTGTGGCACTGTCCTCACACTCCCTCTCGGCCCGTCTGCGATAAGTGCACCGCGGTCTCCCTCCGTGGAGCACAGCTGCTGGTAACTGCAGAGCCGTTCAGAAAGCCTTTTCTCTTCTACTCTCTCCGCGGCGCTCTCGGTCTGTCGGAGCAGCAGTGCCTCGGTTGGGATTTGTAGCGCAGCGTTGCGAGGGCAGGTTGAGCCAAACAAGCGGCGAGCAGACAGCCGGAGGTTCTTTCCCCTTCGGTCTCATAAAGGAAAGTGGAGGGCAGTCGCGGTTGTGGTGAGAGAGGCAGTATGCCGTTCAGGTAGAGAAAATAGGGAAGTGTTGATAAGATTGCATGTCGGAAGTCCCTGTGGTTTCCAGTCCCAACCGAGTCCCTTTATGATGATGTCATTCATTCAGGCAGTCAAAGGAATAGCTAATCCAGTTTTATCATTTCAGGCTGTTACCATGACGGTGTTGCCGTGCACTGGACACACCCACACCAATTTGTTTCTTTTCGTTGACAGCAAGAGAGACCCTTTATGATAACTGTTGTATGAGAGGCTGAAGAAGGGATAATAACTAGTATACCATGTCTGATTTGTAAACATGGGAAGAGATTTGGAATTAGAAAAAAGCCTGCTGAGCTTGTCATGTCACCTGCTTTGAAAGCAAAACGAACCACCAGAAAGCCAACGCAACTTTCCAAAAATGTTTCTTTTAAAGAATCACCCAGAATAGATTTCTGGCCTCTCGAAAAGGGACTTGTTCTACGCAGACTGACACAATAAGGAGTCTTGAACACACGTTGCTGCAGCTCTGCAATCACAAACAAACACCAAAAGTCTGTCTCCGCTTTCAAAGCTCAACTGTTAAATGTACCGTCCGCTCTCTGACTCAACTGTCCCTTGATAAAAAACATTGCCTGGAACACGTTGCAAGTCAGCCTTAAAAAAAAGCTTAACCATTTGCTATGCTTTCAATAACAACACTTTCTGCACCGACATGTTTTGATAACAACAGAGGATCAATAGGAGGGGAACAAGTGGTGAGTCGGCAGGCACATGAGCTGCAGCTACAGCAGGCTGTCAACACAGAGATGATGTCACTGCACATGTGACGGGGCTGGGAAGCAAGAAAGTCAGATGTGACATCGCCACAGCAACAGCAAAGTGGAACTTAAATGTGTACTGTTTGAATGGAGAGAGAGAGAGAGGGCATATTGAGGTCTGACAGAAACACATACACACACCAGCACACACACATCTGAGTCCGAAACAAGTGCAAGCGCAGCAGACTTAGCCTAAAGAATTTATGGGCCAACACGCAAACACACACTTCTCTTTTGCTCCCGTCTTCCAAAGTATGAAACGTTTGCCAGGTAGAAGCGTCCTTTCCCCAAAGTTCCGTTTCTTCTTGTTTTCCCATCATCACTCTTGTTTCTGTTTACATTTTTACAGATGATCTCCTCTGTTTTCACAGCGAATTGTTCTTCCTTTTCCCCAGTCTCCCTTCTGCCTCCGAACTAAAAATACCAGAAACAGCTTGGGCTCCTAATACCACTGAGGGTGCTTATCCTTCCTTCCCTCCCTCCCACTATCTTTCTCTCTAGTCACCGCCTCTAATCTCTCTCTCTCTCTCTCTCTCTCTCTCTCTCTCTCTCTCTCTCTCTCTCTCTCTCTCTCTCTCTCTCTCTCTCTCTCTCTCTCTCTCTCTCTCTCTCTCTCTCTCTCTCTCCTCTCTCTCTCTCTCTCTCTCTCTCTCTCTCTCTCTCTCTCTCTCTCTCTCTCTCTCTCTCTCTCTCTCTCTCTCTCTCTCTCTCTCTCTCTCTCTCTCTCTCTCTCTCTCTCTCTCTCTCTCTCTCTCTCTCTCTCTCCTGTTGTGCTCTCAGCTCATTCAATTAAACAGAGGGAGGTTCTCTATTCTCGTCCTCCATTAACAGAAGTCAAGCTCTTTTTCTGCCAAATTTACTACTCCTTTCTCTTTCTTTTTTCCTACTTGGTCTTCCAAGGTAACGGAGTTCCCCTCCAATGTTATCTGCACAAAGAGGATACTTCTCTCCGCTTTATTTTTCCTTCCATTCCTACATTAAATTGACTATTCTCATATAATGTCTGGACTGACACTGTATTTCAAATGGCACTCCAGATAGACTTCTAAATCAAGTCAGCCTGCCACAGCAAAGTGGATATCCTGTCATGTCAGCTACCCATGTGTAAATAAATAAGCGTCACAATTCAAAACAACAGATCCAAACCCCTCCTATAGGAAATCAGTCACAGTCACAGTATTCCTAGTGATGCCTGCTATTTTCTACTAGTCAACTAGACAGGCATACACTCTGCAGCCATCAGTCTGCCATACACTCTATCAGGAGCCCTCATGAGATTAGCCCAGATTAAATTTGAGCTTCTTGTATCCAGCGAAGATAACAGAACGTGGTGTGAGGAGGTCTGGTAGTCCGGTCAAACCTCGTTAATCGACATCTGGACGCTGGAGGACGTGGCCTACAGAGGATTCTGAGGAAGACTCTAGCGCTAGGACAAGACACAAACCATGAGCGAATGCATGTGTTCATTATATTTATAATTTTTTATGAATTTATAAGTATTGATACAGGGTTAACTGACTGAAAATATGTGCCTTTTGCAGGAGTGCCCTGTTCAAGGCACCTAATAAAAAAAATTGTTAACACATATCCGATCCAGTAGCCTACACAATTTCACAGTCAGTCTACAAACTCCACAGTCTGACCTCCATTAGCTAACGTTAATTCAAATGAAAACAACCGGACTGCAGCATTAAGAGACTGATTCAAAACGATGATGCCAAAGAAAATCCAAGCTATAAAGCCACAAAAAATATACCACTTGAACAGCAAAACACCAGCCACCTATAACAATAAAAATATATACAAAACTGTGCTAAAAAAATACTAAATAATATGAGCTCTGCTGTCCTTAGTCTGCCTGCAAGGCGCCATAGCAACCATGGAACATATACCAACCAATATAAATCAGTTAAAAAGTCTAAAAACCTTGTTTTCTACAAATAACTTTCAGGAACAACTATAACAATATCAGGACCACACAGAGATGGTCGTTAGTTGAAGTATGTGTCAAACTGGTCATGTCCAAAGTCTGATTCATCAAGACAATCTAGTCAGCTCGGTTTCCACTGTCCTCATAAAACCATCACAAGACTATGAGCCAGTAAAATGTTAACGGTGGCTTGTATTCTAGATTCTCGGTTCTCGGTTCTCTTACTGACACATCTTTGAGAGTTCTTCATGAGGCGAGAACCACATAATTTTCTGAATAACATTTTGTGTTACTGGATTTGAGTGTGATAAAACACACACACACACACACACACACTCACTCACTCTCACTCTCACACACACAGCCGCAGTACCCCACCCTGCCAAGCCTATCGGCGTGTGACATGCCCTGCTTCAGCTAAAAATAAGGCAAGTGCGACAGCATTCACACACAGGCTTGGACATAGTCTTACACACACAGACACACAGACACACGCACACGCACACGCACACGCACACAGCTCTTTGTTACACAAACTGTATGACACCTAAGAAGCTCTGCATTACAGAGTGAATCACGCAACAAGATCAAGCACGTAAGCACGCTTCAAAGACACACACACACACACACACACACACAGGGAGAAACACAAAGAGACACACACCCACATACACTCCTTTTAATACACACACAGACAGCCCCAAGTCATGGCACACCACAGCAGGCAGGCAGGCAGGCAGGCACAGCTGTCCAGTCTCCTCTCCTCTCTCAGTAGAGAAAGCAGATTTCTGTATCAACAGGGAGTGGCAGTGGGATAAGGTCATTCTATCCGACGGGTTCCTTACTTGACCCAGACTATATGTGGGGGGGTGGGGGGGACTCTATCTAATAAACACATAAATCGTGAAGCCAGATGAACTGTTACTGAGTCATGGCATCTAGACACTATTTCTTCACTCCCTTCACTGTTTTGGCTTGTCTCCTCTCTCTCTCAGCTTCCCCCACTGCTCCCAAGTTCACATTACTGCACAATTGTTTCCTTCCCTGCTCCCTCACTTCCACGTCTTCCCTGCCCTCCACAGTCCCTATTGTCTTAAACGATCCAACTTTTTTTTTTACATGCATGTGGTCATAGCATCTATTCTACAGTGTCGTTTTGTGCTCTGTAAAGACCAGACACCTATTAATTGTTCACTTTGATTTTATTGATTGTCCTTAGTAGCCATACAAGCCATCATTGCTGTATCAAAAACGACAGTGCAAATGTGTTACAGCATTACACAGTAATTACACTGTAATATCATTTAGGCCTATATGAATAGATTTACATACACCCAAATTAGTCTAATTTAGTGTAGCCTATTTTAATATATCAGGAAATAGAGATGACTTCATAAATAAAACAATCTTTTGTCAAGGGTTTACCCTTATAAGAACCACCTTCTCATTTAGTCACTAACCTTCTCAAGCCGTTTACTAGCAACACTACAGCTTCATTCTTTTTACATTACGTACACATATTTTCAAAAACATAACTTGACGTGAATTTAGATAGATTGACCAATGCAAACTTCAGTTCCAATTATACTAATATGATAGCTAGTGAATTGTTAGCTATGCTTCAAGAGGGCCAAATAAGGAGAATTGTGGCTCACTGACTCATACAAGCTGCAGCATATATCAAATGAAATAGTGCCTTGGCATAAAGGACTACAAACTTAGCTGTAACAAGAGCTGAAACACAAGAAACCAATAGGTTATGCTCTGTACAGGGTGACCCTATACATAACTCTCAAACCAAAATAGAAAAGCACTTCTAAAACACTGGGGAGAGTTACCGTAGCATGAAGCGACGAACATGCTAACTCCACCTTACTCAAAGCCTATGTAGTTCCAATGACAAGCTATGCTAGATGCTTCTTGTGATTTACTTTGGTTTAAAGCGTATCTATAAATTAACTGATATAGCTAGCAGGCTAACAGGCTAGATTAGAGAGACTACAGTGATAAAAGAGGAAGAGGCGGAGCCTAAACAGGAAGCCATAGTGTTGTTCTTCCCAGTCTAAAGAGAGATATAAAAGACACAAAGGGCAGTGACAGGGGGACCAGTAGAGAGCAAGCACCCTCCACTTCTAAGGCCCCCGCCATGAGAAAAGCTTTTCTACCTGAAGCAACGCTGGGTTTGCGTCGACGGCGGTAATACCAGACCCCAGCGGCGGTCAGGAAGTGAGCGGCGACCACCAGGATGGGAGTAACGACTGCTGGGTCAATGAGGAGATCCATGTCTTCAACCACCAAAGTCACTCCGAAATGTCAGACAAACTACTCGGCAAATCGGTTAACGACATGTAGCAGTATCCAAAGCTGGTTTCAGGTTTTCACGAATTTTCTCAGAGCATCAAATGAATGGAGAGTTGTCGGCTAAGCATCTTTTTTCTCCCCCCTTTCTTTCACTTCTCTTTTCTCTGTTTCTGTCCAGAAGAAAATCCAACTGAAGAAGAAGATATTTGGTCACGTTCACTGCTTGTCCCTTTGTTTCTCCAACTTTCCCCACTTCAATGCTTAACTGGCGGGTCCAACGGTTTTGCTCTGAGTCGTTCTCTGTGTTCCAGCACCCTCCTTCTTTCCTCTGCTCCTTCCCCCAAGGCTTCTCCCTTTCGCTAACCTCTACTAGCTCACTGACACTCGGACACTGAATTCCATTCCCCTGAAACAAGCTTGCAATCGGCATCCGCTGTTCAAACCTCCGTTGGAGAACAAAAGTGATAAACAAAACGAGACATATGAAAGCTCTTTGACTTCAACTCTCACGAGAGGAAACCACATGGAGGACTCCTTTCCTGTGTGTTATGTGTGTGTACTGTGTGTTTACCTCTGTTGCTATGAGTGAGCAATGTCAGTGTCACCGTTACGTTTATTAATGGCCTTCATTGCAAGGCAGTCTCGTTAGTATGTCGGTATGGCCAGAGGACAACTCAGGCTGTGAGATGGGGTGACATACCACCCCACCAAGGTGAACATGTGCTTTACGTGTGTGTGTGTGTGTGTTTGTGTGTGTGTGTGTGCACATGCATGTGTCTAAATGCGAGACAGCACAATGAGTCAGCTGGATTCAGTGGACACGTTAGAAGGCAGGGGGTCCTAAAAATAATTACAGCTCTACCAAAAAATTGTGTGTGTGTGTGTGTGTGTGTGTGTGTGTGTGTGTGTGTGTGGCATGCATCATGTTATTTGAAAAAGGAAAAGCCATTATAGCTTTTAAGTCTCTAAAAAAACATCTATATTTCTAAGAAATAATAAAGGTCAACAAATGTAATAATCAAAAAATAATATGTGGATTGTGCACTTTTTAATGTGTGTACATTACGGGTCGGAAAAGGTTGTATGATCCGAGAACAGTGGGCAGTGAGGAATGGTTAGTCCACTTTTGACTCTTCAATTATTTTTGGTTAGACCCTTGGAGAAGTGAGACATGATACATACGGCCAGTTGTTAAGTTGGTCTTTTTCCACCATGACTGGCTCACAATGGCACTTCAAAAACGTCCTAAACTCCCATTACCCTCACACTGTTCTGGGCCAACAGACAACCCACTAATTAGAAGAAGCTCAAGTCTAGACATCCTAAAACTCAAGTGAAACATGAAGTTTGAAAAAGGAATCGACATTTCACAGAATAGGCGAAAATAGAACAAGACGGAAAAAGTCAGAGTGGGGAATAGAAAGAAAGAGAGGAAATTGAATCTCTCACCGACCTTACAGTGACAAATCTGTGGTGAGGACTGTGAAGCCACCACTGTGGGGCAGAAGAGACCAACACGTGTGGCTACTGACACTTACGCTAACAAAAACCACAGTGCTCAGACTCACTAACCCAGCAACTTAACGTAAACAAGAGTCAGGCAGGGTCTTGGAAAACTACATTGAAAACCATATACAGTATTTGTTACCACTTTTTTTTGTATTATTTGCATAGCTGACAGTTTACAAATGACTGATGTTCTTTTTTGAAACTGGGTGGGGGACTTCCCTTCTCTCTGATACTTGCGTTAACTGTCACTCACAGACACGCGTGAGGGAAGAGCACTCAAGCTTGACCTAGCTAGGACACACCACACACACATTCACTTACTTTAGAGAACCCAGAGTGCATATTGATTGTATAAACTTCCTTCTAACTTAAGAACTCCTAACACTTACAATCACACATATATGTAAATTGTGTCACACAAAAATTGGCGTCTCTGTCTCTCTGTCTCTCTGTCTCTCTGTCTCTCTGTCTCTCTGTCTCTCTCTCTCAAAGATATTGGATGAATTAGCAGGCTGAAGCACGTGTGCCAGGGCTGGAGATCGGGAGGTCAGGGCCATAAAAAAACAAGGGTCTGGGGAAGAGGATATGCTGAGACTGTGAACTTCAGACACACACACACACACACACACACACACTCACACACTCACACACTCACACACTCACACACTCACACGTGGAGGGGACAGGGACTGGACAAAGACAGCCCGAGGATGATGTCAGACTACAATAAGAGCCTGGCACCACACGACAGAGGGGGACAAAGAGATATACAGATAGAGAGAACGATAGGAAGGGGTGGGAAACAGACGAGAGGGGCAGGGATGAAAAGAATAGTGGTGGGACGGGAAGGGAAGGTGACAGAGCAAAATCAATCAGAGATAGAGAGAGAGAGGGGCGAGTGCAGAGATAAGCTGAGTGAGTAAGGGAAAGGGAGAAAGGGGGGGGGGGCGAATAAGCTCATTCGATGTTGGAAAAGAGCAAGGGAAAATAGAAGACAGAGAGAACAGAAAAAGACTATAGTGTTATTGCAAGGCTTGGTGCTGTAATGCCTGCTTGTGTTTGGTTGTGAATGACCCTATTCATACACAGCCCAGACTGAAACTCTCTATCACACACACACACACACACACACACACACACACACACAATCCCTCGTTATAACTGTTGTCAATACAGTCCTTGCAATCCGAATGCCCCTCCTCCATATTTCATGCAGTCTTCTGCAGTCCTTCCATACCTTCCCCTCCCTCCCCCTCTCTTTATACGACTCAATTCCTCGAGTCAGCATCCTATAGACAACCAGCTTGCCAACAAGGTCATCCACACACACACACACACACACACACACACACACACACACACACACACACACACACACACACACACACACACACACACACACACACACACAGAAACAGAAACATATGGTACAACAAGTCATTGCCACATGCCATTCAGTCATTGCATATATGGATAACAGCGTAAACAAATACTGGGCTAAAAGTGCAGCAACAGATTATTCTAGAATCTACACGATAACTCTTTCGAATGGGTCAGCTGCAGTGGAAAAAGCCGGATGCATTTCCCTTCGTTAACATTAACCGTCCTTCCTTCCTTCTTTGTCGTAAATAACCCAAAGGAAAGAGGACCGCCACAGGATGAGGAAGACGAGGAGGACGAGGAAGAGGGATAAATCAGCTAGCCTTGGTCTGTCATGTCAGTGCAGCTGACAACAAAGGAAGCCTCTGTAGTCCCCGTCTCCTCTCCTCTGTCTCCCCTCCCCATGTCCCTCTCCTCTTGCCTCCTCTACTCATTCCCCCACGTCCAAACCAACACCAGCAGCGTACTATCACTGCTATTTCCTCTCTTTGCTTTACCTGTAGTATAAGACATGCTTCATCCAACCCACAAGCTCATGTAACCATTGCTATCATGCAAAGGAAACCGTCCATCTAGCCTGCCAGTGAGTCTCTTTATCTATCATCTATACCATCATTCTTATGTGTGCACCGCAACAAAACAAACAACTCACAGAACCACTCGATGATCAATGTCAGAGTAGTCAAATGTTTCAATAAATCACACTGTTATTTCAAGTGGTGTCCAGTCACCAGCCAGTTCCATGGCTGCCCAGTGACCCCTGACCCCTCGCCACTGTGGAGGACACTGACTGAGCCAACGCAGGGCCTTTCAATCCTGATGGCCTGTCATTCAGAATGCTGAGCTGTCCTGTCTCGCTGAAAAAGCTGGACTTGCATGTTTCTGGCATACTGGCCAAGTCAGGAAAGCACAGGATTTCAAACATTTCAAGCCTGAGATCAGTTGAGTCAGGTTTAATTTTTCTTCTTTAGGATTTCATATTTTTTTTTTCAAGATGGTAAAAGTAGTATGTTACTAAAGCTAAACTGGGTAAAAATGTCTTGAGTTGTGTGATTATTCATTACAGTTGGCTGTACGACACAAGAGGTGCTATGGTAAGGAATGAACTCCATCTCCCTTTACTGGAATGGTTTATTCAAAAGGACATCGATTTCCCTGTAATACCACCTTCAACAGTTAGGGGGTGGCGTGGGTCTATTTACTTGGTAGACCAGGCCTTGAGTTGGATTTTGTCTAAAAGCTGAGTTTTCTCTTTGCGCTCAGTTGACCTACAGCAATATTTTAGATGTCACTATCAGTCCCATTACCTACATATGAAATCAAATTATTTAAATTTAAACTTAAAAAAATTGACATTTATTAGGACCAGTAAATTGACCTAAAAGTAAAAATAAACTTGAATGCCGACATGCCCACAGATAAAAACAAGCATTGCATAACTCCAGCCAGGTAGCACTGGGTTGGCATTACTGAATCAACCAGCCGTGAGCCATAAACCCTTGAGTGACACTAAATTATCAGAACATGACTAATGACACGCAAAGCTAATTATCCCAGCAGGAGAGGGACATAATACCTTCCATGCATTTAGAAGACCAAAGCCTTGCTTAGACCAATCGAATCACTTTCAAAAAGCATTAAAACAGAATTTATACTGCATGTGGTCTACTCAAAAGCCATTCCAAGAATGATCAATCGTCTAGGTTCACCATGAAACAGGAATTACTTTTCTTTCTTAAATCCTTTTCGCCAGACTGTTGGCACTCCTTGTTCCTATCAGATCAGGGTAACCTTCTGAATGGAGCCGGTAGTCTTGTTGAGGGAGAATCACATAACAGGAACATAATTCCTGAACCTGACTCCAGGTATGAGGGTAAAATACTAGGAATTAGCACAGGAATGAAGTGTGAAGTTCAAGTGGAAAAGCACATGAAGATAGGGAGGGGAAAGAAGAGAGGACACCCAGGGAGCCGTACTCTGGAGTGGGAAGTCAGGAAGATAAAGCGGTGATGAAATAAGCAGGGAACACCCACAGAGGCAGTTAGCTAATAGCTAGGCTAACAGCTAGGTACACTAGGCTCCAGGCTAAGATTAGTGGCGTAAATGCTAGGCTAAAGGCTAGTTAGATGCTAGCGTATGTGATAGGCTATCTCAAAAGAATGCTATGCCTCTTTATGACAGACAGTCACGCTTCTACACACACGGAGTGCACATGAACAAAGGGAGTTCAGCCGCACCTAGACACCAACTGCAAAACTGTTAACAAGGTAAGGGATAGCAAATCATGCATACAGTCCACACACACACACACACACACACACACACCATGTTTGCAGAAAACAGACTATTCACCCGTTCAAATACCAAGAGCCTGGAAAGAATAAAGTAGGGGCTGCTGCTACAAGTTCAGAGTTCGAGGACCACGTCCCTGCCTCGACGCAAAAAGACCACCAGACCCTTTTCTAGTCTTACCTAACCAGGGTGTCGACACGCCCGACCTCCAGAGTCTAGCCCCAGACAAACAGACACCACGCAGTAGTGCCTCTGGATCAAAACAGACATAGTCTGCCTGCCAGAACTATGGCAAAATAGGAGACACACACACACACACACACACACACACACACACACACACACACACACACACACACACACACACACACACACACATCCCTGCCGAGTCAACCTAAGAGGGTTTGTGGAGACAGGGCAGACCTAGGCCTTTGTGCCACAGAATTTCCAGCCAGTAAGCACATTTCTGCTGTGCTTACCCAGTTTAAAGGGTTTCAGCCTGGGTTGCATGCCCTCTCAAAAGTGTCAGTTCTTTTCCCATCAGTCTTCCCATCGTCCCAGATGACTAAGTGGAAAGAGGGATTTTCACCCATAGTGCACCAAACGGCAGGGCACTGACCCCCTCAGGGTAAAGGTCAAGGGTTGTGTGTGTGTGTGTGTGTGTGTGTGTGTGTGTGTGTGTGTGTGTGTGTGTTTGCATTGCGTCAGCTAAGCTATGGTATAGCTTAGAAGCACTGCTGCTGGTACTGCTGCTGAGGAGGACATCTACTGGGGTGATTTTGTTTTCTCTCTCTCTCTTACTCACACTCACTCTCTCACTGTGCTGCTACTGCAGAAGCACCAGGACAGAAAGGAGGTGGGTGGGAAAGAGGAGGGAGGGGGCTGCTATGACTACGATGGCCCAGAGAAGTGCTGTATGTACGGATGGATGGTGGGAACAAGGAGGGTGGGGGTTGTGGGTGAGAGGAGAGGCAGAGATTTATAACCTTGTGAGAAAAGGGGGCCGTGGCCCCCCTCACCCAAACTGTGTAGACCTCAGAGCCTTACTTAATCACAGGTTAATAAGAGAGTGAGACAAAGAACGACGGAGAGAGAGAGAGAGAGGGGGGGGGGGGGGTCGCATAGAATGGAGATGAGGGGAAGAATGAAGAAGAGGGGGAGAGGGTATAGAGCGAGCCGGATGCTTGAGGAGAGAGGGGGTTAAGTGGGGCAGCAGGGTGGTAAAGATGGAGACAGATGAGACTAACAGAGGATGAAAGATAAATGAGAGGGAGGGCAGAGACAGGACACCAAGAGACTGGCATAAGAGGATGGCAAGGAGTGGCAAGAGGGAGTGGAGAGACAGAGAGATAAAACGAAAGAGACACTAAAAGAGACGGAAAGGGTTGGGAAGTAAAGAGGAGAGGGCAAGGGAAAGTGAGGTGGGAGAGAAGTGTGTGTGTGTGTGTGTGTGTGTGTGTAAGACAGAGAGAGATCTATAGGGTCGTGAGAGACAGAGAGGGAGAACACTTAAGGAATGAGGTCAGCGGATGGGAAAGACAAAAAAGAAAGGTAATAAAAGAGAGAGGGGGAAGAATTTAGAGGATACACAAATACAGGTCCCAAAACGGATAACCACGGTAACGCAGCCTTTAATTTTAACCCAGCTGTTCTCGTCACCGCGGCAACCTCTCAATTAGCCCCCACACCCCCACCCCCACCCTGCTCTTTAGTCAGGGCACTTGACCCCACCTTCTAAAAAAGCTGTAATTACTAGGCTGTCAGGGGCGTCCATTTCAATGCCTGAGAGAAATGGGGTCCTCACTAGCATGACGTAAACATTTACATTCACATCCTATAAACTGGTCTTGATTCAGCCTGTCCTCTTAAGGTTTTACAAGCACCATGATGATTCTGGCAGTGAAACTGTTTGCTGACTTGTTGTTTAGGGTACGAAGTAGCCAAGATGAGTGATGAAAACGGTTCATAGGGGATTCCCTCGCTACTGGCAAAGTTTTTCTTTTTTTCTTTTTTTTATGAGAGCAAAGGTCAGCAGTTGTGTTGCCAAAGAAAAAAGGGAAAGCAAAATTGAAAGGTGGAAGAGAGTTAGGCTATCTGAGTCGCATGTCAACATGTCATATAGATTGGTTGAGTTCAATTTAAACTATTTGTTAAGAAATGGGAGTAAGTTAGCAAGTGCTGCAGTTCATTTATGCACCTAGTGCATACAGCAGTTGGTTGGTTAGTTAGTTAAAGTGGGAGAGTCAGAGAGTAAGGACTAGAGGCTATTGTGTTTTCAGTACACTCTGTCACACAAAAGGCAATTCGAAGAACAAGGACCACCATCATCGACCATCCAACTAGGGCAGAAGAGAAGCATGTCCATGCCTCAATACCCCTTAAGGACCTAATGAGTGAGTGTGTGTGTGGGGGTGATTCTCCAACCCTTCTATACTTCGCAGAAGTCACTAATAAATGACTGTTAATTACAAAGCTGTTCTTGTGTCATGTACGCGAGTTGGTATTCCAGCGCAAACTCTCACTAATGACCCGGTGTTGCCTTGTCAATGCCTTCTCTCACAAACTGTGGCTCCGTTCACTAAGTGACGGAACGGAAAATAAACAGGCATGTCTGGCCCAGCTAGCAGGGGCAGAACTCACTCTAAAGAATGTGAATTCTGTCTGACGGACACAGTAATGCAGAAAATGATCAATGGGACCGTAAATGACCTTGGTCCGGCCAGGTTCGCCAAGAAGGGTCCGGTTCGTTACGGGGTGGGGGGGTTCTTCCGTAATCCCTTTTTAACAAGCTCACAGGTCTGATGGGCTTATGGAGACTGTTCCTACTGGTGCCACTCCTAGCGTGGAGTGAGTGGCTGTGTCATTTAAAAAGCGAAAGACAAAGAACGGACCACAAAGGACAGAATAGACACAACGATGGGGAAGAGAAGGGAAGATGAACCACGGAAGGAGGGAGGGAATGACACATTTTCCACATTTACAAACACATTTTAGAAAAACATTTATAAAAAAAGCAGGTATGTGAGCGTACATTCCGTGTGAGCTTGTGTTTACGTTTGTGTGGTTCAGTTTGTGTTCCTATGACCCGTTGCATCTTGGCCTAAAATGGGAGACTGGACAACAGACGGATGGAGCAATGATTCATATTTAACTGAAAATGGGGTAGTAAAACTAAGATAGAGAGACAACAAGGGGTGGGGGGGTGGGGGGGTCAAGAAACATGAGCAGGATATAGAGTAAAAAGGAACAACAGAGACTAGGTGGCGAGCTTGAACGGGATATAGGAAAAGAAGAAAGAGAGAATGAACGAGAGAAAGATGAAGAGACTGTGAGAAAGATGGGGCCCAGGGGGGAAGAGAGAGGCCCCTTCTGATAACCAGTGGCTCAAAATCTGCCGTCCCACTCACCAAGCAAACATACACACAGGCCTGCAACAACACACACACACACACACACACACACACACACACACACACACACACACACACACACAAACTACCTACACAAAGATTCCCTCTGTGCCCCCATCTCCCAGTGCACACAAAGGGTGGGGATGAGATTATCTTTACACAAACACACTTGAGAGAACACGTCCCTCTTAAGTTCTTACAGGCGTATCCGGTATCCACTAAACCCACAATATGGTCGGACTTCAAGCACCCTAAAAATAAGTCCAAAATCCACCTAAAATTATGCTCTTTTCCCTCGCTGGCATACAAAAAAAGCTTCCTCTCTCATGGACATCAGAACAGGCCTTCTGGTATCACAAACTGAGATAACTACATTTCCCACTATGCCCCTCTCTCCGGGAAGAAGGGAGATTTGCAAGGTAAAGCTTAAGTGGCTAGCTTCCAGACTGATGGTAACAGGAAGTAAACAGGAAGTTGGAAATCAGACAACTCCCACTGCAGCAGATTAGGAATGCAGGCCTGGTTCACCCACTTTTAATGTCCGCTTAGGGAGCTGAACAAACATTTGGGAAAAGGCTACACGATTAGTTCGATTTCCTTATTTTTCCCAAAGCTGATATAGTATAATACATACACTTGATAGAGCATCACAGATAATAGATACAACACATCTTTGGCTGACTGAACTACTGCTGCCCCGATGTGTCGAAGAAAAGGACGCGTGCCGTACGAATTGGAACAGGTCTAAAGACTCGGCCTAAAGAATGTAGCCTGTGGCCTTAACAGGAGATGTGCCGCAGCAGACCAAGCTAGGCACATACCAGAGCTCACTGGAACAGAATACAGATGCTGAACTCCAACAGAATCCAACTAAGGAAATAGTGAATGGTGGTGTATGGCCCCTTTAAGAAGATCGAGCCATCACCGTTCGTATGAGAATAGACAGTGACTGGTTGCACGCACAGCTCAAAGTACGGACGATGGGAAGTGTTTTATGGTTCATGATTGATATTTAATTCCATGGGAGACTGGGTCTTGAGATTATAAACGTGCGTCAGTCAGCAATGAACAGAATGCTGTGTTGTTCTTCAGGTCGATAAAGCAATGGTCTTCAGGTCGATAAAGCAATGTGAAAGGGATTTTGGGTTTGACCCATGATGAACTGGACCAAACCAATCCCCACCATGGTGGCATTGAGCTGCACCAAATTGCATTAAACTGAACTGCATTCTACTGAGTCATTGAGCAATGGACTCCCTGGTAAGCAAAACGTAAATCAACAACATAATGAGCTAAACAGGCGAATTAACTGGCCAATGGTTGCAACTCAAGCTGACCACACAAGTGCCCATAATAGGCAGCATGCTAATGAATAATACAGCAATTATTTGTATAGAAAGTTTTTTTGTTTTGTTTTTTTACTTTTTTTGGAACTTATGTTAAGTGAACTGGTCAGGAAATAAAGCAGAGGGTAATAAGAATGGAATCCTGAGGACACGCTGGCAAAGCTCCTGGTGGAAGGGTCAAAGACTGACCGTAACAACGATGAATGGGGGTGACAGTGTGGGAAGCTAGAGAGCGTGATGATAGTTTATGATTGAGGCAGCTGAGAAAAATTCAACATCGCGCTACATTTAGCTGGCCTTATTTGGACGGTTAGCGTACTTAACCCCAAATAGAATCACAGCCCAGTCCTTGTCTACTATCTTTTCTTTTTTTTTTTTACACTTTCTCTCCTTTCCTTTCCTGTCACCCTTTTTATCTTGCCATTTGCTTTGCAGTGAATCCTGTTCCAGGCTCACAGTAAACAATTGTCTCTTTTCTTCTCTTTAGCTTTCCCACCTCTTCTCCTCCTTCGACTCCTCCTGTCCTTTCTCATCTCGACCTTTTTGCCCACTCCTTCTTGTCTCCCCACCGCCGCCCCGTCTCCTATTGACTACACCCTCGAGTCACTGCAACACTGTTAAGACAGTTCACATAATAGATCATCCCCAGACAGACACACACACACACACACACACACACACACACACACACACACACACACACACACACACACTAAGAGTAATTACCCTATGCCTTTTATCGGCTCTGTGTGATTATAGGGCTGCCGCAGCACAAGGGCCAGAGTCACACACCAATAGGAATGAAGTAAGGGGGATGAAAGACAAAATGAGAGAAACACAGAGTAATACAGAAAGGGACATTACAATGAGAATATATTCAGAGACCGAGGAGTCATAGATAGGCAGAGCTGAATACAACAAAAGGGCTACCCCAAGGACGAAACATGGCATCAAACAGTGCCTAAACAAAACAGGTGACTAAGCAAAGAACATTCTTAAAGCAATAACATTGACAACAGCGTTTTCCCCAAAACAATCTCGTTACAGATGACAATCCCTAGGGGGTGCTGTGTCTCAGACCAGGCCCATGGTGTGCCATGCTGAGCGGTTACTGGCTGATGTCGGGATCCCGCTCTGTGCTTCAGCCTTGTTAGAGCTCACTCCTCCTTTGGCCAGTCTGCTGCCAACAGGGGGACCACACCCAGCTGGTATGACAGAGATACATAGAGAAGAAGGCTTATCATGCCCAACACATCTGACTAACTGGCACTCCGCAGAACACGTGTGTGTGTGTGTGTGTGTGTGTGTGTGTGTGTGTGTGTGTGTGTGTGTGTGTGTGTGTGTGAATGGTAAGTGGTTCTGACCTATCACTAGAGGCAATTCTACATAGAGGGCCAAAGTTCCTGCATCAACAAAAAACGATATTGATGCAATCTAAAATGTGCATGCCCGGCCCGGGCGCAAACACACATCCTCATACACAGACACAGACACATACAGAGACAGAGACAGACACACACACACACAGAGAGAGACAGGGATACATTCATTACTCACCAATATCATGTGCTGGGGTTTATTCTCTTTATGAACTTCATACTGTGCACCCATCTGCCTGCTATGCCCACTCCAAAGTAACCTCACGCATTCCCTATAAAAAACTACCAAGCATATTGAATAGACTAATCTGCTATATGGATCTAAATCATATCAACATCAGCAGCAAAGTTGGCATTGCTTTAGATAAGAGTTGAATTCACACTAATTAAGGCCTTGCAGTACCTTGTTATCTAAGTTGATAAGAAAAAAGACTTGAATGTTCATGAAAATGACCGATCCAAAATAAATGTGTATTTATACATACATACATACATGGAGTTCTCAGGCCTTATTGGTTGTAACTCCCCACAACACATTAACCCTTACCCCAGTGACATAACCCAATATTGGATGTAGAGCTTTCCTGTGTCTTAGGAAGGTTAAACCCAGACCACTGAGCCTTCCTATAGTCTCAAAGAGCCCTGAAACCCCTCCCAGACATTTATGTAACATCCAAAAATGGCTTCGGGGCTGAAGGGTCAGTAGTTCCAAAGCAGCCTGTGAACCAAGCGAGTTGGCTAGTAAACAATATTAAAGGGGTTTCATCAATACATTATGCAGGGTTTATCAAATTGACCATAAGGACTCTTAAACCCGATCCATCATCAGAAAGGAAGGCGTTGTGGTATCAATTCACCTCACCCATCTCAGAGATAACTTAAGACCGGCTTAGGTCATGTTTGAAATATGCAGTCTATTTTGAAGGCTAATACCGTTGGCCTTGGTGCAAGGAATTGACTCAGAGACCACAAATGCAGAGAGGATTGTGCATGAGGGGGTTGTAGTGGGTGTGTATGTGTGTTTATATATGAATGTGGGGTTGTGTGTCTGGTCTGGTGTCAGTGTGGGGACTGGTATTGTGTTGCGTTGTTGGGATAATCAGTAGCTAATCAGGGTTAAAGGATTACAGTGCTGGGGGGAGACAGGACAACAAGTCAAGGCTTAGCCCGCATGGACCGGCCAGACAAACAAACTAAATGCACCCACTCCCACAATAATCGCTCTTTCACTCACACACACACACACACACACACACACACACACACACACACACACACACACACACACACACACACACACTACCCTATGTCTCTACACTACAATGCGCTATCTTACTGTATATCTTATGAACACATATTTCTCCTCCCATTCACTCATACAAATATGCAGACAAAAGCACACACACAATTCTTAGACTCACAGAAAACCCATATACTTAACACACATAGCTACACAGACTGAACACACACACATACAAATGTGATTTATATAACATTAATATATTTCATGCTGTGCATAAACAAGTCATAGCCTCTATGACAGAACTTTTTTATTGACAGCAGGGGTAACACATAATACCATTACTGTCCTTCGTATTCTAAAATCTAATAAAATTCAATGTCATTTTATTGGCATGACTGCAAATGACAAACACCAGACACATTATAAACTCAACGGAAAAACAAATAACCATTGACCTTCGAAAACGGAACGAAGCGCCACATAACATATCGGAGAGAGAAACCCGCTCACATGAATGGATTGCTCTACTGTAAGTTGAGCTAGGGGTCACTTTCTGACTGTTAGGTATATTTTACTGAGCCCACCAATATAATCTGCCAGAGGCCTGGGACAAAGGGCCCCTGTGTGTGTTTCAATTGGAGTAGGGTCTGCAAAGCTCCGCTCCACCTCGACCATATGTCGGACATACCGTACTCCAGGGCGGTGCCAGGGACAAACACCCACCAGGCATCTGCCTGGCCCTTGATGCAAACGGTGAAAAAACCTCATGATCCTGGGATTTAATTACCAGCATCTCTGCCCAGTGGAATAGCGCACGTACCCTTTTCAATTACCATGATACAACAAAGGAGCTATATTCTCGTGTAAGGATATGGCAGAGAAATATAGAGATTAACATTGTGCAGGAAAGGAGAGGGATTCAGAGGTAAATATTGATTGAGCAAGGTATCACACGCCTTTGCCTGATGACACACACACACACACACACACACACACACACACACACACACACACACACACACACACACACACACACCCCGTTTCCTGTTCAGGAACTAGGAAGGATCCGGGAGAAATGGCCACACATTCGCGTATGATCACCTATATCATACATACAGTACACACACATTAAGACACAGTAAAGACTGATGTGAACGATGTACAATTTTGCATTCTCTCGGGTGGACATAACTTACAGAGATGAGAGAGAGAGCATGTCGACAACACTCTCCCGCAGACAGAGACAGATTTCAGTCATTCAGAAGAGACGGAGACAAAGTAGAAAGTAGAAAGAGACTGTGAAAGTAAATGGAGGGACAAAGTTGGGCAGGAAGGAAATGAAAAGGAAGAGGAACCGTACCAAAAGCAATGGAGTGAAAGAGAGATAAGAGCTGACTAACTAGCCAGCTACTCCACCCTTAAACAAATCATGACCAAACACCAGTCAGTCACAGCCCAAACATGTATTACTCTGTCGCACGACAGCAAAGAGGGTACACAAGGAGATTTGGGCATAGAGCTGACCCTTAGGCCTACCCCATAACGCTAAGGCTAACCTGCATATGTGAAGGGACCTGACTCCCCTGCCCCCCAGAGAAGTTGGAAGTCGAGTGCCACATCAATAGGATTTCATAGGAGCTCTAACATTCTATTCAAACCCTTTCTTGTTTGGGGGTGGGAAAAAGAGGACATTTGAATTCCAGGTGTAACATTTATTCCATGTTAATTTATTCTTTCCCTTCCACTTATTCCATCAGCCACTGTGGAACTAGAAGGGAGCTGTGACTGGGAGCAGCTGCTAGGTACATTATATCAGACCACTACAAGTAGCAGGTGCACAGCGACAGACACGTTAGACCCCCAACAAATTAGACAAAAGCAAGAGGGGGTGTTCAGTTTTCATTCACTCACTCCCCAGAAAGCAACAACTGCAGAGATCACTTCAGACCAGCGCAGAGGTTACCATTCGAGGAAACAGGAAGTTCAAAGAGAAACTCTTGACTTTGAACTTTGGTTACTGAATGATGGTCCAGCAATGATAAACATTGTGAAATGGTTTCAGAGAAGGAAAAAAAGAAACATTCAACTTACAGCTGGTCACTAAACTGAACGGTTTAGAGTTTTCTGAATGCTAACAGCATGGTGTTAGCATAAGCTATGCTAGGCTAAGCATTGTGTCAACAGCTGCTAAGGCTAAGCATCCCTGCCTGTGTATCTCTGTGTCATCTGACACTTGAGCCCAGCATCCTGCCAGCAAACCCAAGGAACAAGTGTCATTCAGAAGGGACAAAGGAGAGACACAATGTCTGGACATGAGGCAGAAGCTTACCACAACAATTAGCATATGATACAAATTAAAAACCTTATTGCTAATGGTTTAATGTTGCTGAACAGCAAAGCCTTTATAAGTTAATAAGCGACGCAGATCACCATGTCAACAACATAATGCAACGTAATGCCATTAGATCTCAATCAGGGGCCCGAAACTACACTTTCCTGAGGGTCCTAAAGCTTTAAGAGATCTGTACATACATAATTCTGGCGAAAATGATACAATACAAATCCCTATCCTCTATGATCAAGATCATTATTAAATACTTTTTTTTTAATCTTTTATTTATTTAATTTTTTTTTAACAGTTCACCTTTTTCCTGCCACAAACGTATCATCAAAGCCATCAGAGCAGATAAAGAAACAAAGACCCTGTTTGTACAAGAGGTCAAGGCAGGCCAGGACAAACTAAATGACAAGGACACCAACCTTTCTTCTCGTTGAGCTCCAGCAGGAACTGCCGATAAGCAGCTGTGGAGCCCATCTCTCACTCCGTTACACAGGATGGGAGGAGGAGAAAGAGCCACACAGATGAGTAAATAGAAATAATGTTAAGAGAGAGTTGAAAACGTTAGAGGGAAGGAGCGAAGAGAATTGTAAAGAAAAACTAGCCCCAAAAAAAAGGTAGATGGAAGGAAAGGAGAGCTAGAAAAGTGAAAGAAAGAAAAAAAAAAGGGAAGCTCTAGCTGATCTTCGGGCTCAGGGGGATTCCGAGCTGTCAAGGAGCCATCGTTAATCACACAGGTAATCCTTGATCTGTCAACTCTCTTAATTCTTTTCTTCCGGTCTTCCTCGAGCGAGTGTCGGTGTTCCTCGGCCGACGGAGGCAGTAGCTACGGGGGCAGCACCCTGCTCTGAGCCGGATAAAGAAAGTGGACTTTGACCAAAAGACAGGTGATGTCACTGCCTGAGCCAGAAACATGTGTTTCCCTTCCAAACGCAGCCCACAGAGTGTAAGTATGAGTAGGTGTGTGTCTGACAGACAGTTAAAGAAGGAATGAACGAATGAGAGAGAGAGAAAGAAAGAGATAGAGAAAGGAGAGACAGAAAGGAGAGCGAGAGAGAAAGGAGGAGTGTTTTCCTTATTACTCAGCTTTCAGCTGTCCATTTATTCTAACAAGCGGTTCTGTGTGTGTGTGTGTGTGTGTGTGTGTCTGTGTGTGTGATACGTGTGAGCATATGATTGTGAATAAGAAGGGTATCCTTTAGGTGCCGTGACTCGTGTCCCTGCTCTCTGACTTCCACTGCCTGGATCAACACACTGGAACAGAACACCACAGACGACGGACAACGACACCTTGAAACGTTACTTATCTTCTTTTCCATCATCTTTCTTTCTTTTAATTTTTTACTCCCTTTCTCACTGTTGCTTTTAAACAAATCCACTCCCAACTTGTTAACCCTCTCGCGTTATATTTCTATATCCTTCTTTTTCTCCGGTAACCCTAGAAACTCGTATTCATATTTCTTATTTCACTTGCTCTATCTGATAGTACCTTGATTAAAAGATAAACACACGTTTACAGTAAATGATTACCTTTTTTTTTTTTTACATGCACACCCAGGGTCATACTTTCTAAGCAACCAATAAGCTCTGACGTCATGGAGATACTGCACTATACATAATGAGTCCAAATTTGACAAATAATGACTTGTTTTGTATTCTGTGAAGGCAAAGCATCATTAAAGTCAAGAACTGTGACCTAAATAAGAGCCGAGATCAGAGTTTAACTTGCATCTTCCTTACTAGAAAACCACTCAGACCACCAGACCTAACGATGCAGAAATGAGAAAAGGGAGGAGGAGAGTGAAGGGAGCTCTGCCAAAGTTCATGCACTGTTGACAACACACTGCACAATGATTGAACGGCGGCACGTTGACCTTTACAAAAAGGCTCACTGAAAAAGTTGTATCATTTAAGCGCATACCGTGATTTCAAAGGAGACTTTTCCATTTCATCTCTCACTCAGACACAATAGTGTTCTACGCAAAAAGACACAATAGTGTTCTACGCAAAATGACACAATAGTGTTATACACAAAAACAGAATGTCACAAATATCAAGGCTTAGACGCAGCATTGTTCGACCTTGGTACAAAAACAGCACTTGGCACCGACACACACACACACACACACACACACACACACACACACACACACACACGCAATTACAGCCTGTGAGAGAATGGCCAATCCTGTGTGTTTAGTATACAGTGGGAAAGCAATTAGCTCTGATTACAGGACTGGTTGTACTGTACTCTCTCACGAAAACATCAACTCATTAATGACCTACACCCCCACCTTGCTCCTACACACAAAAAGGCAAAGAGAACAAGAAGCACCATTTGAGTGAAAAATCTAAATCAAATAGGTTGGAATTGAGTTAAACAAAATAACATACAAAGACAATTGACTTACAGGCCCAAAAAGGAGGATGACAAACGTTTAGGAATGTGGAGAGGTTGAAACTTGGAAAAAGAGAACTACACTTTAATGGCAATTACTAAGAAATAATGAAGGGGGCATGATGACAGATCATATTTACATGGAATAGGGGTGCAGCGGGGCCAATATAATTAGGTGACAAGATAACCACAAGTGTAAAAGGTCAGAGGTCAAACTATGTTGTGAAGCGGGCAAACTCATCCATCAACAAGCTGTCGGGAATTTTTCTCCACAAATCGATACACTTAAGAAAAGGACGTATTGATCCCCTGCCCCAAGAGGCTGTTCAACCTAAAACACACACACACACACACACACACACACACACACACACACACACACACACACACACACACACACACACACACACACACACACACACACACACACACACACGATCAAGTGTCTCCATTGCCCACTCAACAACTGAAATGTAGTCTGTGTGTTACATCACTATTCACAAAGCCAACGTGATCGCATCTCAACACACACCCTCCTTCTAACGTTCAAGAAACCCGGCCTGTAGATCACTTCAACGTCTGTCTAGGTTCAACGCCACTGAATCATGCTAAGTGATCCTGAACAGTTCCCTCCCATGCGGTCTTCTCTTTCACATGACCCCCGCCAACATCTGCCTCCGCATCTAGTCACCCCCTATTCCAGCAAACCATCCCTGATGGATTAAAACACGCGTGCGCGCATGCACACACACACACACGCACATGCACACGCTCACTTTTGAAAAAGCAAGACACATTGACTCAGAAGTTTGACGCGCAAAAACTTGAAGACAAAAATGAACACCACAAGTCCAAGACAAAACACACACACGCACGCACACGGTGGAGCCTGGCCCACCACCCTGGGTCGGTCTCCATGGGACTGTCGGCCCAGGGGCAAAAAGGTGGCTCTTCTGGTAACCGGCGGCAACAGGAAGGTGGCAAGCTGCGTCAGGGAGTCGTTATGCTCCCACAGAGGTGAATGTTTACCACCTAGGCCCATTGCTCTGACTGGCCTAGGCCTAGCAACACTACAGAGTACACACCGTTGAGTCACCGTCTAGCTACACAGCTCTGTAGAGTCCCAAGTTGCAAAGGCACAAATGCAGGAATGCTATGGGGAAATAACAGCGTATTGGCAACATCCTCATCACTTGCAAGTTCCCCTAGGATCTGTCCTGGCCTCCCTCTCTGATCCAAGTTCTGTCTGAGCTTGCCTTGCAATGGACGAGTACATTCAGTATGATTGAAAAAAAGACAAACATGCTAGTATTCCTGGAAAACGTCTACCATGGAAACATTTTCCATGCAAATATTCTAATGAATTTGTGTGTGTGACAGTTATCACTTGGGTTATAGTAGGTAGAGAAGGGTTGAATGAAAGGGTTACTTCTGTGTTGGATGAACAGTATTTACCTTCACAATGGGAACCCAGGAAGCAGCAGCCACAGCATCAACATAGAAAAGAAAGAGAGAGGATCAGGTTAGCATGGAAAAGTACAGCTTCATCCTATGATATGCAGCACTCTCACATTCTTTTCGAGAACACAATGTGTGTGTGTGTGTGTGTGTGTGTGTGTGTGTGTGTGTGTGTGTGTGTGTGTGTGTGTGTGTCAGGAATGGGAACAGCTAAGGAGCACTTCAGGTCACACATTCAGTCCTCAACACTGATGACAAAAATGTGATAAAAATGTGCAGTGGCTGTGAGCAACCCCACCCATCTTTGTTTTGGGATAGTATTGTTTTCCACTGCTCTGTGTTCCACATTGTTCTTGACAACTGGGAGAATACAACGTCCCTCCACATAAAAATGTATGCATAATTATAGCACAGAGATGGAAACTGATTTACTCTGCGTGGGGTTGTGTTTGTGTTCATGGTTAAAGGGATGTGTGTGTTTGTGGGTTGGATTGAGTGTGTGTGTGTGTGTGTGTGTTCATCCCAGGCCCTGAAATGGAAGCCTAATCAGAGCTAGTATTCCTCCCTCACACAGCTGACTGTGCAGACAACAACACTTCAGACCGGTCTAAGACACATCGAGGGGCGCGGGTTGCCAGACACACTATTGATTGTTCCATCTCCTACAGGACAAATCTCTTCCCTTGCCAGGCCTGGCAACCTGCTCTGAGCCAGGAGTGAGTTGTAGATGACCAGATGATAGGCTGAATAGATGGACAGTGTGAAAAGGTCACAAGGCTAGTCTCCAAACACACCCACATAAAACAACAAAGCATAATTCTGGGAAAACCACGCACTGGAAATAGCCAGGCAGAAAGAGACCGTAACAGGGAGAAGGAGTAAGCAAAAGAATTGTGGTGAAGGAAAGAAAACGGAGAAAGAGAAAGAAAAGGGAGAAGGGTTAAAAGAGTGCAGCCACAGATAACCCATGTGTGAGGAGATGGAGGTTCCCGCATCATAGCCCAGCCAGCGGTCTGTCTCCCAGTGGAGGAATGGAGAGGGGGATGGGAGGCTACTGGAGAGAGAGAGACATCTGCAGATGCACCTAAATGTAGGTCAGTTAGCGCAAAGATGGTACTCGATACAGAGGGTGGAAAAAAGCGCGGAGGGCAAGCCAGCGATACAATAACCCTAATGGGAAGGGACAGAGCAAAGATGAGAGGAAGGAAATGTGGCGACAGACGCAGCAACGTTAAATCTCCCTCTGGATGTGAAAAAGACGGGTTTCAGAACGCTTATTCTACCGACCATCCAGGACAAGCGCAGTAAGGCCATGGCTGCCTGTGGCGCAGCTTCTCAAGAAAGCCCGCAGCGAGGTGGGAAAGGGAAATGACTTGGCAACGCATGGCTCGCAGCATCATGCAAACAACTCTCCACTGAGCCCCCAGCGTCCGCGGAGTGAGAGAGGTCACAGGGAGCCTCCGATCTGTCCCATTTAGATCTGGCTTGAATGGGCGTCTGCAGGAGTCCCCTCACAAATCCCCAACAGCAGATTGCTTAAGATTAGGGGCCTAGAGGGGAACTGTCAGAAAAAGAGAGGGGGATTTTTGTGTGTGTGTGTGTGTGTGTGTGTGTGTGTGTGTGTGTGTGTGTGTGTGTGTGTGTGTGTTTGTTACAATTCGCCTGTTTTAAATCGTCTGATGTCCTACATCATGATTGAGTGCACATAACTGTACAGAGACGGCTGATCTCTGTGAACCCCTTGTTATGAAATAACTGCAGAGATATAGCAAAGTAGTTCCCAGTTACATAATATATTTTAAAAGGTTTTACTGAGTTGAAGCCTGGAGAAAATTGTTTAATTAAAGAATTATTGTGGAACGACATGAAATAAAGAGAAAGAAGGTGAGGGGAAGAAATACACACAGACGCACAACATCACTCAAATGAGGAATGGAAAAAAATAAGAAAAGAAAAAACACTTGATCAGAAAGGAGGAGGCGGGAGAAAATAAGCCATGTCTTTTTTTAGGAGTAGGAGCATGCCAACTTGTGATGTTGGCTAGCTCAAATCCAATTATCCTCAGCATCCCCACAAGTAGGCAGGGAGGAGGACAAAAACATAACTCGCAGACTGATCAGCAGACTGATTGACTGATGGAAAGAAAGTAAAAAAAAAAGAGAGCAGACGGGCCCTAACAAAGAGACAGAGAGGGAGACGGCCGTCTTTGACACGGAGTCCGAGTGAACAGACAACAAGATGGAGATAGCGGTAATTGAGAGAACAAAGTGACAGACAACAAGATGGAGATAGCAGTAATGGAGAGAACAAAGTGACAGACAACAAGATGGAGATAGCAGTAATGGAGAGAACAAAGTGACAGAGAGTCCGAAATAACAGAGAGAGAGAGAGACAGATTCGGTCGTATAACTGAATAATCAACTTAAATCCAGTCTGTCCGGCCCCGTAAACACTTTCATACGCAGCCCAGTCCCATTGATATTCCAACGGTAGGAATCTAGCCCACACCATGCTATCCACATGGGTCACATAACACTACTGCTTTTAACGTGTATGAATCACGTTGCATTACTGAATGTAGTCAGTACACCCACTGCCTGATATAAATGACATGGAGAAATACGTCCCCAGTACATTATTGTTATACTGTCCCAGGTTATTGTGTATCCACTTATATCTAACATTCATCTTCCTTCCACACAGTAAATTGAGACTATTTATCATGAGCCACGCCGCAGTATAATGGAGTGTGTGAGGGAGTGTGTGTGGGTGGGTGATCCTGCACCGATATACCATGGGAAAGCCTGGAGGCTTTCAATGGCTGTGCCTCATATCTCCAGGTTACATCCAAATATTCCCGGACATAGGTAGACACGTAGACACACACACACACACACACACACACACACACACACACACACACACACAAGGTTGAGGCATCACTCATAGCCATAGGCAGAGACATTATGCCTTGACATGTCCCCCACAAATGATCATGGCTTGGGAACATCCTTATCAGGTCCCATTTCATCAGACAAACGCAGAAACAGGAACACAAACGGGTCAGAGCGGTAGGCAGACAAAAACAAGTGTGAGTACTCTGTAGAGAGCGAGGGATGAAATGAAGTGGTTGACTCTGAAGCAGCACAACAACCATCCATGAAGCAGTGAGGAGAAAAGGAAGGATGAAATGAGGCAGGAAACAAATGGATGGTGCATGTCTTGAGAAGGTCAGAGAGGCGAAGAAATACAAGACAAGGAAAATCGCAGAAAAGGACAAAAAAAAGAGGTTCAGAGGAAATAAGATAGTTGCTGAGAGCTGAGGGTTAAGACAATAGACAAATGAAGCATAAAGCCTGGAGAGAGAGAGAGAGAGAAAACCAGGAGAGAGAGTTGTCTGGCTCAAGCAGTGAGACCGATCACTCCGTAACGGTGGCCTTGCGCCAGTCGCGTTGAGTTATAACCGACCAGGGCAGACACATTCTAGGTGTGGCCTCATCTGCTGTAGTAGGGGGGCGCAAAGAAATGTGCTGTTCCCCGACACACACACTGAAGAAATACACATCTGTGCATACACACCTGCCCCTCTATACATATTTGACGTGTCTCGCAGAGTCTTGGAATGGCCCAGCTGTCTGAGCAAAACGGACAGATATTAGATGGCAAACATGTCTGAAATACTTTAACGTGCTGTGTCATCGGGCCAAATGCATCCTGCTATAGTAGCATTTGGCTAAGGTTGAATAGCGAACCAACCACTTCCAGGTCAAGCATTTTGAAAGCATGCTACTGAAATAGTGTCTTGCTAATATTAGTAGCATGGCATGGCACATTGGCAAGTCATTGAAGTCCTATGTAGCTTTTAGCTAATGTTGAGATATATCACTGTGTGCTGATCTGGCTTACATAGGCTGTATTGGCTTTTCAAAATTAGCTTTGAGTTACATACTTACGCAGTCTAGTCTTACTGAAATGTATTAATCAATGAATAGGCTATGGGTATTTCACTAAATGTAAGCATATATTACAACATGCCTGCATCCATTGTTAATGGACCTGGTAATACAAGATGGGTAACTAAATAATGTGAAGTGTGCAATAAAGATGATATTCCTTGGTGGGGGGGTCCGCAGGCTCTAAAAGCAAAGCACATTATTAAATATTAATCTTTTCGTTTTAACGAGGGCTGAGCGTGGATGAAGTAAGCCATAGGGAACATGGTCAGCACAAAGACGTTAGCGCCATGCTTTTATGTTTTCGCCCGGCCTTTGAGTAAACCAAACTCAAAAAGTCTCAATATTGAGGTGTTGATAGCGCCGGCGTCAAGCTAGCCGACCTGGAAGGTCACTGAGATTTCTTCTGTTTGTGGAAGCGAGAGGTTTTCTTCAGATTAAGGAGAGACCACAAACAGGGTGAGATATGGTCTGGGTTGCACTTAGGGTCAACACTTACTAAAATAAAAAGGTAAAAGAAGAAAAAAGTACGTTGGTCAGACATTATTAATATTAATAATAATCATTTACATAGGGGCCCGATAAAACTCAATAATATTGTTCGCTCAGTGGACAGTACGGTAATACATAATTCATTCCAAGAGAAACAATAGGTAATCTGGTACTGCAGAGACTGAAATTATTCATCAAACAATTTAGTGAAACGACTCAACAGGTTCACGCGCACACACACACAAACACACACAATTCTGCAGACTACCTGTCAGCAGAAAGACCTTGAAATCATTAGGAGTTTATTAATGACCCGAGTGCTAACAAGCTGGCCCGGGAGGATAGAAGGATGGAGGAATGAACAACAGAGGAGGGAAGAGGAGGAACGAAGGGATTGAGAAGGAAGAGGAGGAAAGAAGGGATTGAGAGGGAAGAGAAAAGCAGGGAATGCACCCAGGAGGAAGGCCTGGTGGTATTAGCAGGGCATGAAAATAAAGTGGAGAAGGGAATTAGCTAATAGAAGAAGGATAGCTTTTACGTGAGGTGGAGACACCCCGAGAACCCTGGGGGATCAAAGCACATTTCAATTCAACCAGCAGGAAGGAAGGAAGGAAGGAAGGAAGGAAGGAAGGAAGGAAGTATGTATGTGTGTTTGTGTCTATGAGCTCATCTCCTCTGGACGCTGCACAAGGCAATGAAAATGGCCGCCTCAGCAGGGTTTTTATACCCGACAACCCCTGCCCTTTGCATCCATCATTTCATCAGTCCCTCCATCCTTTTTCCTAACCACCCATCGAACCGTCCAGGGCTTATTTACTCAACTGCTGTCCAGTAGATCACCGATCTATCCATCCATCAAGCCTTATAATGGAATGCTAACATTAGCACTAGCGTTATTGCTTTCGCGAGACAGCACTTAGGTTTAGGCCAAACATGGAGGCTTCTGCTTCACAAATCTGCCGTTACCATGCATCTCTTTCGCCCCCCGTTTCCATGCCCCCGTTCCATCTCTCTCTTTCAGCTGTCCTTCCCACAGCGGAAATAGGAGATGCCAACACCCCTCTTCGGACACCGTCGGAATTTACAACATCGCTCCCTTCTTTTCACTCTGTGTCCATATCTTTAATATCCCTCCCCCTGTTTCTTTCCCACCCTTCATCCATCTCCACGTTGTCAGCTGCCGGTTATACAGCGAGTGTGAAAGAAACAGGGGGTGGGGGGGGGGGGTTGGGTTGGGTTATACCCACCCTTTACTGACACGTTCTATAGTGTGGTCTGTTCTCATCTCTCCCTCTACCCTAAAACAGTGTCCAGACTGTCTCCATTTATACAGTGTGAAGTAAAAAAAAAAAAAGAGGGGAGGCATTTCATGAGATCCAAACGACAGCACGGACCGATCTCACACAACTCCACGCTGCCTTCGCCATTTGTCTCCGCAACAGCCGTCATGATGCAATAAAAACAGAGCAGTCCTCCCATACCTTCCTTTACTCAGTATCAGACCGCACAAAAACATGTCCGCCTTCTGGGAATACCAATCTGACGGCACCCCCTCCGCAGACGCCTCGGACTCACCCTGCCACCGCAAACAGCTGTGTCTGGCAGGCCAGGGAGAGACAGAGACAGAGAGAGACAGACTCACACAGGGAGCTGCTCACTGCAACAACTGGGAGAGGCCACACCCTGGATCGTTTTCACCTCCACCCTCTATTCATCAATCACTCTCTCCGTCCTTCATCACCCTCTTTCTTGCTCCATGCTTCCATCCATGTCTGGAGCAAGCCTTGCGGAAGGTGGCTACGGTGATGTGTGTGTGTGTGATTGTCTGTGTGTGTGTGTGTGTGTGTGTGTGTGTGTGTGTGTGTGTGTGTGTGGGGGGGGGGGGCTTTTAGTTGTTCAAATGGCGTGCAGCCAAGCGTAAAAGATACTCTAGTCTTGCCCATACACCTGTTAAAATCTCTGCCTCAATCTTTCCTTTCTTCTCATTTCCCCATTCTGTCTATCATTCCATTTTTCACGCATCATAATCTATCTACGTTGTCCTGCAGCAAAACCACTACAAGCAGTACCTCTCTCAAAGTCATTTGATTATAATCTCATCTATCAATGTAGTCGGACTAGGGGGACAATATGAAACATGAATGTTGACGCTCTAGAAGACAGGGGTCACTGTTTGAGGCCTGAGAGGCAAATAGCTCAGGAGGAAATCATGCAGAGCCCTCATTGGTCCTTCCTGTGCAGACTGCAAGTCATACTGAAGGGTTCATTCAGTAGAGGCCTAGCGTCCCTGTGACACCGGACAATTGAAAGGTCCGCACGGCGGGTCGTAGAGTTCCATCGCTCCATGTCAACGCGCCGGACCACTGCAGTCGAGACACACGCAACAATGTGTCTCCTTGTGTCCGTCCAGCTGTGTGGCGGCCGAGCGTTCACAGTGTGGATCGGGCGCTTTCTCCAGACATAACAGAGGAGACCATTGGAAGAGGAAGGGAAAGATGCCAACATCTGACTGTAAAACGCATAGTCATAAATAAAAAAAACTAGGACCTTTTCTGTTGTAGTGGGCTCACCACTTTTTCCACTCATTCCAGTGTTGCTCCAGGGTTATTTCCTGGAGAAGAGGTACGGCTATTTTAGGTCAAGTTTACAGTAATTCCGTGGTCGATTACACAGATCACCAAAACGTCTCCATGACCTGCATTCCTCTCCCGCACGTTCTCCTTCCGTCAGCACCTCGACGCTTAACGTTTATACACACAATGCCTCCTTGTCTGGCTTTCAACACGTATGCACGCACACACACACACACACACACACACACACACACACACACACACACACACACACCCCTTGGGTTATTAAAAGACTGTTAAGGTGAGAATATTTTTTCCAACATATGCGACTGCCTAAGATTTCATATTCATGTCATTATGTGCATTTTCTCTAATCTTTAATTGCAGTACAGTAAAGGGAACTCCTTGAAATCGGCAGTTGAATAAGGAACTATAAAAAGAAAGTGGGGCAGCGGAACAACAGTTGTTTGTTTGGCCTGTCCCGTCAGACTGGAAGAGAAGAGAAAGAAAAAGAGCACAAGTTTCCTGACTTCCAGCAGAGGGCCTGGCTCACTTAGTAAAGAGGGAACAGAGGGATGGAGAGAGAGAGAGAGAGAGAGAGAGAGAGAGAGAGAGAGAGAGAGAGAGAGAGAGAGAGAGAGAGAGAGAGAGAGAAAGAGAGAGACAGAAAGAGAGAGAGAGAGAGAGACAGAAAGAGAGAGAGACATAAAGAGAGAGAGAGAGAGAGAGACAGAGAGAGAGAGACAGAAAGAGAGAGACAGAAAGAGAGAGAGAGGCAGAAAGAGAGAGAGAGAGAGACAGACAGAAAGAGAGAGAGAGAGAGATCTGAGCATGTCGACAATACTCTCCCGCAGACAGAGAGAAAGATTTCATTCATTCGTCTCCGGCAAACACCACCACTCTGTGCTCTCCCCTCTTCCTTCCCTCCCCCCTCTTTTCTCTGCCCTTTTCTCTTGGCCTTTGTGGCTCTACCTCCCCTCCTCACTTATTCTCCCTCTCTCCCTTTCCTTCCCTCCCCTTGGCCTGTGCTATTGATGTGAACAGAGGGAATGAGGACTGGTGAGAAGCGCAGTGCCTGTGATCTCGTGGTGCTCACACCCACCCACTCCACAGCCCTGAGAGAGACCCAGTGGAGCGAGACCGCCGCTATGAAAAACCAGCACCACAAACTAGCCAGGCCCTCTGGAGCCAGCAGCACCGGTCAGTATCACCACTTTAGAACACGGAGAAACACCTAGAACTAGAACACTGCAGAGTTCCAACCGGTAGAGCCTGGCTTCTGAGATTTGTGAGGGATCCATGACGGGTCTCCAGAGTCTCCAACATCCCCCGACCAGTTTCCCAAACCAGGATGGGGATAGCGTCCAACCGCAGGGCCAAGGAAGGCGCATTCATCTGCTGCCCACATCCCACACTCACTCCAGACCCCCACGCAGTGGAGTGGTAACACCCCAGTGTCAGCTTGAACAAGACATGCACTGCAGACTCAGGAAAGGACAGCTAATATCACAGTCCATATAACAAATCAAGCTGATCCGGCACCAGCGGACTGAAGACAAAACCATTGGTATGTGTGCTTGATAAGGTGTGACTGTGCTGGCGAATTAATTTTTATGAGTCCATACGAGGGCGGTACAGACTGGGGCCACTTCCAGCGCATGCCCAGACATGAACGTCAAAAAGCATGACGAGGCAGCACACATACTGTTGGACCATGGCGTCACATGAATGCCCTGCCCGTCATGTCATATCGCGGGGATTAAAAGTTCTATTTCCGAACGTTCCAGAACGAAGGTGCAGTCACTAACGAGCAGAGGGGAAGGGTGAGACTCACTACAAAGGTCTCTTTCATCCTCCATCGCCATCAAAATAGACCATGTGCGTCTTTCCCCGTGAAACGAACCCCCGCGGGGGCAGAGAGAGCATTGCGTTCTCAACCTTTACCACAATAGAACGTGTAAATAGCAATGCTAATGAGGAGGGTTGTCTCATTCAGCCACACGGCAGACACTTATTTTTATTTCAGTGCCATGAGATGCCCTTATAAAGAGTGCTACTATTTGGAGAGACCTGCGTAAGAGGGAAATAATGGGAAAGTGCCAATCAAAGTTAAGGGAATTACGTTCTGTAGGCCTTCTTGAACAGTTTAAACAGGCAACATTTATAGTGCAATTATACTTCATCAAGCTACTTACACGATATTTACCCAGAGGCCACAAATCAGCTAATAAACTTTACAGAGTCTGGGATAAGATTACAAAAATCACTTTAGATAAAGCTACAAAAGCATGTGCATACGTTTGTGTGAGGGTGGCACTTTAGTACTCATTTCACTATGACAGGATATTGCTCATCATAAAAGCATTTAAAAAAAAAAATTGGGGGGGCCATTATGAACAATTCTAATTCTACCTACAGCTGGGTACTTGGCCACTGTGAAGGGCAGTGGCACAGCAGAGCCTCTGCAATGACAAGCATGGCGATAAAGGCGCAGCTGACAGTGAAGAAGTAGGGGAACAGACTAATGATTCCCCCAGCAGGAAAGGATGACTAATGACCACACACACACACCATTCGGAGGGCGGGGGGGGAATCCCTCTATCCTTAAGTGAGAAGGAGAAATATAGAAGAGATGAAGTGTAAAGAAATATGAAGTATTGAAGGTTGTATGGTAGTGGGGAAGGAGTGAGAATGAGTGGCAGTTTGTGTGTGTGTGTCTGTAAGTGAGAGCGAGGGACACAGACACTGTACTTGAGTAGTAGTATTCTTTTTATAGTGTGTCCTCTGCCTTTCAAAAATACGTCTGTAGAGCGAATAGGAAGACAGACGTGCAGACAAATAAAGAGCAACACAGACTCTTACACAGAGAGCCCAAGAAGGAGTCAGATAGAGAAATACGAGACTAATGAGGGAGTCTAGTAGGCAAGTAGGAGATGTAGTACCAAAGAGCGTAATAAGGGAGTCTAGAAGGAGATGGAGTAATAAGAAAGAAATAAGAAAGAGAGAAATAGGAGAGAAATGAGAGTAATGGCATAATAAGGGGGTCTAGTAAGTAAGTAGGAAATGGAGTAGCAAAGAGATTAATAAGGGGTCTAGGAGGATGTAAGGGGGATTTGTGTGAGTCACACTCCAGCTGACAGGTCAGTAGCTACTGATCATCAGTCAGTCTCTCCAATGCCTTTGTGTCGTTGGCAAGCTGCTTGGGCTTTCCCCTGAGAGACACACACACACACACACACACACACACACACACACACACACACACACACACAAAAGGTCAGAGTTCAAAAGTCAGCTGTGACAGCAGCATCAGACGCTTGAGGAAGCATTTCCTTAACATAACAATTGTTTATTATCACCACTTTCACTTTAGTCATTCCCTTGCCTTGTAAAAACACCTCAAACAAAAGTCTGCACTAAATATGAAACGTATATATAAACTAAGATGAATTTCCTTTCGATGCTAGATTGTCCATTTCAATAACAAGCAAATGTGATGGCTGTAAATATTCTGTGCACTTCCTACGCATAGATCTGTCTGATCTGCTTAGGTGTCGATTATTACTGGGTGAGCACGGACAAAACATACTCTAACACACACACACGAGCGGGAACACACACGCAGCCCATTTGAACGCCGGTATGCTGTAGACGTGGACAGTTGCTTGATCTTTTAAGTGGAATCATTAGGTAGTTATGTCTGCCAGGTCCACTGACTGACAGGTAGAGGTATGCCTAACAGCTACAAGCGTACTTTCTCCTCCTAATCTCCTGGTGAACCTTTACTCTCCAGGATCTGTGTGTGTGTGTGTGTGTGTGTGTGTGTGTGTGTGTGTGTGTGTGTGTGTGTGTGTTTCTTTGAATGAACTTCTGTTTATTTGTGTCTGTATGCGTGTGTTTGTGTGTCTTGGTTCCAGATATACTATATACTTGGCTTTGGGAAGCACAGCCCAGATATGCCCTCCATTACCAAAGTAAGGGTGATAATGTACTCTACTAAGGCATCCGCTAACCAGTGAGCCCAACCCTCGTCATCATATACTGATAGACATGCAAAGCTAAGACGTGCCACAACAGAGTCAGAAGCATGGCAGTCAGTCTTTCTGTACAACCAGATGGCTTCAGAATTATACACATTTCACACACATACTGCACACTTACACATACCGAACATACAAATATTACAGAGAAAGAGAGTTGGGCAGTGGGGTCCATACATGCTTGCATTCATTCATTCAGGCAAATGAACTGACCTTAATTCCGACACATGAGCAGACAAGCAAAAAATAGGGACAGTCTGTGCTTAAAGCCAGGCGACTTCAATATTCATAGCTTTATTTAAAAATAGCTGCTTTTCAGTGGACCCTAAGTAGCCCGGCATTTTATCCGCCTCTGCCTGGTGAACTGTCTGATAAAAAAAATCTTCTATGTAGCGTAGGAAAAAACGACTTTAGAATGTGGTGTCAATTAGAGGGTGGGCTACATGAGGAGACAGAGAGGATACTGGAAACACGTGTCAATGTTTGAACACAACAGACGACATGAAAGAACAAAGACAGGGATACTTATGAAGTAAATACATGTTTCCACTGCGCCAAGACATAGGCTCAAGTGGATAAATTAGTCTTACCACAGACACACACCAACACACACACACACACACACACACACACTAATAGTTTTAGCACACAACACAGTTCAAGTTTCAGGGCCTCTTTTGATGCCTCTGAAAACATGGTTTATTCTCGGTCAAACTCGGGAGCAGAATTTAGAAACACGAACGCCAAATACAAAAACATTCCAATGTGATCTCTTGACGTAAAGCCACTGTTTGAAGTGGAGGGCACACCTCTTATGGCCATGGTGTGGAATGCTAAGGGTAAGTTTTCTTTGTTGGCAACTTCTTAAACTCTGAAGCAGCTCTAGACGCCCCGTTCACCCTCTCGAAAGAATGGCTGCCTCTCTGCTTGCCCTCCCACTGCATCATTCACCACAGAACCCTCATCTTTTGACTTTTGTAAGACATTTATGTCTTGGGGAAAAAAAAGTGAATACAAAAAAAGATATGAGGGAATAGTGATATGTGTGATAGCTATGACTGTGGGTGAGTACATAGACGTAGCTCCCATCACCCCTCTAGGCTGGAAGACATAAAACAGAGCAGTTATGAAATGTGCTGCACACATTTGAAGTACAAGTGGGCCACAGTCGCACAGGAGAAAACAGCTGTTCCAGTGTGTGTGTGTGTGTGTGTGTGTGTGTGTGCGTATGAGTCTGTGCGCATGGCCTCATGTAGTGTTAGCTTGCGCCACAGAGTACATTGGAATCTTTTAGGTAATCAGAGGAAACCCTCCTCATCAGCTTAGCGGGAACATAAACATGTTTCCGGGGCTGAACTGTAACGACACCGAGCACCAACCTCTCAAGTCAAGAAACATGAATCAAGCAAACGAACTAGGACACAGCTTGACTGAAACACTGAGTGACTGACTTCTGTGTGATCATTTTACATCTTGTGATATGGATTTGGTTTTGTTGCCATCATGTGTTTGTGACTGTCTGACAGCTTTTCTTTCCAGTGGTTAGATTTGACTCCAGACGCTGCTCCTGTGCCTTTAAGAGTGCTAAAAGAAAACATGACTTGTACTTCTTCTCGCCCTTCCCTCCGTTTTTCTCCCCCCTCCTTCGGTCTGTTATTTCAGGAATGCTTCTCCAGCGTCTCTCTCTGTTCTGCTGTGTCACCACTGAATGAGGGTTGTGTCTCACACACACACACACACACACACACACACACACACACACACACACACACACACACACACACACACACACACACACACACACACACACACACACACACACACACACACACACACACACACACACACACACACACACACACACACACACACACACACACACACACACACACTATACATTCACAAAGGTTGCTCTCACACACATACACCTGAATGCTATTTGCACCTTTTTTTTTTTTTAAGTGTGGAAAAGCCCAACCCAGTCATCGAAAGATACTAATTACGTTAACAGTTGCTTAACAATGGAGAGGAAACACGCGCTGATGTCATCATGAGTGACGTGGCCCAGAATGACCTAGTGCACCAAAAATCACATCTTACAATCACAGGGATCTTTCTCTGATCAAATGTAGGTGAGGGCAAACACACAATGAAGAGCTGAAACAAACCTTCTCCTACAGCCACAGGGACTGAGACTGAGACTATGTTACCTACAAGCTAAACTCTCTCTCTCTCTCAAGAGGATCAACACTAACAAAGAGCTTTATTGCAGCTCTTATCGCCCTCTCAACCCCTGTCTTTCTTTTTCTCTCTATCCTTTAGCCCAACCTCTATAAATCACTGCCTCTATTCGTAAAACCTCTCCACCTCCTAGCGGACCTCCCTTGGTCAGCTCCCTCCAGCCCCTCCCCTCGCCTCATCTCTCTCTTTAGAAAAGAGGGGGATCACCTTTCAATGCCACTCCCTATTCGCATGCCTCTCTCCTTCACCCCTCACTTCGCCACGCCGGGAATACCCTTCACACCTCTAAGAGTTCATTCCCTCCATTCCTCCATCCATCCATTCCTTCATCCAACCTCCCCCCCCCCCCCCCCCCCCCCCCCGGCATGCCATTGCCTGATTGAAGGGTTGGATTAACAGAGAGGCAATCAGGGAACGCCAGATTAGGGAGAATAGGAGGGAGGAGACAGAGGGAGGGAAGAGGGGAGGGGATTACCAAAAGAGGGGTGACAGAAGGGGAACCGGGAGACCTGCTAACCTGGATGAGAGGAGAGCAGGGAGCGCAGCAAACACCCCCCTATTCCATTACCCCTGTTCCTATAGAAGGGGCCGTGGGTTTTTAATGCAGCAGCAGATTACTGTCACATTATGAACGCTAACGTTAAGCAGCACCCTCCGTCTCAGCAACAAATGAAAAGCTCGGCTTTTACCTACCCTTTCAGAAAAGAGGAGCTGGAAGCCAATGCTTATATCTTTTACCAATGAGCTTATTAGCCTTTGTCGGATTCCATATCGACTGGCTGACACAGATTTCTCGAGCGAGCAAACCCTACCGGGAGCTTCCGTGAGCGTCGGGTCCAGAGGCAACGACGCAAGCACAAACGGGGCATTAAGGACAAAGACAGAGGAGGAGGACGAAAAGGAAGACAGAGAAGCAGACGGCTAAGCTGACCTCTTATCAGACTGAACCGTGTGGCACGGAGAGGCTGCTCAGCCTGGCGCAGAGTGGCAGTGCCCCCAGGAGCAGTGGGCAAGGCCGGGTGATTAAGGCCCAGAGACCCGCAAACAGATGGGCCCAGGTCACACGGGACTGGAATGGGCCAGACCCCCCCCCCCCGTCTTCCCTCTTTTTCAGAACACGCAGCGGCACTTAAACTGACGCACATAAACACACACAGACAGGCAAGCACCTAGCCCAACACACACAAAAAGATGACACACACAAATAAGCACGCAGCAAGACGCTCACTCACACGGAAATGAAGCCAACAGCCAAATAGGAAGACAGACAGACACATATGCACAGCGAATGTGGGGGTATGTACCTAAATACACTGCTAGACAAATATTTTCCTCTGCTAATCTTATAGTCTGTCTTTTTTCTTCCGTGCATCCCTCTCTCTCTGATTTATGATCTTCTCTGTCTCTTTCCTTCCCTCTCTCGCTCCACTCGGACCGTCCACTTCCCGTTCAGCTCCCCCCCACTTCCCTCTCCTTCTTCCTGCAGTCCTGTCTGTGTGTGTGCAGTACCTATGCACTCTGCCTTTGTTTCAGGTGCTCCTGGCGCAGGGCGCCCATAGCAACCCGGCGGAAAAACGGAAAGAGCGACGTGGAGGGAGTCCGCAGAGGAGTAGCCTGGCGCTTATCGATCTTCCACATGGCCCTAAAGCAGGAAGGCTTACATGCACCAGGCTGAGTCTAAGTACCTTCAATCAACACTTAGTTAAAACATTTATTTGATCAAATGTTCATCTATTACAAATAATACAACTAAACAATAGTATAATACTTACATGACAACACAAGGACAAGATACGCTGAAATCAATGGTATTGATACAATCAGTTTTATTATTGTATCGGAGCACTAACAGTTAAAGCCTATTTTTCTAAAAAAGACCATCATAAATTGAAGGAGGCTTTTAATTGGGTGCTTCCAATACTTCATATGCTATCAGGCAGGCAATATCAGCCAGTATGGCTCCTTGTATAATCCTATACTATGTGAACAGGAAAGCACAGTGCGTTTACTACAGTGAGCATGTATGGAGACAGACAGATACATATCTCTGCCTTCAGGCTGATCGTTGTAGAGATTCACAATCAGCTGGAGCCTACAACAGATTTACACTAGCACTGATTACTGACCTGGTTAATGAGGAAGGAGAGAGAGAGAGAGAGAGAGAGAGAGAGAGAGAGAGAGAGAGAGAGAGAGAGAGAGAGAGAGAGAGAGAGAGAGAGAGAGAGAGAGAGAGAGAGAGAGAGAGAGATGCACAGAGAAAGCGCAACAAAGAAGGCCAAGGAAAGAGACTGAAAGACAGGCAGTGAACACGCATCCAGAAAGAGATTTTTTAATGCTGGGACAGGTTAAACAGCAGAGGAGAGAAGACGAGAAAGGAGGAGAGAGGAGGGAGAAAGGAGAGAGGAGGGAGAAAGGAGAGGTTGGGAGCCAATGAGAGACACCCTATAAGGTAATCATAAATGACGAGGGGGGAGAAGGGACTGAGGCAAAAAGTGTTGTGAGAGAAAAGCGAATGCCACCCACATCTCCCTAACACTGAGTCACGGGGGGAGGAGGGGAACAGGGAGATGAAAGGGGGTCAGCTAGATCTGTCAGAGGAACGGGACGATGAGGGTTTTATGAAGTGGGTGGATACGACAAGGGGATGACGACAAGGAATCTTCACACTCCAGATGAGAGTAAAAACACGGGCGATCCTGCAGTAGAAAGTGAATTCATCCAGAAACAAAAGAGGGGGAGGGAGGCCTTTTTTGCAACCGCCCCCCCAAAAACGCCAGGACACTTAAACACCACCGCCTGACTGCACAACGCCGACCCATCAAGATTTACATCAGCAGACATCAGTTAACATGGAGGAACATGTAATGCCACAGCTGGATGCTTTAAAAGTCTACATTTAAAAGGTGCTTCTATCGTTGAGGCGTCAAGTTAAAGCATGGGAAGACCCCTGAAAAAGGGACAGACTCTATTTGTGTGAACTATAAGTGGCTTACTTGCAACACAAACATCTGCTAAGGGAGCATATTATAGCACTACAAATCAGTCAAATATTCATCTAGGAATCCCATCACAGACCACTTGGGCCTAAGAGATGGTTTATTTCTCTGCGTTTAAAGCAGAAAAACACCCCCCCGGCAGGGACTATCAGGTCAATGGTAGTTCCATAGAAGCCAGTGGAATTGTGAGTGGGATTGGACTGTTCCACTTCCCCCCCCCCTGACAGGGGTGTTCTGAGTCTTCCCATGGTAAAGCAGAGTAAAGTAGATGAATGGGATTAGTTTGGTCCCGGTGGGGGGGCTGTCTGTGCAGTGCTCCACCAGGATGGCCAAGATTAACCATTCAGGCTGATTTGAAAGGCAAATCCCCACACCAGCTTCCAGACATACACACAAACACACTAACACACACTCAGACACACACATAGGAACACACAGGCTTTTAGGATCATGGACTGCAAACTGTGAAAAGAGTGATAGGCGCCATCGTGGAATGGACAATTAGCTTAATACACTAACACACACACACTTCAAGTCAGGGCACAGGTCAATATGGTTTCCCATTAGTTCAGGGTGAGAAATCCAATTCTGAGTGACTAAGTGAGTTTAGCAAAGACATATGCCTGAGTAAGTGAACATGCATACTGTGTGTGTTTGTGTGTGTGTGTGTGTGTGTGTGTGTGTGTGTGTGTGGGTGGGTATGTGTGCCCAAGGCGATCTGTGAATCAGCTGAGAGTCACACACACCAAGGGATTGAACCAGATTACCAGTTAGACCGCTTTCCTGACTGACACACACACACACACACACACACACACACACACACACACACACACACACACACACACACACACACACACACACACACACACACGTCACACACGTCACACGTCACAAGCTAGGGTCAGACACTTCGACACCCTTTCATCTTACTGGATTAACAAAGATCATACAAACCATTGGAGCAGTGCGAGACTTCAACGGGAAGAACAACGTTAACCTGACGGGACAGCCCATGACAGTACAGCCATACAGTAACACCACCTCACTGGACCGCTTAACTAATGTAACACTGGCTCACTCTATCCTAGCATGGACTGTTATCTTTCAGTATTGTTAGGTCACACGGGACGAAGATGAGGTCATTTCCTTTCTGGTCTCCCTCGCCAACAGATGGGGATCTAAGTGGAGCAAACTTAATTAAAAAGGTTAAACAAAATCAACATCCACTTATCTAAAAGGGAAACCCCCAGTAGGTGTCACGTTCTCGGTAAAGCAGTCCGAGACAGCTGCTGCGTTAGGGTTTGGAGCTGCTATCTGAATGAGGTAGTCACATGTCCCGTTCTCCGTAAAGCCACATTGTCAGACGCCTTCTAAGATGGGAATGGCTGAGGGCAGGGAGTCAAGCCTTTACATGCTGCTACTGGGCCTACTACACAACACGTCACACTGGCTGGCTGGCTGGCTGGCTGGCTGGCTGACTGACTGACTGACTGACTGACTGACTGACTAATGCAACGAATAAGTATTTAGGACAATCACTCTACCATCACCTTAACGCGTTCTCTCTCTTTACTTACTCTTCTCTACTCCCTTTGGATTCTTTATCGTTTTCACCATCCTATAGATCTTATCTCCCCAGCAGTCAATTCCCAGGAGATGGGGGAGGATAGATAGCATGTCTGGAGGACGGTGTGGTGGAGGGAAAGTATAGATCTGCCCTCCTTACCGCCACAACGGACCCTCTCCTGCGTTGAGGAAACAGAACAAACGGATATGGAGGAGAGGAAATGGGAGAGGCTGGCCTATTAAAGAGGGAGAGTTGCATTGGAAAAACAAACAAGAAAGACAACTGGTTACAAAATGTAAGTAAAAAATGGAGCCAAGAGGTACAGCCAGAGATATCTAACAGGAACAAATGAAGCTGTGGTGCAAGCTAAACAGAGGGAACAGGGAAAAAGGGAGTGGGAAGAAGGAATACTAGAATAGCCTTGCTGAATGAGAGACCTACATTTAAAAGGCTGAGCACATCTCGACAGTGAGAAAGCAATGGAATTGATAACTCTCCATAATCTCTGTATTACTAGCCCAAGAACGTGCCTCATTCCAGTTTCTCAAAAGGGCTTCTATCCTCACTCTGAACACCTAATTCCCTCATTCTGGAGAGAAAACGAATGAGAAGAAAAAGAAAGACAGACTCCCACAAGATAAAAGATGAGATCTAAAGGTTAAGGGTACTATACAACTGTGTGTGTGTGTGTGTGTGTGTGTGTGTGTGTGTGTGTGTGTGTGTGTGTGTGAGATCAATGCTCTCCAGGCCAGTGTCCCCTAAAGAGCTCTTAGCAGAGACTCCATGATTAATTAATTAACCATACCCCTCCCTACCTTTCCATCCCTCTCTGCAGCCCTCCCTGTTTCATAACCCCCATCAGCATAATACTCTCCACTCACACTCTTTCCCTGATCCTGACAAATGCATATCCTCCTTACTTCACTTTCAAACACACACTTACAAACAAACACGCACAGTTCATAATTATCCCGATGATTGAGAGACTTGAGAGTGCTGGATGTGTTGGTGGAGCAAGCACGCAACGGAAGGAGATCTGCAGTTGGTGTGTGTGTGTGTGTGTGTGTCTAGCGGAGGGACCAGAGAGGCCCAGAGGTCAAAGCCGTACCCCTCTCTCTGCCTCTCTGTTCCACTGGAGCCTCATTATCGATTCAACCTGAGGCACTGCTCCAAGGGACACTGCAGATGCGCGCACACACACACAGTGGGAGCATAGGCCTCGTAAGTGGTTAGAATAACAGTCTACCCCCTTTTCCCCTATTCAAGCATTGAAGTGCGCTCTCTCTCTCACACACACACACACACACACACACACACACACACACACACACACACACACACACACACACACACACACACACACACACACACACACACACACACACACACACACACACACACACACACACACACACACACACACACACACAGCAGACGGAAGAAAAACCCTCTTTGAAAATTGCCTTTGCATTCCGGAACCTCTCAGAGACAACTTCAATAAAGACTCCAGGAGGTAACTCGCCACAACGTTACCGTAACATGGAGAAAATGCAGAAAGAATGTCACAGTTAGCCAGTTAGCCAGGCATGTCTGTTTCAGTCTGGCACGGTCTAAAGCCATCCATGCAGAGGCCTGTGTGTTCCTGAGAGCAGGGAAAATAACTTCTGGTTGTCTCATTTTACACACAAACACACTCACAGAGGGCATATTGATTATTTTTCAAAAAATCTGCAGGAGTCAGGTTATGTAAGCATGAGTCTCAGTGGGAGAAGTACTGGCTCACACAGTAACTAGGGAACCAGGGAGGACAAGGAACAGGAAGAGCTGCAACGAGAAAATAAAGAGAGAGAAAAGAAAGAAAGAATGAAAGAGAGAAAGAGAGAAAGAGAGAGAGAGAAAGAGAAAGAAAGAGAAAGAATCAAACAGACAGACAGAGACAGACAGAGACAGACAGAGACAGACAGACAGAGACAGACAGAGACAGACAGACAGAGACAGACAGACAGAGACAGACAGAGACAGACAGACAGAGGAAGAGAGAAAGAGCAACTAGACTAGAGAGTGATTCTTCTCGCAGCAGTTGAACAGGCCTCCCAAAAGGATCCCCGAGCTGCCGGCTTCCACAAGGATAGCAGCTCTGTTGCTCTGTGAGCGTTTGGTTTTCCCTTCCAGGCACAGCCAGGTGATGATGGAGAATGTGACCAAATAGGAAGTGAGCAGGGACAGAGGGGAGGGTTGAGCAGCGGGAGGGAGGGAGGGAGGGAGGGAGGGAGGGAAAGACAGACAGAAATGAGAATGAGATAGAGAGGAATAGAAAGGGTAAGTGAATAAAAAAACAAAAACAAAAGGGCAAGAAATGAATGGAATATTGAAAGGAATCTCAGACAAAAGAAAGAAGAGGAGATGGCAACAATAATTGGCAATAATTCTAGATTGAACGCCAAACTGAGACTAAGGGATACTTAATATTGATATGACATAACTGTATGCTGAGTAAGAGCAACAGGACAATAAAATAAATAAAAATAATCTAAATGGAATAAGTTGAAAGAGCAATAACTAAATATAGGCACATCTATGAGAGAGATGGAGAGGCAGGGGGATGGAGGGGTGTTGGGGTTGTGTGGGCAGTACTTTACCGTGACTGGGGAACTGGAACGAGGGAGTGGGGGACGCAGAGGGGGAAAACTAGGCCATGTTGAGGGGAAAAAAACCAAGCTGCAATGAACCAACTCCCAGATCCGATCGTTGGTGTTTTTGTCTCCCTTACCCCCTTTCTCAATCCATCCCTCCATTTATACTTATCTCTCTCTCTTTCTGTATTCACACAGTGCCAACAACAAAGGGCATGTTGGGACACTGAATGGTTGTTTTGGATAATCACTTGTTTGTTTTTTTATATTTTGATTTCTGACAAGTTTCTCTCCCTACTTTCAAGTCAACCAGAAGCATGTTTTCTAAAGGCAGGCACACCAACAGACTTTCTATTCAAAGGTGAGAGGGAGATAGTTTAAAACGATTTTTGAGGGAAGGGCAGTCTGTGTGTGTGTGTGTGTGTGTGTGGGTGTGTGTGTGTGTGTGTGTGTGTGTGTGCGTTTGAAACATCTGAGCAACAGGAAGAACAAGCCTCAAATGACCTGGCACTTCCTGAGTTTCATAAAATTCCGGGACGTCAGCGAATCACACAACTCCGCCAGGGATGACAAGAATGTTTCCTGATGTTCGGTCCCTTTTCTTACTCTACATCCGTCTAATACGTTCCACTCTCGCACATGCACTGGGTCTGTTTGTCTCTTTCTGCGTTAGTGTACCTATGAAAACATGTTTGTGAAAGCCGCAACATGTGAAGTGCAAGTCAAACTCTGCGCATGTGAACGGCAGAAAATATTGTTTAGTGACTGACTCTGCTAAGGCATGCTAGTTTGTGTGCGTGACTACAGACAGTACACTGTCAATTAACACCATAGGGTGAAAAGCCAACAGGAACCCTACAATCCCTTCTCTCACACTCACACTCTCTCACTCTCTCACTCACACACACACACACACACACACACACACACACACACACACACACACACACACACACACACACACACACACACACTTTGGGTGTTAGCTTGTAAGATCCCAAAGCCATGAAAGCAGAACAGGACTGGCATGAGTTGGCTGGAAAGGGGCAGACATCACTACTGGGTGGCAACAAGAGAGGCGATGCCTAGCTGTATGAGAGCCTGGGGTCAGAGAGTCTACAGGCCTGTTTCATAACACACACACGCACACACAGATAGACCGAGATAAACACACATGGATAGACAGAGGCAAAAACACACACACAAAGAAGTGCAAGCCCACAGCCTGTCTATTTCTGGAGGAGGAAACAGATCGTGAAAGATTTTGAAGTCTTGAACTTCGAAACGTTCAATTGTTCTGTTTCCTCTTGGCTCGATACCAGGTGTCTATGCCTATATATGGCTCCTCAGAGCTGAGGAGTGTGACTGGATCTCTCTCAGGTATCACAGTATGGCAGCTGCTCATGTCTGAATGTGTGTTCACTAGTCACAGTGTGGCGAGGATTTTGTCTCTGTCAATCTGACCTCGACCACCTGGTCTGCACCTGTGACTTTCCACTGACTAATATATATATGTATGTGTGTGTGTGTGTGTGTTTGACTCACGCCCCGATGCTGTTCCACATGGTGGCATAGTCACCATCACTGTGAATTTCCTGACATTGTTACCGAGACTCTTGAGTACTCCCTTTGAACGCCCGTGGACAAAACACACACACACACACACACACACACACACACACACACACACACGCACACACCACTAAAACATTTAACCTGTATCGAATGTCCTACTCCTATCGCAGTCAGGGGACACCAGTATCACACCACCACAAAGTTCACATTTCTCACTCTATTCACAAAAAAGAAGCCAATTCAATTCAGTGCAAACAGGTGCTGCATTAAAACCAACAAAATACAATGCTAAGTTGAACAACACACTAACCCTAATAAGACTCAGTGCAGTTAGTGTAAAGTTGACCACAATACACTGGCTTGAGAAGATCTACGTTTACAAGATGAGACCGTGTAAGGGTTAGAGGGATCCTATTGCCCGACTGTGTGAGCTGATATGGAAAGGACAAGCAGGACATTGTACCTGTTGTTGACAGGAAACAGTGGGGAGTCTACAGTTGTGTCTGCGCTGCAGCTCTTTAACGCAGAGCCATTGTTAGGGGTAAACTATGGTGGCAAACCTTTGGGTCATAAGTTGATGGGTCACTGTTAAAAGGATAGTTCAACTTTTTGGGAAATAAGATATGTTTCTACTTAAAATACACATTCCACCTTCTGTATATCACACGTGTAGAAATGAAAATGTAAAAGCGAGACGTTGTAATTGAAACAGATAGGCGGCAAGTCCGACCTGTTCACTATCTGTTCACTTTTGATGGCCCTGACTGACTTTTGATAGCCCTTACTGATGGCGTACAGTCTTTGTGCTAAGCAAGGCTGCATTTACTTACCTAAATAACTCATTATTGGACTAACAATCATAAGATTGATATTGATCATGTCGTCTGACTAGGCATAAGTAGGAACATATCTCAACATTTCCCAAAAAGTTGAACTATTCCTTTAAGATCCATGTAAATATGACTTTACTCAACATAACAACAAATAAACAGGCACAAATTCTAAAAGGACAAAGCAAATATTTATTCCTATCAAAACAATAACACACAAATCAATATGTTAACAATACCGTGTCATTGTTGTATAAGTTGACACTAACATTCTATTGATATCAGTGTAGTAAGTGTAGCCATGCCCTTTGAATAGGTTATGGTTTTCTGAAGGAACATTTCATTCACAGAATACTTATTCAAACAAAAAGAAAGTACTGGAGGTTTTCCTTACTGGTATTTGAGACATGAAAGGGTCTCTCACACTAGGAAATGTTGAGGTTCCAAGAACAGTTACAGTCAAAATAAGTTTAAAAGTAGAAGTAGTACCAAATGTAGTCATTTTGATAAAATGGTTTCTCTCCAAGCCATATTTAACTACATGATTGATTTCCTACTTACTCGAAATACGAAGGTTTGAGGCATTAAGCGTGAATGGCAAATGGTATTATTGTACATGATTCCTCACATCTCCCGAGCCTGATAAGTAATATAAGCCTATTATATGAAGCTTTAATTTACAGCCTTATGTTGTGAATCAAAACAACTTGCATCACTGTAAGAGTATCGATTTACTGTTATCGACAAATTTACTTTTAATAGTAACAGATTGCTGCAGTTATGGAGATGGATATGATGGACTGAACGTGTTTGTAGATGTAAAGCATGTCCTTCTGGCCTGTTGATTATAAAAAAGTGCAACATTATCTGTTCATCAAGGCAATATGAAAGCCATCGTGGTCACTGGGAACAAGCAAACCTCTTGATTTATTTCCATATAAAAGTAGCTATTTATTTAACTTTACAAGCTAATCCTTATTCTACATTTAATACTGCATGCCGTTTTGACAGACATTGTGTATCAGAGTTGTAACCATTCTCTTCCTGTCAAGCATAAGTCTATGGACTGAAAACCACAGTGGATAATGGGTAATCTTTTTGTTTCCATGGCAGAACCGCCATAGACATATCATTAAAATAATCCCTCCATGGGCTTTCTTCCTGAGTGGTTCAAGACAAAGTTGTTGTTTGCTACCTGGAGTTGCTCAAGAGGATATAAGGGGTACTAATTACTGGCACTTCTCAACACCCCTATTATGTCCAGTCCCTTTATCTCTTAAGACACCAAGCTCCTGTGAATCATTCTGTCTTTCTCTCTAAATCTTCCCGCACAATTGTAAACACCCCTTCTCCGCCTTTTTCTCTCTCCTCTCTCTTTGCTTTCTCAAGCTCTCTAGCACACGGTATCTCTCTCTAACACCAAGGATTCTGTTTCATTACAACAATCAATAATTAAAGCCACACCTTTTCATCGGGGTCCACATTGCAAAGGCTAATGGCTGCCTACACTCCTTGCAACCTCCACCACGCACACCCAAACACATCCCACCACTGGTCAACTTCAGTAGAGACATTCATTTTTAGGCCCCTGTCATCCGTATTATCAAACAACAAGTCCTTTCAGCATACCAAAATACCTTCTATTTAAAATAACATGTCATCATACACAACCATTTACCACAACATTTTTGGCTGTAAACGAAGATTCCCAATGACTCACTTTGTAAGCATGTTTTGTCATTTAGAAACAAACCAGAAGTAGCCATGTGGGGAAAAATCTCTAACATCTGCAAGAAGTAGGGGGCTTCATAAAACTGTTCCCATTGATGTTTCCTTAAATAGCAAAGATTATTCCCATACAGTTGTTTTAAATGCAACACAGACAGAAGGGGGAAACAGTATAGCCCAGCAAGCTCATCCTATTTATCCCAAATGTAAACAATGCATCTATCTAGATAGTGACGTTGACACAATGTCCAAAATCATTCACTTACTTGTACTTCCTCTATTGTCTATACTCTCTTAATTTACCTTTATATCTTTCCAGTACATCCTCATACGCCTTGGCAAATTCCTTCTCCTGAGAATGGTTCGTCGGTTGCAAACCTGGTATAAAACCAGCCATGGTGTTTCTCTTGCCGGTGGCGGGGCACCTAATGGCCCGCTACCGCAGTAATCCAGGACACAGGATCCGAGTCCTTCCAACGCAGCTGTCAAGTCCGCTCTGTGTTAAAAGCCACGGTGGATGCAGTAGTGTTCTCTCCGGCGAGCAGGTAAATTCACACTTTCAGTAGTGGTTACTTATAGGTTGAAACTAACGTATAGGTCTATTCACTTAATAGGCTGAATATTCAGACCGAAGAATGAAAACAACTCAATGCTGTGCCTTGTTCTGTCGGGTAGGCCAGTGTATTTATGAAAATCTAGGACGTAATAAACAAATATCTATTTAAATATGGGCAATCCGAAGGTTATCTATCCATATTGCCTTCCGTGTCCATAAACACGCCATTCCAGACGCATCGTTTTCTTCCAAACCAGCCTCTCCAGCGACGTCCTACAAAAACCGGCGTATGGTTTGCTGGTGTGTGTGTTATAGAGTGCGCCCCTGAAGTGTGTGTCCGCGGGGGGTAGGGGGTTGAGTGTTTCCAAATTCGGTAGCGGGCTCCAGCGAAATAATACCCGGATACCGGCCCCGTAACACACCCTTTGTCGGTGTCTTGGGGAACGATTCGATGGAAGCCGTCTCAGCTCTAGTGCATGCTTTCCAAGCGTAATGGCCGCTTCTATTAAAGGCACAGCTTGAATCTGACTGCCCGTGACTCCACCGACTAGTTTCTCTCCCTCAATCTGCCCCCACTTGCGCTCAGGTTTCTCTATTTTTCCCGCAGTCACTGTCATCCATCCTTCTCTACTGGCCACGCCAGAAACCTATTCCGGAGGAAGTTCACGGCTGTGAGAAGCCTAAATAGCTGCCGTGGCACAGGTTGCGTAAGGTTGAGTTGGAGCGCCCCACAGTGGTATCCCGGATTTTTGTACGTACACTCTTACATTGAAATTCATCGTGGTCGGTAATCTGCTTGTAGGGGAGCTTTTTGTCCAGAACCGGGACGTGTTGAACTACAACGCACACAGCCTGCCATCTAACGGCAATGTAGTATATTTTCACTTATACTAACCCTGTCAAATGCCTGTAGAATACGATTGATTAAATAATATGAGTATGGGTGATTGGAGGGACTTGTGTCGAATCTTCAGGTGTGTGTGTGTGTGTGTGTGTGTGTGTGTGTGTGTGTGTGTGTGTGTGTGTTTGTGTGTGTGTGTGTGTGTGTGTGAGAGAGAGAGAGAGAGAGAGAGAGAGAGAGAGAGAGAGAGAGAGAGAGAGAGAGAGAGAGAGAGAGAGAGAGAGAGAGAGAGAGAGAGAGAGAGAGAGAGAGAGAGAGAGAGAGAGAGAGAGAGATGTTAGGTCCCTTTCTATGATTCTATTTTATAATCTCCTGTATCCTGCCTGATCGTTCCTTCTCTCTATACCCATCACTGCTTTTCCTGTTTATAGAAACACACACCTTCAATTATCCAGACCCTAACACACGGGCAGACACAGAGCCTCTGTCCGCCACACACACACAAACAAACAAACCCACACAGAAAATGAGTCCGGTGGCGTTGGAAGTATGAGTGTTGGAAATGAAAGAAAAACACTTGAACGGATATTGTTGTTGTCTAGCTACTGGCCTTCCCCACATGGCTGCCACCAGCAGAGACACACAACACTGACCTTGTGAGAGCGAAACGAGAGGAGGAGAGGGAGGAGGGGGATGAGGAGGGAAGTGATATGAAGAAACTACAGAGGGAGGCTGGTTTGGTCTCAGTAAGTTCCATAAAATCCCATTAGGGTACATCAACGGAACAGGCAACTAATACAAAAATACAAAGAAATCAATCAATGCATATAATAAAGACACAAGCACACTCACTATATTACCGATTTCTCACACTGTAGGCTACTATGCAGAACAGTTTCATTTTGTCAGCCAGCAAGTCCTACAAGAACCCCAACACAGCCCAAAACAGTAGTCATATCAGAACACATAAATCATGAAAGAGATAATTCTTCAAGGTCTAAAATATTCCCTGAGTAAATCAGTCTAATCTGTCGGATTTGCCCACAGAAATTGTTGCAACTCCACCTAGTGGTTGAGAATCTAAAGATCAGAAAACTGTGTAACCCTTGAGTATAAAATAAGCACTGATGTAACCCTAATGAAAGTAGCTTGAATCACCTATTTCACAAAGACACACACACACATACACAAACACACACAAACACACGCACGCACTGGCGCACAGACATTCCCGCTTCGATATACACAGTATACACACTCCAACTGTGCTCATGCTGAGTCCAGCTGCAGAGTGAACACTACTTATGAGGCAACCAGCTTCGGCACAGATGAACACAGACAAGCACGTCAACATGACCTCATGAGAAGAAGACTGCATGGCACATTTTCAGGATGACAGACCGATGTAATTATTTAACACACTTCACAGGCCGAAAATATTTTAAAATACTCTAAAAAACTCTTACTCCAAAAATCTTTAAAAGTGTTCTACACAAAGTTCTTTGACTTCCACTACAAGCTCCATAGAAGATAAAAAAGTGAATGCAGTGAAACATCTTTGCCATTTCTCAAAAAGCCTTTGTAGTTATTATACAAGCTTGACATAAGCACTCATTTGTCTCTTTTTGAGTGACTGTCATCTTAGTTCTTTGACTCAAGACTGTTATTGACTCATTTTATTACAGGGCACTTCTTTTACCACGGCCACTCCCTATAGACCAATTATCGGATTGAGCATGAACTTTTAAAGAAGGAAGAAGAGGAAGACAATTTAATCTAATCTATTTCAGTATACTTTTTTTTTTTACTTCTACGGTGCACCAGAGGTTGAGTGGAACCTTTGTCTGCTAGCGTGTTTTATGTAAGTGACATAATTCACTCATGGCAGGGCATTCCAACTCCCTTTCCAGTCTAAATTACTTACACATCCCCCTCTCTCCTGAACTTTACCTCCCACAGTAAAACTTTCCCTATTTCCAGGGCAGGCTTTGTCTCTGTGTGTGTGTGTGTGTGTGTGTGTGTGTGTGTGTGTGTGTGTGTGTGTGTGTGTGTGTGTGTGTGTGTGTGTGTGTGTTTGTGTGTGTGTGTGTGTGTGTGTGTGTGTGTGTGTGTGTGCGTCCTTCACATGAACTTATTCGCCTGTTTTTTTCTTCATATGTCCTTACTCTTCCTTCAGCCCCCTATTCTATGACCTTTAACCCCTGTTCCATCCTTCTCCTTTTATACCAGTCCCCCTCCTTCCCACCTTCCCCCTCTTTTAATTATTTATCCCTCTTTGTATTCAGTCAATCTTTCACTGCCTCTCTGTGTGTCCCCTACAAACACCCTTTTATCAAATTCAAATTTAAATTCAAACGCTCTCTCGTTTTCATTTAAACTATTTGTTTTTACCACCTTTTTTTCTGACAGTTTCCCAGTGTCTTTCCTGCTCCTTCATAGCCATGGAAACTGGAAGAGCAAGTGAGCATGCACATCACTATGGCAACAGGGTAATAGTCAGGGAGAGATTGTGGTGTCCTTTCAGCTGCCTGAAGAGAACTATTTGAGCTGGAGCTCAGACAGGCAGAGTCATGGACGCCACAGTTCCATGCAGGCACCACCGTCTGGGTCCTTGTGTACATACATAAATTTCGACCAAGCCACTGCATTCTCACACCCCTAGTGTTTCTCCAGCATACATGCTGTCTCTACAATACATAAACACACATGTGGGAACATACACTTCAGCACAAACAGAAATGTACACACAGTGATGAAAATCTAAAAGCCAACCAGTCCAAATGCCACTTATGTCCCCAATCCTGTTAATAAACAACTCATAATGCAATGCATTTTCCCCAAAACCGTTACTTTAAACTGCTAGTTCAATTAGATCTTCTTAGACCATCTTTCACATGTACCACGTGACCTGGCCAATGCAAATGCCCCTATAATGTATTCATTATCTACATTCCATTCCCTTTTCCCTGAAAGGAATTCAGGTCAAAACAAACAGACAGTTTAGTATGTTCTGTTAAAATGCTGTTATCACAATAGCCTCACATGCTAGAGTGAGCCGTGGACATAATTCTGTTTTGTTTATAACTCTTATCTCCAAGTCTAGGATAGAACTGAACCTTGCACCTGAACACTAGCAGTGCTGAGGGGAATTAAAACAAGGTTTATTTGCCCACGGCTGTCATTCGAATTTAGCAGGTTGAACCCGGTACCATTGGCACATAGACCAGAGTGGCTGGTACATATGCCAAATGTAGTGTGGTTGCAAATATGTGCCCTCCTACGTCCTAGATTTTGACTCAGTTTGGCCCAGCCGAGGCCTTAGCTAAAAGTTGTGCCAGGCCTGTGTTGTATTCCACTGTCGACACCCAACTAGGAAATCTGTCTTATAATCAAATCACAGACAAAGTCCAACTTAGACACAGTCCACTGTAAACTCCTGAGCCCACATACACACACACACACACACACACACACACACACACACATGCACACACATGCACACACACACACACACACACACACACACACACACACACACACACACAAACTGGCAGAGCCAGCCAACTCTTGGCAGTGAAAGCACAGCTGTGGGTTCCAGACCTCCAGCTACACGTCCGTAAAATAAACACAACCATCAAGAAAATTCAATAGAATAGGTTGGGGAAGAAGTACCCTGGATATTCCAAAATAGTTCATCCTGTATATCCCTTTGCTTTCTAGTCACAACACAACAACTATTCTAAGAATAATTAAGCCAGCATGCATGACCCACAGAAATACAGCAAACTAAAGCCAACATTTTGTTGCAGGTTTTTACAGTGAAGAAGACCTGTACCTCACCGTGGAAATTTTATTTAATTCTCCTTGACAACTCCTTGACAGTGACTAATAAGCAACAGCTCGTCTCCTCACATTTCCTTCTTTTCTCTGGCTTTCATTACTCGACACTCAGCCAGTCCACCCCTATCACTCATTTGACTCCCACTAGTCACACATGCATGTTCTAAATACCCTCACAGGCATGACTGTATGTGTTTTCCTTCACACAAGACATTATCGGCCCCTGACTGTGTGTGCTTCTCTATCTGCAACTGTGTTTGTAAACAGTAATGTGAAGAGCAGAAATAGTCCAGAGAACAGCTTGCGAGCCTGGGGAAACAAACACTCTTCAATTAACTCAACGTTTTCCATACACACACACACATGCACACGCACACACACACACACACACACACACACACACACACACACACACACTCTCTCTTTCACACGCTCACTCTTTCTCTGTCTCTCTCTCTCTGTAACCCACACGCATCTATACAAACCATGTACCCTTCTCAAGAAGAAAACCGTGATAGCTGTAGCACTGGGGGACTTTCCTTAACAAACCTCTCCAGAGCTGTTTAACTGACTGAGTCTCTAATGTCTTTGGAGAAGTAGCCGGGTCCAAGCCTCTTGGTGAATGGACACAGTAGTCCACAGCCGGCTGTGGGACTGATTCATAGGTCTAGCCACTGCCAACTAGGGGGATTACAGTATATCACGTGTTCTCCACAAGCGTGCACACACACACTTTCTTGCTTTGTTTCTCTGTGTAACCCCTCCTCTCTCTCTCCCTTTCTCCATCATGACTCAGGGATTCAGATGAAACATAGTCCATACAGTCCTGACCTACATCCAGAGCTACATCTAAGAGTTTTACCATCCACTGGCTTCCCTAACTCCAACACCCCACCCCCATCCCCTGCCACTGAATTACCCCTACCCACAACCATAGAGCTGAACCAACTTTTAAGTAAGACTTTATGATTTGTGTAAGAAAAGATTACAGCGACCACACAATCATCTCTTTATAGCATCTCTCAGTCATCTAGCTGCCGCACAGAATTAAAATGAGGAGAATGTTTATGCCGATCCACTACAACCAGGGGCAAACTGTGGTTTCCTTGTTGCCTTAACGACTAAAGTTGTTTAAGTTGCTGTGGATCAGCCAGCTTTCCCAACTCAAACTGCCCCATTTCTAGGCTCTTATTCCGTTCCACTCCTTTCAGTTCTATTAGTCTTTCCTTCCACTGCAGGAGCAGAATCAACATTGGGGACACCCTGCCGTCTGTTAGGAGGTGAGTAACCTACACCCCAGTGTAAGTATAGTAATGTAGGTCAGGGGTGAATATTTTAAAAAATCACAACTTTTGCCTCCCCTTCTAGTATCATAGCTTTAGAGGCGTTTTGGTGGGTTTCATTCAAGGATGAAATCATTTCGCGATTCACTCTGCTTGAGGTACGTAAAAGACCTGGCTTTTTCCCCAGTGTTAGTATAGCTTGTGATCTCTCGCTCACCTGCCACGCGTACCACAGCCCTCTCCGCCGGGTCAAGAACAGAGTCCTGGCTCTTCCTCTTCCTCCTCTCGTGTTTGGACAGGTTCCAGGGCAGCGTGTCACCAGGAGGACCCTGAGCACACGGGGAGAGCGACCCGCCTGAGCGCTCGCTACGGAACGACCGCTCGCTGTACGAGCGCTCACTCAGCGTATCATCGTCCGAGGACTCCATCACGCCAAGGAGCTGAAAAGAAGAAGAAGAAGAAGAGGAAGAAGAGGAAGAAGAGAGGGACGGAAGGAAGGAAGGATCCAGGGAGGAGAAGCAAGGGATGGGGACGAGAAGAGGGATATGAAACAGTGGGGGAGGGAACAGAAATAAGGTCAGGGTAAAAGACGTGGAAGAAAAGAAGAGAGGAAGGGGAAGAGAGGAGAAAGAGTTGGAGTGTGAGAGATAGTAGAGACGCTGTATAATTCATCCCCCCCACAGTGTAATCCGGTTTAAGACATGAATAAGTAAAAGGTGCATGTGAGTCAAGCTTGGCTACAAAAGGGGTAAACAAAAATAATTAGGTTAACAGAGCTATTATGTCTAGACGACAGTTTAAAGTGTAATTACACTTTAGTAGGCTACAACGGACGCACTTCTGTTTTATTAGTTAATGTTTTATCAGATGGCTGTCATCGAGGTGAGGATGTGGAGGTGAAGGGACATCCCTATAGATTCCATTAGCTACTTAGAAGCAACACCCAACAACACACAGACACAAACATACATGCAACACACCAAATTGACCTGTGCAGAAATCATATTTGTGCATGCTCGTATATAGAGCCGTTTCATACGACAATTAAAACTAGAGAGATATTTGCAATGCAATGCAATGGCTTGTTTACGTCCATTGTTAACAACATGATGGATTACGTGGGTGGCGCAAACAGAGGCTGAAAGTAAATGACGCTCCATCAGACATCGCTGAATCACTGAAGCAGCAAGGAGTCGTAAAAAGGCACGGACACTCAAATACCCGAGCTGACCGGCCTATTAATGCCAACTGAGTCCTGGGTCAATACTGGATGCTGGGACCTAGTCTGAAGAGAGACCTCCCTCCCTGTCGGTACGCCTGTGTTCTCCTGTGATCAGCTGGAAGGAAAAGGGACCCAGGAGAGCACAGGGTTTGGACCTGTCCATCAGGGAAAGAGATCAATACCTCTGGCATCAGCAGCAGCCACACAGCAGTCTCTTGGAAACTTGGTAGAATATATTTGTTTACTGTTTCTGATACATTCTGCCAAGCCCAGTAGTGTCGAGCCAGAACGTTGCCCCTCCCCCCCTGTCCAGTACGCTACCCACCAACTTGCATACTAACTTGAACCATACTACATAATGTGTATACCGAAGAAGATTGATGGAAAACACATAATAAAGTGAAAGGACAAAAATTTGATTTAGGCAGCATATGGTTCGTTAATGTTCAAATGTAACACTCTGTTTTAGTTAACAACACCTGTTACTTACCAGAAAGACTAATACTTTAGAAAATTCTTGTAGCGGTGAATATAAAAAACAGGCTAGTTCTAAAACCTAATAATCCAAGATTTGGCTCCAGACAAGAAACAGCTGACTGCTAATCTGTTTTCGTTTAAAAACAGGCTCAAAAGAAAGCTAAATTAAAGCATTTTTTTATTTTACTGAAATGAATGACCTTTTGTTGCTACAGTAGTAGACTTTCCTTTCATGGAGCTTGTAGCACACACACTTCAAACATGACGACTAGAATATCCATCTGTAGCTACACCGCCAGAATCCTTTCAGCCTCAGGCCTCTCAGTCTAGCCCCCTTGTAGATCGCCCCCTGGCAGAACCCTGCCTTCCTTCCCCACTTCCTCAGGCCTGTCGCCAGGGAGACCGGCAAGGGTTAAAGCCTTCCCAGCATCCATGGCGCTTGGATCAGTCAGTTTCTTTGCTGCTGTTTGACAGAGAGCCGGTTCCACTGCTACTAGCGGTTTATAAATAGAGCCAAAATGGGGTTTAAAGCCATGCTGTGTCATTATGTGCTCCTCTGTGGCGTGCCATAATAGGGAAAGAAAGGCTTTTGAAAAGAAACTGAAAACTGAAAAAAGACATCACAATGAAACCACATCCTTTCTAATGTGAAAACTCAATCATACCCACTCACATTCCCTGACACAACGCACACACACCCTCAAACAAATAAACACACAAACATACACAGGATGCTGGCTCCTCTCCCTCTTTTTGACAGCATGCAGAAGTCAAGTCAGACTGTGAAGGGATGTTGGAAGCTTATTCAGGCAGACTTAAAAACTCAAAACCAGGCCTTCAGACTTGTATGGACAGAGTGTTCCCACAGACTATTAACTGGAGTGTGAATCTGTGTGTGTGTGTGTGTGTGTGTGTGTGTGTGTGTGTGTGTGTGTGTGTGTGTGTGTGTGTGTGTGTGTGTGTGTGTGCGTGCGTGCGTGCGTGCGTGCGTGCGTGCGTGCGTGCGTGCGTGTGTGTGGGGAGTACATACACAAGTGTGTGTGCATTATGCCAGTACGTGTTTCTTTCTCTCAAAAGCAGCATTCTCTTATCCCCTCACTATCAGATGTTGTTCTAGTCTCGCTGATAGTCATGCTCAGCAGAGCTCAGAGTTACTAAGGCATAAAGGCATATGGCACACACATACTTGTTGCTATGCGCCTGAATGAGTTAAAGAAACACTGACACAACAGATTAACCAGAGTCAAAAAACCACCCCACACCACCATCGCTTTCCACACACATACACACACACATAGGCTGTTTGGCCAGAGAGATTCTCATAGCTTCCTACTCAGGATCACTGTCAATTACGTGGCGTTGTAGGCTGATGGAAAGAACGAAAGACGAGGGTGGAGAATAAAAGAGAGCGATGGAGGGCAGAAGTGAGGCTAAAGACAGACAGAGAGAAATAAGGACAAAAAGGGAACGATAGAGCAAGAAGAATCAATGAGGAAGCCTTTACCAAAATAATGAGATCATCTTACCACAAGCAGAAATCAATGTTTACTGTTCCAAGTTTCCCCTTTTATTGTCTCCTGAAGAGGAGAGCTCGTAAACTCAGATTCTTACAAAACAGAAAGAAGTATAATTTCATGATAAAGACTTGCTACTTTCTGCTCTCTGACCTCCCCTGCACTCCTTTGCTTATTGCCCTCAGTGGCTGTTTTTTCCACAGCCAGTCCATTGTATGTTGATGTTACTCTAAATGTGCTTCTTGCAATCTATAACTTTCTTTTTCACTTTCCTTTCTCTATCGCGTCCCTGTTACCTACTGCATAAACACTCTTTACACATATCAAAATGCTGTTGGGTGAAATAGATTCAGAGAATACTTTCTAGAGCACACGCAGAGCAAAGTGGCCGTGGTATGTGGATTTTAAGGCTTTAAAACTAATGGAAATGCTGTAAAAAGTGTTCCACTAAATGATAGGACATGGATGAATCATGCTTTATGAGTTAAAAAGAGATCCCAAAGAGGTGAGATAATAACACTGCTTAATGACTGACACCACTCCAAAATACAAAGAGTGAGAACTTGAGAACCATACCGACATGGCATGATCTCACAACTGTAGGGCCACAATTTATTCTTGACTAGATTAATAAAGGGATAAGGCATATCCACGAGGTCCCATTAGGTGTGTATGTCCAGGGCACTGCAGTGTAAGGGCGTATTGCTTGCTGTAAAACGATCAACTATATTATCTCACTTACATGGTGACATTACGAAATAAAAAATATATGAATAGCCCACGTGCAATTGATTACAACAATTTACAAATTGATATCTTTATAATGTTAGGTCTACTCTAAATAACTAAATGGCATTGGCCTAGGCTACAGTGCAGGCCTATGGCTGACATAAGGCTGTCCGGCGAACGACAGGGTTCTGTACATTTGGCCATCTGGCGCGAATCAACGGGAGACCCCCGAATCTCACATAAACGCTTTTAAATCCTTGCACAATTTAGGGGTTTCCAGACAACAATGAAAGGAATAAAACATGAGATGCATCGAGGTGCTGAGAAAAAAATAAGATGTATTTAAGTGCTCTCGGGAGGAATTGTAGTTTCTATGCATATTGGCAAAAGGCTAATGAATAGGGCGTTCGATACATTGATAGGCTAGGCTATTCAGATAACTGCGTTTAAAAAATGTGCTTGACAAATGTGGACACTTATTTCATCAATTGAAGCGAAAGCAAATGCGAGCAATACAGTGCTGAGTGTGGCATCTATAGGCTTCATTGGCTTTCGCTAAAACTGGGAGGCAATGGTGTTTTAATATAGCGAATGCATGAGTGGACATCACATGCAGGGTTTTAATTGAAAATGCCGTGCTGAAAGGGACGCCGGAGTAGCCTATACCGGGGTTCTTTGTCCACATTGCCGGGCTATCGGGCTTAATACATGAGTCCATTTTCAAGCTGGAGTGAACAAAATGTGTTATTGGTTCTGTGACAACATTGGAGATAAACTAGTGACCTAAAACCAGCTACATAATCCGTTTTAGAAACCGAACAGAGTATGTGAGCAATAGGCTGTCCGGAGGGTAGCATGACAGAGCTATCTTTTTTTTATTATTATTTATTATTATTATTATTATTTATTTTTGGAATAATTTTCAATCTACTTTATGATTAGTCCTATATTAGTCTGGAAAGGTAAACCATAATGAATGACAAGCATAGCCAAACCAATCATTAACTGATTTAAGGCTAAGGGCTTAACTAGTAAGAAACACGTTTAACACAATATTTTACGATGACAAGTAGGGCTATAGAAAAGTAAAAGTGAAAATGTTGTTTTACAAAGTGTGGCTGTCAAACCGAGAACCTTACCGGAAAATAGCGGTCCCCAAATCTGAGTGAGAGTCAGGGATGCTGTCGCTCCTCTGCTGTAGTCTCTGAGCACGATGTTAGTCTCGCCTTCACGGGATAACGACTCTGTAGCCGACTTGTTAAAGGCAACCGATTCGGTTTATACCGATGTCGGGACGAGGCACAGACTAATAGCACAAATGTGCTTCGGTAATGGCTGTCTATTCCCCTCCTTTCCCTCTCCCCTCTTTTCTCCAGATCTCTGTAGCATGCAACCCCCACAACGCCCTCACTCCCTCACTCTCACCCACTTTCGCACACTCTCCCGTTTTCTCTTGAAAAGGCTATTTCACGGGTCTAACACTTAACCCATATCTATTCGATATGTTGTGTCGCGAAAATGGAATTTTGGGTGTATTCCTAACGTCATCCGTGGCTCAGTTGCACGGCGAGACTCACGCTCGTTTTGGGAACGAAAAGGGGCGTTAACATTGGCATATTTGTAGAGGTCTCCCACAGGAAAATATACCGATAGTCTCTTGTTTTTGCTTTACATTGCATCGGGTAGTTATAATCCCGGTGATTAATCCCTGATCCGTCATCCCCCTTTTCTCCTATTTCTCATCTGACCCCTCCTCATCCACTCACTCTGCAACATCTGGAGTAGCCTACAGGCCTATACAGTCATCCTGAAAATAAAACTACTTTAGTTTAAGAATTCAGTTGGCTATAGAGAAAATAAAGAAGTGGAGAAGCCTCCTCTAAAGTACGGATATTGTTTAAATCCAGCATGGAACTGGGCAAGCCAGATCTACGACCTATTTTTCTCACACTCTTGATCCCTCCACCCTGTCCCATCAGACCAAGCTGGAAGGAATTCTGTCTGACAGTTCGGGATTAACTAGGTTGAGTCCTGAGATTTTAATCATACAAAGATAGTAACTCTGTGGGACTGACTACATGAGAAAGGGGGGTCACTGTTACGGGGGAAGCTGTAATGAGCCTAAACTATAAATGTAGTATTTTCATCAGAAGTTTAAAATGATTGTTTCCAAGTAAAAAAAAAAAAAAAACTTTAGAGCACACCAAAGTGTGAACGAGAGAATACAACCAGACACAGCCTCAATTGAAAGCATTAGGCACCATCCCAAGACAGCATATATCTAATACTGCTCATTATGTGTACGTAAACGCCCTTTTACAATTGTTACAGGCGTAATTATACACGGATGACCTATCTTGGAGATCCTAAGTCATAATTGAAACATTCTAAATTGTAATTTTAATTTTCTGTTAAAGGCCTACTCCGATAAAAGTATAGGCCTATGTACTTGGCCTATGTACTTTGACAAGCATTCGAGTTGCATTTATTATATTTCAGTTTTGGTACCACATCAGGCAAGTATGGGGTGCACCAGTTGTAATATCAGGGCATTTGGCGCCACTGTGTGGTTATTTATAGAATGGCCTAATCTAATATCGGGGTGAGTAAAACACTTGATCATCGAATCTTATAACGTTAAAGCACATTCATTCACTGTCAGCTTTGCCTAAACCCGGCCCTTGAGCGTTTATGAACTAATCCATTGAGTAATATTTACTACAATTAGGTTAATGCTTTAGAAATACAAAGTATTCCCCATGATGATAGGAGTGGCTTACTGGCAATTATCTAGAATATGAGATATTGTAAAAAAATATATATTGTAATTATTAGTAGGCTATATCCAACTATATTACAGAGATCAATTGACAGATGCAGGGGTACTTAATGCCTGGGTGGGGGGTTCACTCAAATTAGGATGTGATCAGCTTTTGATGCTTTGGTAGCAAAATGTTCCATTATGCATTTTAGCCCACTACACTACTAATCTGAGAACAGAAAATAAAAAAAATCTGATTTCTTTCTTTCTTTTTTTTTTTTTTTTACAACTTAAAACAATTGTTTAAAACAATCACAGATGGTAAAGTAAAATATACTGTTCAGGGTCTGCAGTCCATCCAATGCAAATACAGAAAGAGATTACATGTAATATTTAACATTTATTTGCAAATATGCACAGAGTTGCCGAATAATAGACATATCTGAATAACAACTATTATACACAAGATGGGGGGCAAGCCGCCTGGACTGGCAGGTGGGCAGGGAAGGTTTTCACGGAGTCGTCTCTGTTTGACCGCTCTGGTGGGCTGGAATTTTGTAGGCACCCTCCTTCACCAACTTGTCACGCTGTTTACGGATATCATACAATCGCTTGTGCTGTAGAGATTTTGGTAAAGGAAAGAAAGAGGAAACTCATGGAATTGTAGAAAGATAGAGACGGACAGAGGCAAAGGGGAGGGGGGGGGGGGTCCATGTCAGAGCCTGAATGCTGTAGTTGCACATTCAGAGTGAACAGGCCTGTCTACCTGTCAATCTTATTCAAAGTAACCTCAAATCTTGTGAGCCTGATTGTATTGTATTGGGGGGAGAAAAAAGGTAAGAGGTCTATGGAAACAGGTAGGCCAATCAAATGGTGACTCCTATACCTTAACTGCAATCTGTTTCAACACAGTCTCGGCAGTGACATCGCAGGAATCTGTTTAGAGCTTATAAAAGTGCGGCCATACCTATTAAAAGCTTTATCTTTGGCCAAGGACATAGCTAACAATGGTGGGAATAAGTAGACAAGGCATCCTCTAACAACATGCAGTCAAGTTCCTGCATCCAGAGGTTTCATTGGTTGTCCAAGTAGAGAAACGTAACAGTCATGACAGCTTGATGATAGATGATGGTACTGATAGGTTTATGATAGTACTGATATGTTGTCTTGACTGCTCTCTACTTCAGTCAGTGAGGGTCTGCACTCGGTCTCACACTCACCGTCTTCTGTCGGTGCATGCACTCATAGAAGTCCTCAAACTCCAGCTTGCACTCCTTTTTAGCGCGGGTCTGCCCAATGCCGTGGGAGCACTCGATCCACTCCTTCTCGAAGGCGTGGCAGCGTGCAGCCCGTTTGTTGGGCTGCTCTCCACTCTGGATCAACAGCCACTTGTCCAGGTTGATCCCCAGCTTCCCCTGCAGGTCCACAAACGGCATGGTTCTGTAGGACAGAGAAATGGAGAGTGGTTAAGGACCAGTGAGAGCAACGTTGGGCCAGGTGGAAGGGCAATAAGGGCAATGCAAATGTTTATAATTCTGTGTTTTTGAGTGCAAGCTTGAAGCTGTTGAGGTGTTGTTTTCACTAGCCCTGGATTCCTGATCCAAGCTTGTTGTTAATCCCATCACAATTTTATTGCCCTGTTATTTAATCTAAAACAGACCTACTTTATAACAGATTGTTGCCTTATCCAAAGATTTGCCTTGGCACTTTAACATGTATTATTGAGTATTGCTTTATAAATTAACGATCAACAGAAATATAAGTAAATGATCGGGATATTGTGGAGCTTAAAATCATGTCTTACTCTCCGCTATAACTTACCCTTTTTAAATATACACATAATTGTAACAGGCAACCCATTCACTAGATTACGGCTGTAAAAGATAAAAAAATATATATATATAAATTGAAGCAAACACAATAGTTCTAAAAGATTCATACACAATGATCATACCTCAGTTTTATATTTGGTTACCACCTTATTTTTAAGATTTCTTGTGAAATCTAAAGTGAACTACCCATTCCTTGTCACAATTACCCCTGCTACCCCTTTGACTGAAATTAATCTACTTTTTACATTTGTCCTTAACCATGTTTTGCTAAACATACATAATCCCCAAACAAGAAAGCTTGCAATGATTTGGAAACATGCAAAAAGAGAGTCGAAGCCCTTGACAGATGCTAGCATTTATTAGCAAGTTTGGAGTTGGCCAAGGTAATGTTTTGCTCGTGATAACAAGATTTACAAATAGTTCGTACTCCAAAACGGATACTTATATGACAGCTTTACGCTTTAAATATAGCACTATGTAAATAGTGCTTGAGCAAATATAATAGAAATGTCATGAATTACCGTGTTTTTAGTCGCCTCTTTAACCTTCCGTGGATCCCTGGGTTTTGTTTTACGGTAGAGCAGCCGTAAAAAAGCAACGAGTTGCTTTTTACGACACTGATGAAAAGACCCACAGTACCACTCACAATATTTTAGTATATTTTTGGTTTATATTGACCAAACAGATTGGTAATTTTTGTAATTCATTATTGTACCTGAATGGCCTGCTAACCAGAAACATGAATACCATATTTTTGCTATTATAGTGGACCATCGGCCTTTGTATTGATTAGGACCCTTTACCATTACATACATAAAAAGGCTTTTTTTTACCTGTTGAGTCCGACTGTTACACGTCAGTCGATAACCAAACATTTCCCCAATGCACAATAATAACCTAAAATAGATATTGAGATAAGTTGATATTGGTGCAACAGAAGATTGTGTTTATTTCCCAAATGTTCGTGGCATTCACATTCCCCCATGTACCATATAACACAGGGCATTACAAACGGTCCCAGAACGACCAAGAAATACTCATGTATATATTAATACTTTATATATTGCTATCTATAGACTCAGGAATGAGTTTTATGTGTCGGGTGATGTCTTATTTAGGGGAAAAGTGTATCTTCTATATAACAGGAAGTCACATGTCAATCAATAGTACATTCATTATTCTCACAGACAGAAATGTGCGCTAACTGAATTATCATATTATCAGCAGATCAGACTAAGCAATGGCTAATCATATTAGCTGTCTCCATAAAGCTATTCTGAGACGAAAGATATGGTCCCATGGTGATTTCTAAATAATACATTTGACGCAGAAACCTGGTAAATCTAAAATTTGAAGATCAAGGGTGATACAAAGATATAAAAGTATTTAGGCAATTTAGTATGAAAAAACAAGAGTTCATATACAATATTAGTTACATTGAAAATGAAAATAAAAAGCAGTCTGATAATTCATTAATTTGCTTGTACTAAAGAGACATTGTATACAATGGAAGTAAACTTAAAGACAGAAAGCAATACAAACGATGAGTAGCACACAAAAGAAGTTAACATTGAAATAAAGTGCACAAGTGCTCATTCATAAATTTACTCTGGTAGTGGGACAAGCAAATACATTCGGAAAGAGTCTCTCTCTCTTGAGAATGTAAACTTTGCAATGGCGGGCCTTTCTAGTGGTGGTCCTTACGACAGAAAATGCATTCTCATACTCTCTTTTCCTCAACATCCCCACAACACACATACACACACACACACACACACACCCACACACACACACACACACACACACACACACACACAGACTTTCAACATTCAAGTGGGTCAGAAAGTTTTTTGTGTTTTTGTCAGAGAAATAAAGCAAGTTACCACAGTCTGAAAGAAAGGCGGTCAGCAATTCCTTGGGCAGAAACTGTCAGCAGGTTGGGTATGCTCATCTACTGTGACATATCCTCTCTGCCACCTCCTAAATCTCATTCTCTGTGCAGGTGAGAGTGCAGATCACAACATCTCAGTGCAAACTAAACTAAACAGGAGCCCAAGAAAACTCATGCGCACAGCAAATAATACAATTGTGTAAGATCATAATACAATTGTTTAAGATCATTTCGGTATAACAATTTTGGTATAAATAAAGACAAAAAATAATGTCATGAATCAAAAATTGTACATAGTACAGACTCACACACAACTTAAAACATCCCCTCTCCTAGAATACAAATCAATTTACCCGCAATACTTCACTTGCTGTGCTTTAAAAAGTGAAATCTTTTTATTCATGTTTTCTTTGCAATATTTCATGTGGCAAATGTGTACCTCTTGCTTTTTTTGCTTAAGCAGCCAAGGCATTTTTGCACCAAGAAGTTAACTGAAATCCTATTTTTATAAATCTCAGAGAGGTAGAAGCCTGGCAATTTACTCTGTGAGAAAATATACAGGTTAAGATAAAGACATAGATACAAGTATAAGGGTACTGTCTGTACGCAAGACGTCAGAAAAACAGAGAATTCCATAACAACAAAAAAAGCCACAGAATCAGTATAAGCTAGAACTCATGATTGATGGGTGTTTGTGCAATCCTGAGAGTTGGCATAACTCTCATACATAGAGGATGACATTGTCCGCAGGACAGTGAAGGCCTTCGGAGGGGGTCAGGGCTCTGCAGGAGGGCTGGGGCTGGTGAGGAGGCGCTGCTCGGCAGCTCTTGGGATGAGGCGAGTCACAGTCATCCGAGGTCAGCTCAGCGATGTCGTCCGATTGCGTGTCCGACATTTCCAGGTCGCTGCGGATGCTCTCCGGCTGTGCCAGAGTGACGTCACGAAGCCCCTCCCTGATTGATGCCCCAGGCGACGAGAGCCCTAAAGCTGAACAGGACAGAGCCCCGCCCCTTCTTGAGCTGCAGTCCTGAGGCTCCTCCACCACTGAGGAGTTTGCCACGGCAACAGAGCCCTGGGGCGGAGTTAGATCCTCCTCACTGGTCAGGCAGAGATGGCTGGGTTTTGTCTCAATGTCCACCTGAATCTCCAAGTTTGTGCACTCCCTAAAAGGACAGGCAAGTGATATTTAGATACATTTTTCACATCGGATCATACGTTTCTACCAGCTTGCATCTATGTTCTGTTAAACTAATATAGAACTGATTTGATTAAGTATAACTATTGGGTGGGAATGTAAATGTAAATGTACCATTGAGAATATATTACTTACACAGAAAATCTATTATGGGATAACTATTTGCAAACAAGTAAAGACAGGCACTCAATTTGGAATAGAGCAGACACTTAGACGCCAATCTGCAAACTCAACAGATTACTCTAATTCTGTTATCTCAATCACATCAAATAAACTTAAGGGGAGACAGTTATAAAACAGCAACAAGGCTGCGCAAAGGCATGGGATCTGGGACAAGTTTGTGCTGAATGTCACTATTGTGATGGAATAACAGGTAGCAGCAGGGGCACAAAACACAAAAGAGCTGTAAAGAAACAGCCATTAAACGAAGACCAAAACAAAGTACACAAAACAGAACAGAGTTGGAGCAGAAAAAAAGTTGAGAAAAAAACATAGTGCTAGATAGCCGTAGGTCCACTGACCTGTCCGGTAGCGTATATGAGGAGATGATGGATCCGGCCATGCCACGGGTGCTGGCACAGTCACTTCCTGCCCCCAAGCTGCCGGTCTCCCTGAGTGCTGCCTCTTTACCCAGCTCCCCTCCTTGAACCTCAAGCCTACAAAAGCAACAACGGCAAAACACGTTCCCTCAGTTACATGGCTACGTATTACGATGCTCCACATACATACAATATACATACATGAGACCCTCATGAGACTGCATGAATCCTCAAAGCATTCATCATCCAAACGTAAAGACAAAGCCATGGCTTTCACAATGAATACTGTAATGTCTTCTGCTTTCATTCTTGCATAACTGTCTGTTGGCCTCTAAGGTTACTTAAGCGTGGGGTTATTTCTTACTCATCTGAAAAGGGAACACATTTTCTGTTCCATGGTGGCTTCTAACACAGACTATGACCCTAAGTTGGTTGGATCCTGCGTTCAAAACATTCCTCCATATTTACAATGTATTTACCTGCCTGCTTACAAAAAAACCCGGCATTTTCCTTTTTTTTTTAAACATACAGTAACCAAACCTGTTTCAAATCTGTACCTGTTATATTTCGCTGTCCGTGCTCCCAGGGCTCCTCCAGATAGTTTGTTGAAGTGGGGTGTGTCTCCCAGGCCCCCAGGGGCCACAGAGAGACCCTCACTGGGGGAGGTGGTGCTCAGCCCACTGGCAGCCCCCTCCAGACTGCTCTCTCCAAGGCTGGGAGACTTGAGGGCCCGCCACGCATCCGCCACTGTGCAGAGTGAACAAACGGCAAGGGGGCAAGGTAAGTTACGTGCTAACAGTCTGAATAATCAATGTGGAAGACATGAGTTGGACATTTTCTACAATGTTGAAATTGCAATGTTGGACTCAATAAATAACAATGCAGGATACCCTAATCAAGACAGACATAGCATGGACTCTTATGTTGGTCTTTATAGTGGGGATCATAACGCAGACCTGTGATAGGGCCATCGTCCTCGTCAAAGTCTATTCGTACGCCGCGGCCCTTCCCCCGGCTCACGCCGCAGCCTCCACCGCGACACAAAGAGATGGGCACCACACCATAGACATACGCCAGCATGATGGGCACGCCAATACCTGAGAGAGACAAAGCAGGGCAAACTGATGTCACCATTCTGAGAGAGGGCTGCCATTTAAGGCTGTCCTACTGATAATGCTGTCGTAAAAACCATTGTGCATTTCCAGTGAGAAGTCTCGTACAGGAAGAGAGACAATCTATCTTAAAAGTACAAAGTAAGGTCTAAGGACTATTAAGAATCTAAATATTTGTAACTTTTAACTCTATTACTCTAAATACCAAAACTAGGAACTATTCTATTCTGCAACTACTTACTTACTATAACAACATCAATGAACAGAAAGGGACACCTGTATTCAGCCCTTACCGACACTGACGGCAGCGATGACAGGAGCTGTGATGATTGACAGAGCCACTCCTCCAGTGATGGCCAGGTTTCTCCTGTGGCGGGAGGTCTTCTTCCCCTCGTAGTGGGCATGGATCTGACAGAAGAAGAAAAAACATTCCAATAGGCTTGCACTGGGAAAATACACAGTTACACAAAGTAACCACAAGGAGGTACTAAATACGAGTCCTGAAACTGAAAACTAAAAGTGCTCTTAACTTTAAGAACTTGTGCTGTTTATTTCAAATTACATTTCAAAAGTACTGAGCCTTCCTTCAAAAATGTTGAATGATCAAGGCAAACCCCAAAAGGGTTTATTTCTCAGATTTTGTGAAAGCAGAAAGAGTTATCTATTGCATCAGATGACTGGGTTTTTCCCTTGGTTGATTCCCTAAGTAGTCAATGAGGTTCAACAAGGAAAATCAGTGCATGGAAATAGATCAAAACGATTAAGAGGAACTTTTATGACCTCCGTACAATAGTTACTTAGCAAACAAGCACTCAAAAACCAGGGAGGAAGAAGATCAAATCAAAAAGAGTTGGAGGAATCAATACGAGATAAGATCTAAGTAAGGCGCCTTGAAGGTCTCCTTTACTCTCCATCTGTATAACCATGTATCTCACCTTGCGACCCACATAGACAGGGATGCCAATCACCATGGCTGGCACAGCTATGCCAGCGATAAGGGTGATGCCCACTGGGGCTCCGATCAGTGTTCCTAGCTGCCACAGGATCTTCTTCTTTCTGCTCCATGGCTTCTTACCCCAGAACGTACAGCCTGAGGGACTGAGAGATGGAAGTAGGAGGAGGCCGGGATGGAAGGAAAAGGGGGTGAATAGGGGTTAGACAGGGAGTAAGAAAAGGGACGGAGGGTGAAAGATGACAGAACGGGGAAAAAGAGGAGAAGACAGAGGAGAAGAGAGGGAAAAAGACGTTTTAAAATATATAGGGAGGTTGTAACAAGTTTTTCACCTTGCAAGTCAGGTCGGGCAGGCAAAAACAGTGTTCCCATGATACAGAAGCTAGGTAGAGAAGACGTGCCAGGGGAATTCTGTGCAATTACAGTGTATCATAAATCTCACTCGCCGACAGCCTGTTTGTGTGTGTGTGTGTGTGTGTGTGTGTGTGTGTGTGTGTGTGTGTGTGTGTGTGTGTGTGTGTGTGTGTGTAAGTGTGTGTGTGTGTGTGTGTGTGTGTGTGTGTGTGTGTGTGTGTGTGTGTGTACGTTGCTGTGTTTATGTCTGCCCTCACCTGAGGTAGTGCAGGTCAGAGATCTCTTTCATGCAGAGCCAGCAGAATTCACAGCCGCACACGGCACAGGTCATGTGGTTACAGCTGCCGTCGTTCATCTTGATGATGTAGGCGCCACATCGCGGACAGGACTTGATGTCATCGGCTGGGGTAAGACAAACAAGTAATTAGATATCTGGGATATAATTTTTTTTTCTTTTTTTGATTTCTTTCCTTTTCCTCCCATTTCCCGAAGATTAAGGTGAAATGAAAAGGTAAAGACCTTTAGATCATCTACTCGCTGTGTCCAGGGCTACATTTTAAGCGAGAGTCGAGGTCAGGCGAGAAATGAAAGGAAGCGTTTCATGTTCCTGTGTTGAGATTAGGACTTGCAGTGATTGATGCTAAGGGTGCACCTAAGGGCCACTCCAGCCTGTTGGAGTTTGGGAAGACAAATGGGGGTATCACAGCCCAGGGTGGCACCAGGGAAAAGGAGATGGGGGAGACAGACTAAGTGGGCCTCAGGAACCAGGTCTAATAGCTCTCTCACAGAAAGGCTGGTCTGAGAGTCAATACATGCACAGCGGTACTCAATTCTTAGCTTATGTATTTGATCTTTGCAAGACAAGGTCTGTTGCGGTCTGCCAATGTGCAAGACTGAACAGAGCCAGTGCTAGAGGCAACATAACTGAATGTACTACATCAGAGACGTTTGGGGGCTTAATCAAACCAAGAAATCTCCAGATTACAATTTTTGCGAATTAGCTTCCACCAGATGCCAACAATGCCAAGCCCTGTAACCGGTGCTGTCTCTGTCTCTGTCTCTGTCTCTGTCTCTGTCTCTGTCTCTGTCTCTGTCTCTGTCTCTGTCTCTGTCTCTGTCTCTGTCTCTGTCTCTGTCTCTGTCTCTGTCTCTGTCTCTGTCTCTGTCTCTGTCTCTGTCTCTGTCTCTGTCTCTGTCTCTGTCTCTGTCTCTCTCATGCTCCCACAAGATGCACGCGTGCACAGTAGTGTGAAGTAGATCTGCTGCTTGACTGACATACAGAGGACCGAAACTTACATGCGTTTTTAATCAACAGTGTTATGATATTTTATTATTATTTAAGGTCTTTAACATATACATGATTGTAATGACAGATAAATAGATTTTGCATTTTTTACATTTTATTAATCTTATTTTTTGTTAAATTAAAAATTCTATTTGATCATGTTTATAAAGCATGCAGGGCTGTAGCCTGCCTCAGACAACCAGGCCTAGCGACGTACCTGCACTACATACAGTTAAACGTGAAAGCAACCAAAAGTAAGAAGTAGAGAGCGACAGGTGAGAGTTGAAAGGTGAGAGAGAGAGAGAGAGAGAGAGAGAGAGAGAGAGAGAGAGAGAGACTCTATGAGGGTCTCTTTATCTTCATCTAGCCTGCCATGCACATACCTGGTCCCTTCTCCTGTGTGTAGCTGGGCGAGTGGTTGCTGTGGGTGTGCAGAGACATCGCCCTCTGCTGGCGGGCAGAGTCACATGTCTGGTTGGGGTGCCAGGCCTGTTTGCAGTGGTAACAGAATTCCGCTCCACAGCCTTCCCTGCGACATGCTAGCCTAGGGCAGCTGGCACAGCCTGAGGCAATCACGGCAAAGCTGACAGAGAGAAGGAAAGGCGAAGAAAGATGGAGAGATGGTGAGAGACAAAGAGAGGGGTTAGTAAGTGGATGAATAAATCACAGGCAACGAGGAAGCTGGAGACTGAGAGGCTTGAATGACAGGAGCTGTTGTTGGGGGGGGACGGACGGAAGGACGGACAAGGTCATCTTTAAACACATAACCAAACAAATCTTTCATTTTGGAAAGAGTATGTCATCATGTGTATCACCAAACTCGCAAATATACTGCCTCCACAGTTCTAAACAGTCAAACAAGATATCATATTAGAAATGGTTTCACATTTGATAGAAAGCTTGAGGAAAAATGACCACCCCCTTGTTACTTTTAGAATAGATGTAAAAGAGGCTGGAAAATTCCAGTTTCTACGGGTTGTGTGTCTAAGCACTGTTGATACGTGTTGGCTCTCAGTCGCTAGCTCAAGGACTTGTTGCAACAGAGCCGAGTAAGGCAAGTTGCCAGGCAGCATTTTCACATTGAGAACATTCCACTTTGACGCTACCACTCCACTGGTGCGTGGACAGTGCTGCTGTACAGAACGCAAATGGCCGAGATCGTTGTTGGGAGGTAGAGAGCAGAGCAGGGGTTTGATTAACATGAGGTTGACAAACTGTGTGTTCAGAGCTAAACGCACCCCGACAGTCGTATCCGAGAACAGAGAGAATGCTTAGGTAACACTAACACAAAGTGAGAGCTGGGGATACAATCTGTCGCTAGTAGTTGGGTTAGCAGACACAATGTTTCACTGTCTAAACTGTACACACACACACACACACACACACACACACACACACACACACACACACACACACACACACACACACACACACACACACACACACACACACATGTACAGACACACAGGATCTCAAGGACGTGATCACTTTAATAACATCTAAACCCCTGTTACCCCTGGCAACACTACCTCCATGTCGCATTGCCAGTCACCATAGCAACTGACAGCAGCAAACAGCTTCTATTGGATACTCTACACTGTCAATAATGGAGGCTGAGAGTGAGACCCCATTGTAGTATAGTGTAATGCGAGGCTGGGGGAAATAATGCCAGTGCTTGGAAGAGTATGCAGTTTTGCACATTAAAAAGAGGTGTGTTTGTCCAGGTGTGATGTTTAATACGTTTTTTGTTAAAAAGTATAAAAAACGTAACTGTAGCATCTTTTTATTATATTAACTTTGGCTTGATTTAGGACTAAATCGTTACATTTGGGATTAGTGATAAGGTTAAATGGTGTCATTGATTCAAGCAATCTACAGTACAATCTTCAACTAGGTCAATGGAAAACATGCACACCCTGTGAGTAGCATCACCTTGCATACACACACACACACACACACAAACACACACACACACACACACACACACACTCACACACACACACACACACACACACACACACACACACACACACACACACACACACACACACACACACACACCACACACACAGACACACACAGACACACACACACACACACACACCTTCTCAGCACAGCCTGCCCATGTGTTAGAGCCCAATCCTCCAGGTTCTGTTTGTTGTTGGCAGGGAGTGAGAGAGTCACTCGGAGAGCATAAGACAGAGAGCTCTCTCTTACAGTAAAGACAGTATGTAGGTCAATTCAAGGCGTGCTCCATGACAGTACTGACACAAACACACCAACACGCCCACACACACACAAACAGACACAAGCGGCCTGCCCCTATGATGGTGTTTCTGACGAGGCAAACCACAAATAGTTATCACAGAAGATATGTGCTTTCTTTTTTACCCACACAAAAACGAAATGCACACTTGAACGCCTTGCAGAAGTTCACAAGATTACACAAATAAACTTCCCCATACCTATCATAAATATTCCAAACCACATCAAAAACTGAATCAACGGAACCTTCGTTTTTTGGAACTGGCTTTACTTGTTCTAATTCTTATGAGGACGACAGTCTGAAGTAACTGGATAACAATGATAAGTCATGACTGAAAAGGAAAGGACACGGTTTCACTGGTAACAATGTGGGGATGCTGCGGCTACAAAGTAAGAGTAGAGGCCAGTGACCTCACAATCCCATTCACAGCTGGTAATCAAAATTAAAAGTGTGTCTCACCACCGTGGGAGTTGTAGTTTTAAAAGGAATGCGGTTTAAATCCTACAGAGGTCTTCGTCTAGGTGGTAAACAAAGTGTTAAGGCAAGGGTTTGTCTCTTACCCGCAGTCAGGGGCTGGGCACCAGCGGCAGTCCGGGTCGGAGGCCAAGCAGCGCCTCAACAGGAACTCCTCATACCTTCCGAAACCTTCGTTTTTTGGAACTGGCTTTACTTGTTCTAATTCTTATGAGGACGACAGTCTGAAGTAACTGGATAACAATGATAAGTCATGACTGAAAAGGAAAGGACACGGTTTCACTGGTAACAATGTGGGGATGCTGCGGCTACAAAGTAAGAGTAGAGGCCAGTGACCTCACAATCCCATTCACAGCTGGTAATCAAAATTAAAAGTGTGTCTCACCACCGTGGGAGTTGTAGTTTTAAAAGGAATGCGGTTTAAATCCTACAGAGGTCTTCGTCTAGGTGGTAAACAAAGTGTTAAGGCAAGGGTTTGTCTCTTACCCGCAGTCAGGGGCTGGGCACCAGCGGCAGTCCGGGTCGGAGGCCAAGCAGCGCCTCAACAGGAACTCCTCATACTTCTCCAGCAGCGCGGCGTCATCCAAGATGTCCGCCACCTGCCGCGGGACCAGCCGCTCAGCGCACTCGGGGCAGCTGAGCTGCACGCGGCTCTCGGTGATCTCGATGCGCAGGTACTGGCGCAGGCAGCACAGGCAGGAGCGGTGGCTACAGCCCAGCAGCTCCGGAAGCTGTTCGGCAGGCTGGCACACCAGGCACAGGGGGCATTCCAGGAGGCCTTCCCCGGAGGTGGGGGGTCCACCCAGGGAAGGGCGGCTGGAAGAGAGGGCCTCGGAGAGGGTGGGGATAACAGGTTCCTGGGGGGCGGGGGTGGTGTTGACTGGGGCCGTGACTGGGGCCGGGGCGGCTGCGGTGGGGAGAGTGGGTAGAAGCTGTTGGAGCTGGTGGAGCTGATGGGCCAGAGGAGTGGCTGCCCCTGCTCTGGCGCTCCGCGCACCCCGTTTGCTGTGGAAGAGGCTGTGGAAGGAGATGCGTCCTTGGCGTTTGCCCGGCGCCCGGCACTTTGGGTTGGGAACACCACTCACAGAGGAGTGGGGCGACTCAGAGTCTTTTTCTGATCCCATCGCTTAAAGAGTTATAGCTACGCACAAATATCACTGTTCTGGGTCACAATATTACTGAGGAGGCTATATCAAATACACACATACAGAAAGGAAAGTTATTGGTCCTTTCGTGAAACTCAAACCAGGATATCAGTGACACCAGAAAACCCTCTCGGTCTGTTCCCTTCCTCTTAGAAGAAATACAGTGAATTTTTAAAACAACGGTGCAAAGAGATAATATCAGTTGAGAGACACAGAAAGAAAGCCTGAATAAATCTTCCCACCTCTTGTAACCTTTGCTGTTTCAAAACCACAACGTTGAGAGAGAAAAAGTAACAAACTAATTTGTTGCGGGGTACAAAAAGACCTTTGTATTCAACACATTCTGTATTCAATGCTGCTCAAGTATCTGATTTCACTTCTCAGCATAGGTTTCTTCTTCATGGGTTTCAAACCGACAGTAAAAAAGAGCACTTCCTGGATGTCATTCAGACAGCTATTAATCCTAGTGAGTGTTTTGAGCTGTGCATGTCGAAACAGCTCTCCAGTTGTCCTCGTGTATAGCCTCAGTCTCTTCAGTTTCCCGTCAGTGTGAGTCTCTCAGTCGACTATTCTATGGAGAGGAAGAGAACAGGAAATTAACACAGAGCATGCTCAGTGTGACACACCTGCACCCACCATCCCTATCTCCTCTCTCCGTTTTGACTTTGGAATTATCTGGCATAATCAGAAAATCAACGTGCAAAAATAAACGTAATCGTAAACACCTTGTAATCCTCATGATTTCAGACAAGAGACACTGGTGCATACAATGGTGACAAGTGGAGCCCTCATCACAGATAAGGGTCAGATACAAAGATAAACATGCAGATAACGAAACAGATAACATTTTCAGAACTACCTGTGACAGAAACCCAAATGAAAGAGAATCCGGTACAACTCTCCTTGCTTGATCAGTTAATATATTTCCACCCTTTTTTTGTCTGCCTTTGTCAGAATGAATGCCTCTCCCTAAAACAGAGAGAGAGAGAGAGAGAGAGAGAGAGAGAGAGAGAGAGAGAGAGAGAGAGAGAGACCGTCGCAAGCTCTTCTTTCACTTCACACTGTGCTGCTACTGCAGTTGCCATAGAGATGCCCACTATGAGCCGAGCAAACAGCGACCTACTCAGTGACTCTCGCACTTCTGAAGGCACTCAATCGCATAAGCACATACACACACAGAGAGAATATCATACCCTGACTCATAATAACAAAATGCGGTGTGATTTACTCATACATTCAGAAGGTACTAGCACCTAATTTATAGGTCTACCAACTGCTCACATGTCAAATTATAGGTGTTGATGAAACACAGTGAAACATAAATACTGAAGAAAAATATCACATAAGAAAGAAACCGTCGAGCAACAGAATTTATATTTTTAAGGAACCTGTTCTGCCTAGACTTGCAACCACCATTGGCCCATAATCCGCCTATTAGGTTGCTTGCACGGTGATTGACAAGCAGCCAAGAGACCAATCAATACCAAGGATGGTGACCTGGCTATGGGGGATTTAATCTGTTTGCTCACATGCTTTTCTTGCTCAATCAATGTTAACAAAGAAATGCACAAGTTCCAGATACAGTGACCTACATTGATAACAGTTGATAAATCTACAAAGCATTATATGGGCTCTCACTAGCACTACGCAGCAAAACCACCGTATTTAAAAGGGGAACTTCCATGCGTTAAACTTCCATTGTCAGCAGACACTGTGGAGGAACTGTCATACTTATATCTCTCTCTTTATCACGACCTCTTTGTGTATATCTTTCTCTGTCATGTTTAAATAATGACCTCATTGTCAGAGAAACGCTCACAAAGACGTACGCACAGAAGGTCAGATTCCAAGACTAGGTCAACCCAACCCTATGCCCATGGTGCTGCATCCTTACTCTTCTCTGCAGGCCCTCTGGTGAACAAAGTATTAAAAGCCTGTCCACGTCTAAATATACTCTCTCACCAGCCGGGATGGTAATAGCCCTCTCATCCCGCCTGTCCTCTGAGTAGCATCACCCTGCACACACACACACACACACACACACACAGCTGATGAGACATAATTGCCATCTGTGAGAAATGGTGTTAGGACTTAATAGAAGTGTGTGTTTGTCTGTGTGCGTGCGCTGAACCAGGGAGGGCGAGACACTTTTACCTTCCGCCATGTAAGGAGGATTTTTGTGTGGAGGCAACTCTGTCTGGATGCATCACCCGACTTCAATCTACAACCCTCCGAGGGACTGACCCTAATGATAGAAGAGCCCTGGAAACGGTACTTCCCTGCCTCTGTCAACTGGTGCGGAAATCACTCTTCAGAAAGAACCATGTGTGTTCCTCTTGTTGATAAGCTAGCCATCGTGGGTCTCCTCTTTACCGGCTGGGACTTCAAAGCCACCTTTAGGCAGGTGTGATTGTCCGCAACAGAATACTTTCCCTTTAAAAATAATTTTCTTCTCAGATGAGGCAGGATCAAAAGTCAAAGATGATAAAAATCCTTTGACCATGTCGTTTGTCCCCCATGGCAACTCTCTATGCGTGTTGTTTGTTTAAACTCTAAATGCATCTATATTTGCCACTAGAAAATACATTCCACTTAAATAGTAGTCTGATATTGGAAAGCTCATTCTAAACATTTAGAGGCAAAGGGGATACAGAGCTCCATGTGTCTGTTTGGGGTTGTGTGTGCTTCTTGGCACATGGGCATGAACAGCCGGAGTACTCGGTGATCCGGACTCTGTGATCCAACACACCACACTCTTTGTTCCACACTTGTCCTCCCACTCCACTGCTGCTCATCGAGAAACATGCACACACAAACACACACACATCACGTTTGAATACATGACAGGAGTTGCTGGCTTACTAAAATGCCCACACACACTCACACAGACACTCCTTTTTACCATGATGCATTTGCCAACAAATGCAGCTCTACCTGGCCTGCAGAATCACTGGCAGTCTCTGTGTTATGCATTCAAGCATTTAAACCAGGTCAGAATTGTCAGTCTCAGTAAATACCAGCGCGCCAACAGCAGCCAGCGTTTTGACAGAGACTGAGTCTGCTGTTCTTGCTCAGTCAGGCACAGGCCTAGTTTGTTTGGTCTTCTATCTGCACTTCTGTCTGGAATCCTTATGCTAGGACCAGACAACGTGCATGCTGTGTGGACCCAAGGACCCATGCATGAACCAACATACACACTCGGTATAGAGTGCTCACTCCAGTTACACAAAATTCCCAATCGCCGGTATGCACACATCGGGCATCTACTTTACATACAAGCAATTTGTAAACGCAGGTCTACGTCAGTTAGGTGCGCCACAGTGCTGCAGGTGTGTGGCTGTTGGCAGGGCTGATTTCTGTTATGCAACTTGCTGAGTCACTCAACGCTAAGACTCGGCTCCGGCAGGTCTCAGCAGGCTCACAGGGAAAGTCTCACACCTTCACCTGTTGAGGTTATAGGGCCTTTAGTAGTCACACTGCCCTAAACATAGTACTAGAGTTCAGTACGATTAGCACAGGCTGGCTGGATCTATAAGACTCGTTGATTCAGATAATGCAGTTTTGTTTTTTCTATGATTTGAACGTCTTCAAGCAACATCAAGGATGAAATAAGGAAGTTTATTCATGAATTTGTCTGTGGTGCCAATCTAACTTTTCACCATATTTAAGACCCATTTAAAATTAGATTTTAGATCATATATGAATGCAGTGCGATTGACAAAATGTTTTAGCTTTGCATCACATACATAGGTGTCCAAAACAACTGAACATCTAAAATGTTACAACTCATTCAAGTCAGGTCTTATGTACACCATTTATTCCGTTAATGTAGTAAGATAGGACATGCAGTTCTACATACATTTAATTGCACGACCAAAACATATAACATATAATTGATACCAGTGTTTGTTGTTGCATAAGCTGACAGAGCAGCAGGCGAGGCTGGCAGACGGGTCGGTAAGTTAGGATAATTAGCTGGTTTGTAGTGATACTCCCTAAACCCTGGCTAAGCTGTGTGTGCTGTGGAGGCCTGGCGGCCTGCATGTGAGCTCTCGTCTCTGGGTAGAGCAGGTGGTCCCACTCAACCTCCGGTTAGTGTGTGTGTGTGTGTGTGCGCGCGCGCGCGCGCGTGTGTGTGTGTGTGTGTGTGTGTGTGTGTGTGTGTGTGTGTATGTGTGTGTGTGTGTGTGTGTGTGTGTGTGTGTGTGTGTGTGTGTGTGTGTGCGCGTGCGCATGTGTGTGAGTTCAGATCAGCTAATTAGAGAGGAGCAATCCCAGCTATAGCTTTTTCTGTCTGGATATAAGAAAACTGTTACAACTCCTTCTACCGTGTTTCTTTTTTTTCTCTCTCCCAGACCCTAATGTCCTCTCCTTCATCTAATGTCTGCTCTATTACTCATGAATATCCCTTCCATTTATCTCTGCCTTCGCCCCTCACAAAACCCCCCGGCTTTCAGATATCCTACCGTTCCCTCTCTTTCTTCCTTTCTTAAACTCTCATATAACCCATGTCAGTAAAGCTCCACCCAACAGACCGAGTAAGACGAGAAGCTTCCAAAGAGGTTTCAGTTCCATTCAGTCACATTGTTGTGGTGACATCACCATCACAAGCTATCAAGCACAGTAAAAACTACAACGAAATCTCTTTCTGATAAAACTCATTCTCTCGCAAAAACATTTGTAATGTTTCATGAGCCATCTATAGCATTCCTCCCACTCGGTCAGTTTTATGAGGAGAAAAGTGAGTAATGTGGGAGCTTGGGATGCATTAAGATCTGATCCTGTAGACGCTGCACATTCCGTGGAAAAAAACTCCAAATAGCAATGACTTTCAATTCTGTGGAATCACCTTCAGAGCATGAAAAGAACTGAAACAAGCTGCTCAGCTACACGTACCATTTCAATAGAAATGAGTAACAGGAAGTCTTCACCCCTAAACATTGATTGTTGACAAATCAACATTTTTTAAAACTCATTCATAATTAATCTGCTAACAGACACAGTTTCATCTTGACCATAGAACAAACCGCAGAAGGAATTGGATCTTGGCTACAGTTAGAACATTAGCATGCCGTGTCTGCACATCATACTCATACAGGCCGGATTCAGACAATTAGGGGTGGGGGTGAGGGTAGGGTGATGTAGATAGGAAGAGAGAGACAGAAAAGAGGGAGATTCAGGCTGAAAGCTTCTATAATTAGAAGAGGGCAAACAGAAGGCAAACTGCTGAGTTGTTGAATGTTTAATGTTGAGTCTTGGGGCGTTACATTGGCAGAGAGCAAGCCCCAGCCACAAACCGATGGCGCCCCAAAACACCACCACACAGCCAGATTAGCCCCATACATCCATTACAATACAATGTGTCTCGAAAGAATAGAGGATACAGCAAAATAATGATGGTCAGAGTTATAACAGGAAGGTTAAGATGCAGTCCATGTGCATGGAAGTGTACATTTGGATGGCACAATACACAGCCACAGTATAGACAAGGGTACACTACTATGCCAGACAGCTGAGCAAACAAGCAACTTAAATAAGATCTCTTTTATTTACATGACATCGGTAACCTGCTCTTAAGGTAATGCTAACCATTTAAGGGAGCTGTAGGAGTCTGCTGGACAGTAACTTGTACTGACTAAAACCAAAAACGATATGTCTTGCACGTAAAATAATAAGCATATGGCTGGATTTAACTTGAAAAAGCCCACATAAACATAATAGAATATGAGAGTGTATGGTCTCTGATCAGCTCGTCTTTTCTTAGCTAGTCTGCTGATGTTTCATGTTTCCTCCCTCCCTGGGAAAGTTTATTCATAATATGCTGGCCTCAATACAAAGGTTTCAGGGCAATCAAGGGATCAATGGTTAGGGCAGAAATTAACAGATGAAAGAGATGGGGCAGGGAGAGGCTTACAGGCAATGGTCTCAAATATCTTCAAATTGCTACAGTGTACAGGCCAATTCTGAAATAAGTTCAGTACCATGATAATTGTATTATGGTAGGTATAATACAAGAACAAACAAATAAGCTACATCACTTTCCAGACTGCAATTATTCAATTGATAGGATTACATATATGGTCAATAATTACAACTTAGCTACACTAAGCTTAACGGTTCATTTGATTTGTTGTTAAGAAAACAGATTTGCGGAGTAGGATACATATGGAAAACTGTTACATCCTCAGACAAGACAAGGCAAGTCACGTACGTCAACCGAAATATCCCCATGAATGGACAGAATAAAGGCATAACCAAATTCTAAAATGTTAAAGGTAACGTGTAGATCTATATTGCCTTTGGCCAGATCAGGTCTGCGCCTACCTCAGATGTGGTTCGGGCAGGAATTTGTAGGGACCAGCGCTGAGTTTTCTTCAGTATGAGCCTTGAAGGCAATACGCAGTGCCTGTACTGACGCTTTGGGCGTATGGTCCAATTACTCTTGCTGAGTCTCGCTCGGGTCTATAAACCGGACATAAGCCTTTCTCAAGTAGGTATCTATTCTTAAATAAAGAGAATTAAGATTATAACGTCCGCCCTGTCCGCTCTTCGGAGCGCGTTGGAAATATCACCGCACCTCGCTTCTCTCTGTTCTTTTCCTTTTTCAACACGTCATGCAGGAAAGCCCCCGTCCGTGACGTAACACCACACCGAGCACGGAAACCCCACCCAGTGACATCACATTTGGAAGCTCATGAAGAATTTACAGTAAACCCTTTGCGTCCCCAACAAACAAAAAGTAAGGGAGTCAGGTAGACCCAATTGTATGTCCCTATGCATCGCCCATCTTCAGTCCCATCTCTATTCATATTTCTCAATGAGATAATAATAAATGAAGAATTCAGAAATTCTTAAATTCTTAAATGGTCAAATGATACTATACCTTCAATAAATCATTTAAGAAGTCAGAAATTCAAGTAATGATGGTAGAAAAGTTTATTTTGGTTTTATCACAAGGGGAAACATGATCAAAATTAGTTCCGTGATGGCTTTACATATTCATGTTGGAATAAATGTAATAATAATGCACTAGTACAACATCTTATCACTCACACTCCAATCTTCAAAAAAAAGTACTAAAGTAAAGAGTAAAAACTCCCTCCTTTCACTCCCGTGTTCCCCTGTTAGGGTCGGACTTGGAGAGAGGCCGGTCAACCAGCTGTAACAGGAGAAATAACAGTATGGTGTAAATTGAAAATAGCGACAGAATGACAGTCATCTCTTGAAATATATTTTGGGTTATTCAAAAGCTTTAATGGACAGATTAAACAGTACATAAAATGTTCTTTTAACTCTTTATGCAAAATTGCAATTACTATACTATAGTGCAAATATAATTAATAATAGTGCATTTAAAAGTAACATTAATTAAAAGGTTGAGGCATTTCATTCAAGCAATTTTTTTTTTACAATTTAACAGTGAACCACGTTTCACAGTTAACTAAGCAGTAAATATTTCAGTAAGTGAAATGAAATTGGTTTGGAGCTTAACATTACAATAAAAGAAACTCAAACCCTCAGTGTAATAAAATAAATATAAAAAAGGAACAAAAAAGACAGAAAGTAAGAGTTTTCATGCAATGTTAGTCCAAACACCAAGGGTGGCAACAGATGAGTAATAAAAAGCAGGAGGAAAGACGGAAGAGACAGAATTTAGGGCAAATAACTCAAATAAGTGCAAAAATACATCTTATCATATGGCAGTAGTCGTAACATGTCTAGTAGTATTACTATCCAAATACGCTGGAATGTGTAATAAGTGGACACACGTTCCTATGTCAAGTACACACTACTTACTATATAATGTCCAACATACACCAAACAATTCTTATGTCAATTAACAGCATTTGCATAATGTTCTTCAAGCAATTCATTTTGGCTTTTTACTTTTAAGTAACAGAAACAATTAATTTGTTTCCACTCGAATTGACAATCAGGAGTTAAGGGATGCAATAGTTTCCCTAACAATTACATTAATCCAATCCAGTCTTTATGCCACCGCTATTAACAGTGTTGGAGGTACCCATGAGAGATTAAGAGTATACCTGGATATATTGACGCGCAAAAGAGAAGAAAGGCAGTAAGAGGGTTGGACAACAAGGAGGACAGAAACTAATACTTCAGGAAACTCCATGAAAGAGTGGGGTGGATGATGATTGAAGGAAACCATGTTCAGAGTGAGGGAGGAAAGACGATGAGGAGGAAAGAGCAGGCAGGAAGAAAGACACAGAGGAATGAGAGTTGAGTTGAGGAATTGAGATTTAGATGAAGAGCACCAGATCTTTACAGGCTCTTGCAGCGGCTGCGGTTTCCATAGCGGTGCTGAAAGCGGCAACGATGGAGGCGAAGACAACATTGGGGGCTTGCGCCGCGTTGATGGCCGTGTGGAGCCCACGGGCGCTGTAGTAATCAACCAGTGGCACTGTCTGGCGATGGTACGCCTCCAGACGAGACCGCAGCGTTGAAGCGTTGTCATCGCTACGCCTCATAAGAGGCTCACCGGTTAACTGATTGGGAGGGAGGGAGAGGGCAATAAATGACAACATGGAAGAAAGAAAGAGATTTCATGAGACTTAATAAAATGTATAAAACTTTTTTATTTTGAATGCATAACTCGTATCAGATCCATGTTTTTCCTTTTCAGCTGGCTAATCTTCTTATGGTTTCACAATGCAAAACACCCGACAAACCTCTTTTTGTCCTGTCGTGAAGCCCATTTCAGGTTGTAAAAGTCAAAAAATTATGCTCTGCCTTATCATTACACACTATATGAACCGCAAAGGCACATCATTTCTAAGTATATTCATTCACTCGAACTCCTGAGCAGAAATACCCTTTTCTTTAAAGTAGTTGACCCAAAAAATGCATTGGAGGAAAGCCATCAAAGCAACAAAAAAATTGACCAAATCAAAGAAGTCGGGTTAGTACGGTTACAATAAAAATCAGTAAACCTACTTACATCATCCTTCATATGCTCCTTGGGGGGGTTGAACTCCTCATGGTAAGAACGACCACTTGGCTGATGAATTAGTCTGAGGAATAGGACAGGATTGAGGACAGGGCAGAGGAGATAAGGGCAAAGAAAAGACGAGGGCAGTGATAGATTGACAGGGTCAAATCTAATGTTTCTTGGGAGGGGGAACAAAAGACGAGGGCTAGATTTTCTACATGATGTAACAGACATTACAGTTCTTTGTACACCCCCACACTGCCCTTGCCCTATTTGGGCCAAGAAAAAGGTCTATAATAATAATTTTGTCTTCACAAAAATACCCATTTCTGACAAGATTGACTAAATGTAGCTGCTAATTTTCTGAAGGCTAGTTTATAAGAAATGATGGGGTGTTAAAGTAACAATTGTCCATTTTAACTCTTTACATGTGTACCAAAGGTCAAGATACTTTGAGAGAACCAAACAATAAGAAACACTAATGCTAATTATTAAATTCTCACAATCTCTCCATCATAGAACATTCCGTCTCTCTCTTACCTGCCACATATCCTTCGAACCAACAGAGAGTCATCAACAGCGAACTCAATCACAGAGTCCAGCTGTTCATCTCTCTTCTCCAACAACCCATCCAGCTGGAGAAACGGGTCAACACACAATATCACAATTGATTAAAGGCATGTATGTGCAGATGGTTTGAAATTCAATTACATCGAGGTAAATCCACATCATGACAAGTTTGACGGCCAATAAACTAGTTCAATTTCAGGAACAACAAACAACTCAATGTAAATTATACATTTACAGTACACCTGAAGCAAGATAAGACAATCGACAAAATAAAGTTTGAGTAGAAGCATAGTCACTAATCAAACCTTACCATTTCTGCCTGTTTAACTGTGCGTGGAAAACCATCCAATAGAAATCCATTCTTGCAGGGGGGCGTGTCCAGGTTGTTCTCAATGAGTTCTACCACCATCTCATCGCTAACCTGTAGGTTATTGACAGGGTGGGATGATCTAGCTTCAGGCTTCACCACTGACAAATCCAAAGATGCATGCATAATGACCCCTTACCAATTTACCAGCATCCATGGTCTCCTTGAGCCTCTTGCCCAGCTCTGAACCAGAGGCCACCATGGCCCTCAGCATGTCCCCCGTGGCCAGGTGGCAAACACAGTACTGGTCTGCAAGCCGAGGGGCCTGAGGGGAAAGCGAGCAGGAAGAGAGAAATGGGGGTAGAGAGAGGGAGAGAGAATGTGAGCGAGTGAGTGAGTGAGTGAGTGAGTGAGTGAATTGCTGTCAACAAATAAATGTCAAAGACAAGCAGGTGGGGTAACCTTAAAACAACCAACTTTGTGCACTGCTATTCATACAACTAAATACTGACGGAATACAATCTGACGGAATACAATCGAGAATTATATAAATAATTCTGGAATGAATTTCGTGCAATAAGCTAAGGCAGTGGTTCTTAACGCTAGTTACTGCACAACTAGCCATTTAGGACAAATTTGCAGGGAGAAATGAGGGAGGAGTGATCAAGGACAAGCCATGTTGAATATTAACCTTGTGCAACACATGTATGTCTGCAACAGGGTCAATTTGAGACACACCACAGCCATTTTCAAAGCTGACCTGTGTCTGGAATATGGGAGTCTCATAGCAACTTTGACCATTTGGTTCTTTAATGGACTGTGGTCAGCCATTGCGTTAGGTCTATCAATTTTACAATATGTCCACATCAGTGGACTGCATTCCTGTTGCAAGAGAAGCCAAAGCTACAGCAATATGGGGTTGTGTGGAACTAAGACAAGTTACGGTTATTTGGGCCTTCTTTGACCTTAAAACATCAACAGGACAAGAAATAAACACAGAAATAAAGTTGAGTAAAACATACAATGTCGAACGTAAAAGTCCCGCTGATTAAAAACGCTAGCCTAACTTTTACAATGAACTTGAAGCCAACCGCATCTTATATATAATCTAAATGAATACACACAATGCACTTGCCAAGTTGTTGAAAGTTCAATAGTGACCATCTAACACCGCCCTGAGATAATAGCTGTCATTACTCACATGACGTTGGCTAGGACAAAGTCTCCCATTAATTACATTTTGTACAGATGTAACTGTAGTTGTCTCTTTGAGCTTTGAGTTAATTGTTGTACGCCTAACGTTTAGCTTCACTGTAATAAAAGAAATGCATGGTCTGCGGGCGAAGATAATGCTGTTATCATCAGCAAGTTCCTAACGGTAGCTGGCAGTGTCCCGCCATGCGGTTTTAACCTCCCGGATAGCACTAAAAGCTAACGTTAGGTAGCTCGCCTGTATTTTATGTACTCTACCTGAGTTCCTTTCCCAGCCCCTGGCGGTCCAAGCAGAATAGCCCGAATCCCCTGATGAACGTCGGCCACTGCCTCCTTCAACTGTGCGCTAGGAGCCATGGTCACAGTTTCAAAAGAGGGCACGGAAACTTCACTGTCCTTGTGGCACTTTGCTTATTTGGCAACTCAGCTGAGAAAGGAAGTGCCACCGCCTCCCTCTGCCTAAGAGCTGTTAAAGCCCCGCCCCGCACAAAAATATGCGTAATATAATTGAACAGACTGTGGCTCAGTCAAGACATTCCAATTGTGTATTGGCTGGGGGGAAAAAGTGAATGCATTAGACTGCTAAATTACAGTGCACTGCGGTATATGTAAACACCTGCATGTTAAATGATGAGTTTTTATGTATGTACATTTTAGACACATTTTTTATGTTGTCACTGACTGAATACAGCTTGTTTACTTCAGGGGATATTAGTCCACTCCACCAGGGCCAATGATGTGCATTAGCGATAGGTCGTCATGCTAATTCTACTTTTTCCATGATATTTTGCGCAAGCAATTATGATCAACTGTTGCACAAAACACTTGATGACACTGGAGGTGTAGCCTACTTTGTAGGCCTGGAGAATCTGTTGGCTGACAAAAAGACTGATGGTCCTGCAAAACAATGTGTTGTTCCATTGATCATTTTCATCAAACTTTATGCAACTTTATGATTTGGTATCAAATAAAAAATAAAGATTTGCAACTTTCTTCATTTCTATTTGCAAGAGAGAGATTGTGAGTCTGTGAGAATTGTGAAACACTTCATCGAACTTTGCAAACAGAAATAAGTAGCAAATCCATACAAATTTTGAATCTTATTTTACAGATACAAAATTAAAGTCATCAATTTTGCTTCATATATAACTTTGATTTCAAAGTTGGCTATAATTGGGAGAGGGGGAGGTCCTGTTTTGGGGAACTAAACTACTTCCTTCCAACCATATGAGTTTTATTTTCGGAAAAGTTATGTTTAGTTTATGTTGTGGGCTTTCAGCTTCAGTCATCGACTCTGTCTAAAATATGTCCGAGGTAGTCTACTCAGATGTGAAGTTCCAAAAACACAGAAAGACAGAAGGGCAAGATATTGGTAAGATCAAAATTCTTTATTCCCACTTAAGTTCAGCAATATAATCTCTCCTCACAGATCTGTATTTTAATCTGTCTTACTCTTATCTATGAATGAGCAATTCAATTTCAATGCTGTATTGGCATGTGTTAATAAAACAACAACAATATTGCCACAGCAATTTGTATAAAAAGATGCAACATCAAAGATTATATAATGGTCATACATAGCAAAGAGATACATTAGGATAATTATTGATGTGTATATCTGTCTATCAATACTATTTTTAACCTACCTACCTACCATTAGTCTGGTTTAGGGGAAAATATTATATTTGCAGCAAGAATATTATTTGCTGGGTTCTTATAGGTTCACGTACTCTGACCTCCCAATAGCTTATTTCCTCTCAGACTAACTTTGTCTGCCGTTCTGTCTATATTTGTAAAATTGTAATGCCTTAAAATATGTTCTAACAGGGATCAAGTTTGTTAGCATGGCATGTTTCTTTTATTCATCTACCTATTTTACAGTAACAGCACTGACTTCAACTGACAGAACATATTCGGAGATTAGGACTTCCAAACCCGGCAGGCACCTAAATATTTGTAGGTACTGAGTGTGGGCTAATCAGAAAGAAAGCATTTTATTGTGTGTGTGTGTATGTGTATGTTTGTGTGTGTGTGTGTGTGTGTGTGTGTGTGTGTGTGTGTGTTGGATGTATGGAGGTTCAAACTTTGAACACCATGATCAAATTAGAGGAAGCATGCACTCAAGCAGAGGAAGAGGCACAAACACATGGGTAAAAACACACATTCAGCACAAACACTGTGAATTAAGCCAAGAAAAATTCTGACATCCAGTGTCAAGTTTAAAGGTCTAAATATCTTACTATCTTATGGGTATCATGGTCTAGGTTGTAATCTGGTGTTGGAAGAAGGGTAGTAGGTGTTAGTATCATACTATATCAAAACCTGGGTTGAAGAAGGTTTTGAAATCCATTCATCCATAACATATTCAGCTCAAACAAACTGCTTTTGTGTCTGTTTAAATCAATTGTATCCACTATGCAATCTCAAATTCTACATTTATAATTTTTACCCAACTTTATTTTCAGCAGCTGGAAACCCTGAGTCTCAACATCAAGCTGAGGCGTCCAGGGTCAAACCAGGTGCCCGATACCTGGTCGGAGTGGTTGTTGTTGTCATGGTGGCGACATACATAATAGCTTTCTGCATTGATTTCGGTATTATCTGTGAGTGGCTATTGTCAACTGAATGAAGTGAAATAGTGAGTTAATAGGTGAAGATAGACCAAACCTCAGATCTATCCCAGCCTTTTACTAAGGGTTTGATATAACACATTATAATTCAATACCTCTAAAAACTCTCCTCAGCAATATATAATTAAGATCATGTTTTTCTAAGGGGACAATTGTTCTAAATGTACCACTGGCTGGGAGCATCATGGGGGAGAGTGCTATTACTTCTCCAATACCAAACTAACCTGGAAACAGAGTCGAGAGGAATGTATTTCCATAAAGGGTGATCTGGTTATCATAAACAGTAAGAAAGAACAGGTTTGTAAGATAATGGAAAAATATTCTAAACAACTTAGAATATAATTATTAGCATTTGACATTTTTATTTTGTTTCCCTTTAGAAATTCTTAGAACATAGGCTTAGACGTTATATGGTTGAGGCTGAAGACAAGTTCTGGATTGGGCTTACAGATGAAACAGAAGAGAAGAGTTGGCTTTGGGTGGACGGGTCAGCCCTGGATCAAAATATAAGGTAAGCATGTTTGTGGTGGACTTTGATTGGAAGATGGTTGCATTTCACGTTGGCACAATTATTTCTTTGCTTTGAGAGAAATGCAGTTGAGCCCGCAACCACATTTGGAAAAGTGCATTTAGTTTTGTCATGTTAAAAGCATACAACAATGGAATACAATATAGTCAAGATGTTGCATTTTCAGATAGATTACATGTTATTATGAGACAAATTATTTGTTTTGTTCTTTAAAGGCAAATGCCCACTGAAAATGTACTTTTCTAATTTTGGAATAAAAAATGTAATTATGTTTTAATGTTACAATGTATTACATTTCAAAATATTCCACTGTAATGATTGCATTGCAATTTAGCACAAATAATTTTCCTTGATTTATAATATGTCTTTGTTATAGTTTCTGGATGAACAACGAGCCTGATAACTGGAAAGGAATTACGGGGACATCGGAAGGGGAAAACTGTGCTAGGATGGGGGAAAAAGGGGGTGCCTTAGACTTGAAGTGTTGGTTTGATGCATTCTGTGATCGACCTCATAAATGGATATGTGAGACAAGAAAATGCTAGCTTTATGCGTTTTTTATGCGTCTGAAATACTGCACTCACTGCACCACTTTCTATGTATTTTTAACCCTCATCAAACCATTCAGTGTCCCCTTCCATCCTGTGGTTTGGGTTTTTCTTTTAAATTGTCACCTATAAGTTGTAGCAAAATTCAAGTTGTAATTCAATTTCTTTAATACATTTTTTATTTAAAATATTGAATTATATGGAATGTACTTAAAACTTCAATTTTGCGTCAATGTTTTTCATTATAACGTGTCCCATCAAAATGCAACTACATAAATGTAAATGACTGATTTCAACTTTATCTGTGATAGCAGTTTCCCCTGTATTTGATTAACAGAAAAATATGTAGTTATAGTTACATATTTAGTTAGTGTTAAAAAATGAAATTCTTGGGAAATAAACAACTAATTTGATCTTGTTAATGTATACGTTGTGTTCATTAACAAGGGGATACTATTCCCCATTTCAAATAAGGATTCTGAAATTACAGAAATGTTGTTTAATATTTTCTTTGAAGATAGAAATTAGACAGTTGCAGACTCCATGTCTTTTATCACAAATGTATCAACATGTCATGACTGCAGTGATTAAATAATGTACAACTCATGTAAGTTTGACAGTTGTCATTAACTGCAAACTGTTTTCACCTTTTTTCCCCTCAGCAACAGGGATATAGATAGGAAAGGAAAACCTATTCTCCGTCATGTTTTCCAACTAACCCATATAATCTCCTAAAAATATAATGAAGAAAAAATGACTACTGCTTCTGTGTAAACCATATCATAGGTAAATAGTACAGGGAAGCTAACAACTAACCACCTGGTAATACACATTTCAAGTTAGTCTTTAGCTAGGTAAGGAAGTTAAGCTGTGTGAGAAATTTTACGATGGCATTCAATTTGCACTGTGTAAAAGGGGTGGGGCCGAATAAGTACACATTTGTATCATAATCAGCGACAAAGATCGAGTTAATAAAAAAAATTATAATCAGAACGGCATACTCAATTTTGCCTGTGGTTTCAACATTTGAACATACAAATGATCATACTTTATCGTCCCAGGAAAGCAGCTGAGCATCAACTGGGCATGCATAAAATATCCTCTGCACACTATCCTGAAAATTTGGAAATGTCCACCTACCATCACAGCAGTCTCAAAGTTCAGTACATAAGACTGTGTGTCTGTGTAGCTGTGAATGTATATCTGTTAAAATATCTTGAACAAAGTCTCTCATAACAAAAATAGGTTCAATCCCCGGTCTCATTCTTCAGCTTAATCTGAGTCCTCCTGGTCCTTGCAGCTGGGTATGAAAGGAGGGTCTACATCCTTTGGTTCTTGTTGCTCTGTCTGCAGATGAAGGTGCATCTCCCTAACAGTTAAGATGCGTGTGAGCATGGTCTCCATGGTGTTGTCATCTAGCGCTGCGGAAGAGTACCACATAGGGCTGTTAGGTACGCAGGAACGCTCAGGGTTTAGGTAGAACATGGTTGTGCGCTGCTTCACCGACTCAGAGCTGCATGAAGGAAAAGGGGGATGAGAGAAAGGTGTGGTTACATAGTTTGTATGTCAAGTGTCACTACCTGAGCCACAACAAGGTACTGCAAAACAAAAAAGTTTAAATTTTTTGATTTGCCAGGGGGGAAATAAAATGCTCTAGGATGTTTTGAATTTTAACCTGATTTTCAGTAAACTGGATGAAACACTATGGGTTAAAATAATTCTGCTAGATGTGTATTTGTGTCTCACCACTTAGAGAGGTAGAACTCGTACAGGCGAACCGGACAGCGAAGAGGGTTATCAGCGTTCTCAAACATCTCAAGTACTTCCTCTTTTTCTTCATCCACCTTCCTCTTCTTAGCTGGCAAACCATCTTCTTCATCTTCTACACACACACACACACACACACACACACACACACACATACAGTTGTTCCATTATCATAACATAAATTAGTTAAAACACAGAAACAAAGGTCAAATTGAAATGACTGCGAAGAACTGAAGAAGTCGAGTTAAATCAAAATCCAATCTGATCAAAGATGTTACCTGTGGCTGGTGCGTTCAATGTCTTTAAGGAGATGGGCGGGTAGAAACGCAGGAAGTTGGTCTTTGTGTTGTCCGGGTTGGACTTGGTGCAACGCATGATATGTGCGAAGGAGAGCTGTCTGTGCTGGGCCACAGTCTTGAAGCCAAAGTGTTTGGTGCAGAAAAAGAGCAGCGTGTTCAGGAGCACAATGGGCGAGTAGGCGCCCAGCTGCTTACAGTGCCACAGGTATTCCTCCTCCACTCGAGAGTGAATGTAGCCTGGGTGAGAGAGCCATTACAACATGGAGTTCAAAACTGATAAAACAAAAGCGCTGTATGAAATTGGACTCAAGTTGTTTGACATAGTAAGAGTGAGTGGGGGAGGAGGAATTAAAGGTAGAGCGCGAGAGGGAGTTGGATTTGTTTCTTACCACTGTCTGTTATGTCTGGTTTAAACCCCTTCAGCAACGTGGTGATCTCCATGGAGAACTTGCTGTAAAAGACATCTGTGAAGATGTTTTCTATGCGGCCATTGTCAAACAGGAACTGCAAAGGAAGACATGGGTTAGATCGGTATGCTCAAGTAGGAAGATAACAGAAGGGAATGTGTAAGTGCCAGTGCCTTGTGCTGTACGCATGTCAGGTTCTACCTGCTGGATGCCGAGACAGAGGTAGAACAAGCTGTCAGGTCTGTAAGGCTGACCGTTTGGGCGTTTCAACTCGGCGACAAAGCGGCAGAGGCCGTAGCTAAGCTCCGTGGTAGTGCACCGCAGAATGTCCTCCTTTAACTCTAAAGGACGCGCTGCAAAAGACGAAGGTTTTTTTAATTTTTTTAGACAATCTGTTCAACTCGTCTGCAGTGCTGCCTGGAAACAGGTTCTCTGTACACCTCATTTGATACACTTATAGGAGAGGTTTCTGTAAATACAAACAGTAGGGGCAGTCCAATGTTGCTTGCTTGATGAATAGATTCATAATACAACAACATAGCGCCTTATTTAGATGGCAGACTTACATCCGAAGCGGGGCTTCTCCATGTTGGGCTGCTCGTTCCTCCACTGGATCCATCTCTTCCAGGCGTCCACTCCATACTTATCCTGTAGTTTGGGCGGTTCCCATGAGCCCGACTCATTTTTATGAGTCTCCACAGTCTCGACCTCCACTGATACCAGTGCCTTATGACCCTTTATGGGAGGAAGCCGATAGGTAGGATATGAAAAAGGGCTATACAGGTTACAATAGGTTCGTAGACAAGCCAGATGCATGCAATAAGAGTGTCCTTCTCCACATCTTTCTATACTTTTCAGACAGAGAAGTGACAAAAAAGCGAAGAGACATGGAGAAAAAAAAATACTAAAAAAGGTCCCATTTCCATCTATTGCATCCCATCCACCACACATATGGAGGTTGTCCAGTCAAACTGGCCAATTAACAATCCATGATTTTAAACAAATCTATTCTACTACACTACCTAATTTGTACTTAAAATCATTATAAGTAAACAGGACAATGTTATGGTTTAGCCTTACCAGCAGGTACTTAAGCACTAATTTCACACACTCACAAATACAGAACCCAATGGTTTATGTCCATGTCTTAGGTCAAGTGGTAAGCCGGGACACCATGCAATCGCAATGTCACATTATGATTATTACACATCAAGACTACACAAAAAAAGTAAGAATTGCAGATAAGAGAAGCACAGCTGTGCTTAAAAAGGGAAGTCTTTTTAATCTAATACATTAATAAAGTGTCTATAGTATCCTGGTGTATGCTGGACATTTATTTATTTTTTATTACATTTAAAAAAGACAAATCTTGACAGCTTCCTGCACTTTCAGGAGGGACATGTTTCAGAATAACAAACTATGCAAGACTTGTACCTAGATAGGTTTTACCAACATTTCAACAGACAAAACAAAATGTATAGTATACTTTCCCGTCAAAAAACAAATAATTCAGAGATTATTGAAGATCTATAAATGCAATGTGCAAGTTTTTACACAAACAAAAGGCACTTCTTTCCAACATAAAAATAGGCACTTTGAAATAAACCTCGTCTTACCTTAAACAGTTTACAACAGTTGTGTTAGTAAATTTGATTTTGGTGAAGCTGATTTAACATTAACTGTGTCCTTTTCTTCTCATCTAAAAACCAGTATGAAGTTATCGGTATGTGTGACACATAGAACTTATGAGCTCTTACCCATATACACAATTGAAAAAAATCCACAGCATTCTACCAAGTGTCCTTAACAATCATATAACAACCCTTACAATAAAGATTGAGGATATTCATTAAAATTGATCAACAATAGACCTTTGGAGCAAATGAGCCATTAATAAAAAGGAAGAGGCAATAAAGGGGTTAGTGTAAGTCAGAGTCATTGGGATAAATCATTTCTCCATTGCTATCTTTCTCCCAAGTAAATTTTTATGAAGTACCTGTATCTTTATTGTATTACCCTTCTTAAAGTGACTCCCCGGTTTCTCACAAAGTCTCTTATATTTTGTAACGTTCTGCTATTCAAAACAGGATCTTCAGTAACTTTGCACTGATGACATTCCCTTTTGGAGGCCAATATTCCTTTAGATATGTGGCCCTGAAAGTGTTTCAGAACCGCCAAGATCTCTGCCTGTGACCACAGTTTTTTTGGTTTCCTTCTTGAGAAGGCCTTCTCTCTCTTTTCTGTGCATTCTGTAGCTAGAATATAGAAAACACAATGTTATAAAAAAGTTACAATTTTGTAAAATGGTGCAAAAAAAAAGATTACGTAGAAAGGAATTTCAAAGAGGAGTTCTATAAATGTAGTGTGAACAATGTACTTTTTTTTTTTTTACCAGGAGACTTTTCAGCTGTCCCTTCTGTAACAGTTGACTTTAAGTTCTGGATTTCTGTTAAAAGCAAAATGAAATACAAAACAATGGCAAATTAAGCCAAAAACAAGACAATTCTAAGAATATCCCAAAAAGTTACCAGATTTCTAAGCCTGTAAAACCATTAGGCTGAAAGAAATATTTCAGTCTTTATAGACCACTGAGCAGCTACTTAATAGAACAATCTTATAATGAAATTTTAGATATATACTCCAGAAATATGATGCTTGCCAATGAAGTATAAAAGATATGCATGTTAAGTCACCGTTAAGTTGACATCAATGCAAATAAAGCTTGAGTGAATGGTAATGTTGATGTACTCACTTTTAGTGTTTAGAGCGTTGCGTAAAATGTCCTCATTCCATTTTGAGGAGTACAGCTTCTTGAACCTTTCAGTAGACTTTTGTAGCTCATAGTCTCCTGCATGCAGGGCCCTAAGATGTACAATGTTACATAGTTTACACAGTGAAGACCCTAATTTCCGAGCAAGGTTTGGGGTTTTGAAGAAATGGGTTTCTTCATCATAACCAGACATGGTTTTTACTGCTCGAACAACCGCATCAAAATTGGATGGCTTGATAGCCTCGTCTATGCTGTAGATAGACGTTTCACTGCGCAAGACCAACAATAACCTCGCCATTTCCCTGAGCCTTTGTCTTATCAAATCAAATCTGGTTGGGTCTTCTCCATCCTTAGTGTAGAAATACTCTGCAAGTTGAAGAATACCGAAATCTTCCCGGACAACTGATGCAATTTTGTCATCTCTAATGGTACTAAGGACCTTCCACACACCCTTTGAGATTTGTAGAGAGAATGTAGACTCTGCAATATTTGCCCAACCCAATGCTGGAAATCTTCCCGGGGCCTTAATGATCTTTCCTGGTTTAGACAAACATCTGCGCACATGTTTCCACAGCACTTTGCGTAGATACATCGCTTTGCAATACATACAATGGACAAACTTTGTTGAATCAATTTCAGTCTTTGAGATCCTTTTCACTTTCAGCAATCCGGTTCCAGTTCTTAAGACCTCAGAATTATGTTGGTAATTTCCTTTGTTTCTCAGTTTTTCCAACAATGTTTTACGTTTGTTGGATTGCTTTGGAAATGAAAAGGCTTCAGAAATGTCTGCTTGATCCATATGGTATGCCAAGTGACGGGCGATTTTTGTTTGGGGTTTTCCACAAACATAACAGTAGTTGTAGTTGTTTCTTGTAGTAGATATCAAATCTGATGGTTGCATACACTGTTTAACATCAACCTCTGCCTTCAAAGAATCATCTGGAACATCAGAGTCTGATTCTGACACAGAGTCTGGAATGTATTCCTCCTCTGAATCCAGACGATTTTCTTCAGAACTTGAATCACACACTTCCTGAAATTGAAACAAGAACTTGTGAGGAATGCAATCAACAAGATGAAGCTTTATTGTTAGGCCAACGTACAACGTACTGCCAATACTTCAAAATCTTGGCTCTCAGAAAGCTGGCAGTATTGCAGATCACTTTAACATTTTGTAGTAGTTATGCATAAAAGTTGGAGGTACCTCAACGCTGTTCGGAATGACAGAATCTTCACCAAAACGAGCCTGAAAATTGACAAATCAATATCAGATTAGTTAGCCTTAATGCCTAATTTGCACATCTACCAAACAAAGTATGATACATTGCATTCAATTATGGATGTCTAAACATTCGTTTAGGCAAAGGATTAAAACTGCATGGACTAGTGACATACTTGTTAAAGCCAACACCATTGAACATATACCAGCATTCCATAATGATTATAGTGTTTATCAGAGTTAAACATTTAAAAGCAGATAATCAAACTATCCCCAAAAAGTGTTCTTAAATATATGCCAGTAGTCACTGAATACATGCACAAGCACACACACACACACACACACACACACACACACACACACACACACACACACACACACGTAATGTAACTATAACTACAATATGCTATATATAGTGCGTTGTAAGGAATGTAAGACAGACAAACTAAGTCTTTCAAGTTGACATAAAATATGATTAACATATTAAGACACCTAATATATTATAATATGTATTGCAGTGCAGCAGGCCATTGTTCAAACTTTTTTGTTAAAGCCTTTGACCAGTCAGGTTTGAAAAGTGTTTTCTGCGATGACTACCTTAAGCATGTATGTAAAGATGAACTCAGAGTGGTGTTTATGTACGATTTCTTCATAATTTGTCACGCTGTTATATGCATATTATGTACAATTATAAAAAAGTTTATAAATGACCGCTACATATGTTATGTAACCCGAAACATTGGCACACTCAGATACATCCTTAATAAGGAAACTTGTCTTTAATTAAAAAGAATAACTACTTTTAAAGCTAGCTAAACATTAACACTGCCAGCTAATCATGAATTAATGTTTGCTGGCTAAGCCAACTGTCAAATAATGGCAAACATTTAAAGGCCATTATGAACATCATATGAAATCTTCAGCTACACAGTAGATCAATGACATTGTTATAGTATTAACAGTGTCACTTTACAGAGTGGTGAAATGTAGGCTATAGTATCTTATAAATAATGTATAATGTAAACAGTATCATAACAGTTTATAAAGTGTTCTCAAATATATTGCTCAATAGTCTAGGCTTTATAATCTATAAAGAGATACACTGTCTAGCAGCTTTTCTCATCCGCCATGCTCAGACTTTAATTTTTTCTAATTAATATCCATCAATACATGTCTGAGTCTTAAGGAAAATAAAGATAATTGATCATATTTCTTTCTTGTTAAGAAGGGCAAATCAAGTCAGCAGTTTAGCCTAACAAGGCTTATTGATCATGACTCTCGAACTAGCTAGCTAGCTAGCTAGCTAGCTAGCTTCAGGCTATCACGTAATGAGGTTAGTAGCTTAGTATAGCTAGCTTAAATGCATCGATAATATTAAATTACATTTATTAATACATTATATAAGCTAATACTATATTAACACTGTGCAAGGTCAGATTTTAACATGTAGAATATTGGTACATTAAAATAATGGTTCTTACCGGGTTGTCAAAAGCATTGATTGCAGGTTTCAAGAGATCGCTTAATCCTTATCTTCTTTTGGGTCCGTGAAGGCGCTAGCTAGCTAATTGTTTGACAATAGTCTGGAGTGAGCGCGAAAAACTAACCACCCCCCACCCCCACCCCACTCACACACACACACACACACACACACACACACACAAACACACACACAAATTCATCCGCAAAGGCTTTGAACATAAAGTCGAGATACATTTTAGAATGCAGAATGGATTCTTAACAATAATGAGAATTCCGAATAAGGAAGTTTAGTTACCTTTTTACTGTCTCTGACTTTCCTGCGAGGTCTTCGTTTACGGACTGGAATGGGTTGTAGGGTGCTGGGCTTCAGCTGTGCCTTTTCTCTACAATGGGCCATCTGTTCAAGTGTTTCTGATAGAAAGACAAATACAGTAAGCAACCCATTGTATATACTAAATAATAAGAGCCTGGGTAAAGCAGCCTCCTTGAAAAACACAGTCAATCAAGCCTATACCACGTTTAGTACAAGTGAATGCAAGGGAATGTTTAAAAATGCATTAAAAAAAGTGCAGGTAAGTCTAGAGCCAAAAGATGAAACAAGGAAGTATGTTGCTCTAAAACCGTATATGAACTGAGCACTGACTGAAAGCATCTTCAAATGAAAAGCTTGAAAAATGGATTAATGACAAGCTCACTTTTAAAATCAAACGTGTTCACGGGATAAACTCTTCTTTTTTATGCTTTTATTTATTTCTCACCAACAGGATAATCAGTCTCAATGTCCATGATGGGGGGCGGTGGGGGTTCCTGGGCACTAGGCTGGCCCACAGGGATGTCAATGATTGGGTTAAGCTTCTCTTTTGCCATCAGCCGTTTAGGCTTCTGCAGATCGTGGCTGGAGGTAGGCTCCTCCCAGTCGTTGAGGAAGCTGGTCAGGTCTGTGTCCAGGTCGTCGCTGTAGTTACTGGCCTGATCTGGTAGACCGATAAAAGTTAGGTAAACTATAAATATACACACGGGCTGGCAATAAAGAGATACAGAACAGGAGAGTAACAGTTCTTGTGTCCCTTCTCCTATTTACCATCATGGGCATTAGCAGCAGGCCTTTCCCTGTCCTTGACCTTTGGCACATCCTTCTCATCCTGCTCTCCCTCTGCCACCATCTCTGCCATCAGGATGAGGTCTGCCTCAAAGGGGTTGGAGGGGATCTTCTCCTTAATTTCCTGGATGGTCTCCACGATGCGCTCAGCGTTGTCAAGGGTTACCGGCAGGAACATGGGCACTGGCAGCTAGAAAACATGGTAGAGGACATACTGTTGCTCAGGCCAGGTTCAGTCTACGTTGTAAATTACTACGGTTAGGCTGACATGAAAGAAAGAAAGAAATGCGTGTCAATGTAGCGTCAGTGAGTTTGAGATTTAACATACTGGGATAGGCACGGCAAATGCCTTTGGAGTGTACTGGGAATACATGTTCATTGGTACTGGTACAAAGACGGGCACTGGGACCGGAAGCACAAGTATCTTTGGAAAGCCATCTGTAGAGGCAGACAGATAACAAGGGTCAAATCAAGTAGAACGCAAACCAATACAAAGATCAGATAGGAACATCCAAAAATATGATACTAATGTAAATAACACAGATTTTAAGGCAATTGTATTGAAAGTGCATTTCATACAGATGTTACAATTATTTGTTCATAAAAAAAAAAAGTGGTGTAAATATGGTTAAGGAAACCTGTGTTTGGTCTTCATGTAAATGAGTCTGTGTGTTGTGTGTAACACTTATCAGGTGGAGGTCACTGTTTAGAATCTGTTTTGGGTCTATGCAACCGTGTCTGTGCAAGTAACTATGAGAGTGTGTGTGTGTGTGTGTGTGTGTGTGTGTGTGTGTGTGTGTTTAAATTACCTGTCTGTACTGCATTGTGGACCATCTGGGGTTTGCAAATGACGCCCTTGTTCTGAACCATGGGTTTACACATTAGAGACTTGTTCTTTAAGGCCCTGGAGGGCAGGGGAGCCCTGCCTGTGTCTGTCTGCGTACTGGCCTGATAAAACAACGGCTAGTGAACACAACAGAAATTCTAATTTTGTATTCAGGATAAATTTAATAGACAATATAGAATGTATAGACAGACACTAGAGAGTGTGTAGTACTGAAGACTGATACAAAGTTATTTTCTGGTAATTATAGGGATTTTATATTGCTAGGTGTCTGTCTTTCTTAATGTCCATAAACGCTTAGGTTAACACTTACATTTCCCAGGAACTTTACCACATTTGGGACAGCACCTTTGAAAAGACCACCAGAGCATGAGTCAGCGGAAGAGCAGAGCTGCGGCATCAGAAATGCTTTTGACATTTGTCAGCAGTGAATAGCAGTCTTGCATTTTATCAGTGTTAGCACAGCTCAACACAATAGCAGTGTTTTCAATGAAAATATATTTTTCAATGATCTGCATTACATTTGCTGCTGAAGAGTTTTTTTATTTTATTTTTTTGGAAAGATTATTAAGGCTGTGTCTAAAAACGAAAGACCATCACAGATCTCAGTAAGAGATTTGATGAGAGTACCTTGCAGCACAGGTTTTGGAAGGAGGTCAGGTTGCCCATTGGGGACGCTAGCGAGGGACACGACATTTGCAATTACAGGAGTCGATTGTGTGGTCAATGTGGTGCCGGTGGTTGAAGCAACGGGCAAAACAGCTGGATGAAAGAAGAAAAGAAAATTACACTCGATAATATGCTATATTAAAAGCAAGACGGTTAATCCTGTCAAACGAAATATCGACTAATCTTGCAGCAAAAAATATTTCAGCGATTAAACTCAAGTAGAAAAATAAATGTTCTTTTTTTTTTTTGTATGACTTCAGTCATAATTTTGCCGTACAATGAAAGCAAATTTTAAATAGAAAAATATGTACTGGCAATAATATTGTTTTTATTTAGACTCCTATAGTAATAATGGAGATAATCCCTTTACATTGACAACTGAATGTCATCGCCGCAACAACATACCCTTGGTATTCGGAATTTGGAGAATTGTCTTTCTTCTGCAGAAACTAATTAGGCACAGCAAGTCACAGAAGTATTTGATCTCCCCAAGAATTCGAATTTTCTCTTCCAGCTTGCACTGGCGACAACACAAGTCACACCTGGCGATCTGGGGGGTGGAGTAGATTAGAAAAATAAAACCAAGGAAAAGGGTAAGTGGGGAAGAATCAATATGCAACGTTTAAAACACAGACATGAGTTGCACACAACTTGTTGGCTGAAAAGACCTAACAAATAGAATTGTGACTTTTTGGCTTCTGAGTGTTGGCAGGTTTTCTAGAGCTTTTTGAAGTCAGGCCTCTTTACCTGGCAGAAGAGCAAGGTGAATTTGGACCTGCAGTCCTCTGAGCAGAAGTCTTCATCCTTGCCTCCGTACTGTCCAGTAACCAACTTCTGAGAAGTGCACGTACAGAAAGCACAAGATATACAGTGCTTCCCCCAGCATTTGTTCAGGTCATGTCTATACAGCAGTTTACAGCCTGTGAGAGAGGAAGGAGAGGGGAGGCAGAGGAGCCCGGAGAGAAAGAGAAAGAACAGAGAAACAAAGACGAGAGAGGGGGAGAAAAATACCAAGTCAGGCATCAGGCAGAGAAGGGTTATCTACTTAAAATTGTGTGGTAGGAACGTCTAGAGAACTGGGCAAAATTTTGCAAGGATTTCAACCACAAAAGCCCAAAAAGCCAATCTGCTAAGTCTCTGATTCCTCCTATCCCTCTCCTAAGCCCCTCCTTTAAAATCCTGTACACATGTCTGCATGCTCCCTGACGTGGGCTTGAGTAACATCAGGGAGCAAGTAATTTACAAAACAATTATTTATTACAGGCTTTAAATCAGATGTTTAAAAAAAAAATAAAAGACTAACAAACAGCAGAAACGAGTTCAGAAAAACTATCCTAGTTGGAAATGTTAAGAATTTATCCTACTGACAAATATATTGGCATTTTAACAATTGACACAACCTTCTAAACGAACATTTTCACAACCTCCCTTACCTTCACTGCAGAAGGCACAGTCTTTGTTATTTATCCGGAAGACCTCCCTGGGGACTTTCTCAGTCTTGCAGTATTCACAGACCTCCGTCACCATCTTCGCCTTCTTGAAATCCTCAGAACAGCCAGCCCCACAGAAGAAAAACACATCTTTCTGTGGGGTTACACACAGATACACACTCAAATAAAAATAAATGCATTACACTGAAAACAAGCCTCTGTGTGTGTATTTGATGGACTGGGACATGTTTGACATGCGATTAAAGCCAAGATCAAGGACAGTTGACAGAATTAAAGAATCACCACACACACACACACACACACACACACACACACAGTAATTTACCTTAATATGAACAAGTTCAGGTTTGGTGGCGATGAAAGAGTGGCACTGGGAGCATGACAGTTTGACTAGGGACGGCTCTACGTCATGGCCGGCAGTAGTTGTAGCGGTGCTGGTGGTGACCGCCACCACAGACTTTTGGTTGGTCTTATTGTACTTCTCCTACAAAGCAGCACAGCACACCACTAAATGCATTAGAAAATAATGCAGTTGAAAGTTTTTTCTAAAAGAATATACACCAAGTGGTTCAACAAAGCAAAGTGTGCAAACACAGAAAGTGTTTCTGAAGGGGAGGGGGATAACTGCTACATTCAATAAATCAGTCACTCAAAATGTATTTCTGTTCTTTCATAACACCTGTTTACATGCACAAGAGCAATCTGTTACCTGAAAGGACAGGACACAGGGGAGGGTGCAGAAGTTCCTGATGGACGCGTCAGACATGGCCAGGTGGTACGCAGGCACCGACAGTATGTGGCAGTTGTCACACTTCAAAGCTGCACCTAGGAGGATGAGGAGCAGTGATTGAAGGGTAAACGTGGGAGTGTAATTGTTGGTAAAAACAGATGCAATGGCTCCAGTGCTGATAAAGGTCAACCCATGGAGGATTACTTTTACAAACAACCAACCTCACCGCTTTCGCAAAGCTCCAGTTCACAGGCACGCATTGTAGGCTGAGTGTACGTGTGTGTGTGTGTGCGTGCGTGTGTCTGATAGAGGCTAATGGAATCAGAGAGTTCCTAACAGAACAAGAGGGAACACGCCCCCATGAGGTTTGCGAGTGAGTGTCCTATTGGTCGTGAGCGCGGTCAGGCTGCGTACCTGAGGCGCTGACCGTCTGGACTTTGTAGGCCATGACACAGCTGCTGGTGCAGAACAAGTCCACCTTGCCCTCTCCGTCGGTTATCTCAACCATATCGCAGACCGGCCGGGAAGCGCGGCACATGGTGCAACTGCTGGGTTTCTTGAACTTCTGCATTACACAAACAAACCACACAACAAAGTGACCGCCATAGATACAAGCTTGGGTTTGAAACGAGGCGAGAGACAAACACTGTGTTCTTAATGATACGGGGTCGAACCCCAATGACACACAACCTCCATTCAGCTCAGTGAATATGTACCTGTTTGTATGCTGCCACACATTCTGTTTTGCAGAAGGTCTTGTTGATGTTATCCAGGTTCAAGGTGAGAGCCTTGGAATAGCAGTACTGGCCACAGGTCCAGCAGGTGGACATAATCAGCTTATGGGTGGCCCGGAAACGGACAAAGCACTCGTCGCTGCAAAGTTTGTGAACGGAGCCCTTGAGTATCACTTCATGTTTGCTCTGTAGGGGAATGAAGGCCATTAAGAACAAACTGATTAACATTAAATCTTAAATCTACAGTTTGTTCACCTAGGGTACCCTAACTTGGTGTTAAATACATAAAAAAAAACTGACCAACAAAATAAAAAATTACATTAGATTTTCTAACCAAGTTCTATACTAATTCATACATAATTGCAACCTAATCCAAAAATCCTTACGATGCAGTATTTTGTGCAGTGGCTACACTTGGATGGCAGTGCCTTGGGAACAGAAGCTGGAGAAGCAAGAGTAGACATGGCCGAGTTCCTCTTGGAGTTAAAGGCCAACAGGCAGTTATTGCTGCAGAAGTCCTTTGTTGACCCTGTGCTGTCCACCGGAGCAAGGATCACTTCCCTCTGGCTGGCTATAAATCTAAATATATTTAGATAGAAATAATGTCAGAATGGACCGGTGGTGAGTGAGCAGACAATCCTTTTTTTGTGTGAATGTGTGTGTAGCATGCACGGAATGGGGAACTATAAACTACTTCTGGTTTGGGGACTCACTTGAGGCAGAAGTGGCACTGCGGCTTGGGCTTGATGGGGGCAGGTCTGTGGGAGGAGAGGCAGGCGGTGGAGCAGAAGAGGTCTGAGGAGCCTTTTCTCTGGTAGGCCGTCTGGCCCTTCATCAGGACCTTCTTGCAAGCAGTGCAGGCCACATGCAGGGCTGTTGGGACGAGTGGCGGGACAGCCTCCGTCTGGGAAGAGGTCCCCACTGCTTGAGGAAGAGTGGCAACAGTGGCAGGGTTGCCAGTGGTTTCTGATAGAAGAAAGGCAGGGAAGAAGACGAGGGAAAAATGGAAGATTTTTTGGGGAAAAATTGTTGAAATATGGGCAGGGGAGTTTCAGGGACAGTGCACAGGTCAACTATTCTTTATTAACACTAACGTGTTAACGTTAACATGCTTGATTCACTTACCACTTAGACTGGGGGCTCCTCCCACGGAGAAGACAGCGCTGATCTTTAAGTCGGCCTGAAGAAAAAAAAAACTAAAGTTAAGCACTTTTTTTATGCTAACTAAATCATACAACGTGCGTTTTAAAAAATATATAAGAATGGACCACTGAAAAAGAGACAGAGCCCTGTAGAAAATAAAGGAGGGGGGGGGGGGGGAAATCGAGGTAAGACTCCAACCTCCACCCAGTGCTCTAGCATGCAGGAACACCACAGATATAACTTTACTTTTCCACACAGGACTAGACTATATACAATGCCAAACCAGCCCAACTCCAAAAGGCTACACTATAACTTCAGTTTAGTAAGACGTTTTAACGTGGACAATGAGTGAGCCTACCTCTGTGCTGTCTGGTTCATCTTTGATGCCTGCAGCGGACGGGTTGGAAAACAAAGCCTGGTCGTACTCGTCGTCTATCGGTTCATCCTTCACTTTGACCAAGACTGGGGAGACGGACGGTCTCTTGACGTCCGCATTGTTGACCTTTGTTTCTGCCGAGGACGATGGGGGGGAATGCTGGGATGTGGTCTTTTCCTGGATGAAAGGTTTGTATGAGTTACAGTTAGACTGAACATGGCCTTCAACAGTGTTAGTGTTCAAACCTATTGAACACCATTAAAACACCCAAAATGTTTTGAATAATCCTAATAATCCTGTTGTTATACACTGCTCCAAAAAATTAAGGGAACACTTAAATCACACAGTAGATCTTGATGAACGAAATATTCAAGTTGATAGCATAAGAACGGTCAATGAAAACCAATCTTATCAACCCATTGAGGACTGGATTCAAAATCACACTAAAAACCAAAGTGAAAAACCAAAATCACAGGCAATTCCAACTTGCGTAAATTTCATCACGACAACTCATAATGTGGCTCAGTAGTGTGAATGACCCCAACGTGCCTGTATGCACTCCCAACAACGTCTGGGCATGCTCCTGATAAGACAGCGGATGGTGTCCTGGGGGGATCTCCTCCCAGACCTGGACCAGGGTACCAGTGAGATCCTGGACAGTCTGTGACGCTACTTGGCGTCGTCGGATGAACAGATACACAACATCCCAGAGGTGCTCAATTGGATTCAGGTCTCGGGAACGTGAGGGCCAGTCAATGTGATCAATGCCGTTGTCATCCAGTAACTGCCTAGACACTCTGGCCACATGAGGCCAGGCATTGTCCTGCACCAGGAGGAACCCAGGGCCCACTGGAACAGCATAAGTTCTGACAACCTAAGTACCTAACAGCAGTCAGAGTGCCGTCGGGTAGCACCTCCAAGGATATGCCTCCCCAGACCATCACTGACCCACCACCAAACCGCTCACGCTGGATGATGTTGCAGGTAGCACAGCGTTCGCCACGCCGTCTCCATGCTCTTTCACATGTGCTCAGTGTGAACATGCTCAGCACAGGTCCCACTAGAGAACATCAGGCCCTCATGCCACCCTCATGGAGTCGGTTTCTGACAGTTTGGACAGAAACATGCACATGAGTAGCTCGCTGGAGGTAATTTTGTACGACCCATCTCCTGGTATCTCCTCTGCGCTCTGGAGACTGTGCTGGGACATACAGCAAACATTTGTACGACGGCACATATGGATGTAGCATCCTGGAGGAGATGGACTACTTGTGCAACCTGAGTGGGCTGCAGGTACCACCTCAGGCTACCAGGAGTGAGAAGAGCACTAGCAAATTGCAAAACTTTAGTAAAATAAGCCAGGAAGGATCAGGAGACAGAAATGGGCCGTGGCCACCACCTGCAAAACCCTTCCCTTTTTGGGGGTTGTCTTGCTGTTGCCTCTTCTGTCCACCTGTTGTCGCTTTCTTTTGCACCCTAACAGGGGAGTTTGATTCACAATCACTTATGCTTTCTAACTGGACAGGTCAATATCCCAGAAGTTTAATTGACTGGGTGTTATACAGTGATGATTGAGCAGTGTATGTCATAGCAAAAGTGAAATTCTCCTTTTCAATCATGCTTTGAAATTTTCGACATCCTGAACAAATATTATGATAAGTACAATAAATTACCATGGACATTATAAATACGTAATAATGTTTAATTACACAAGGACACTCACATCCTCCATTTTGAATGCCTCTTGCTTTACACGATCTTCTTCCACTTTCTTGTCTTTACCTGTAGAATAAATAAACATTTCATTGAGGGAGTTTGGGTTCAAAAGCAACATCTTACTTGTGTATTCAATTGGTAGCAAGCAACTTGCTAGCCTGCTAAATGTATTGGGTTGTTACAAAATGTTTTGTAATTTTTTATTTTTACCTGTATTGCTTGCTGTGGAAACAGTTGTAGGCACTGATGATGAATTGGGCTTCTTTAACTCATTAATTTGCCCTTTAGCTTTTGTGATCTCTAGTTGATCCTCATCTTTGATTTTTGGCGGGCTGTTGGTTGTGTGTTCAATATTCATCACAATAGGGGAATTGGTGTCCTCTCTCATAGAGACTGTAAGTAAGACATAATTATAAGAAGGAAAATGATTAACATGACACAAGACTATGTAAATATGCGGTCTACCTCAATAAAGCCTTGCTTAAACAAACTGGCTACTATAAACTAAAAGTTATTACTCTAACAGAATGGGAGTAAGTTGCAAGTTACCTATATTGACAATAGAAGGCATTGAGTCACTGCTCTCCTCTTCCATTAACTTTCTTATGTCGCCGGCATTCATCTGAGCCTCTTGGTCCACTTCATCAACAGTGCCAATTTCCATCAATTCATCTACATCAGTAGAACCTGCATTGATAGATGATGTGCTACAAATCTGGCTGTCAGTGTCTCTGTTGACAGTACTAGCCGAGAGAATGTCTGTCAAGTCGTCCTCTTTCTCCACTATTGTGTCCTGTTCCACATTGATATCACAAACCGCCATCATCTTCTCCTCTGCATGGTCCTGCTTTGCCTCAGAGGAGGCTTTAACAAGAGCATTGTTTTGAATTTCTAACGTTACTTTTTCAGGTGAGCTCTGGGCTGATTTGTTGTCTGGATTAACAACTGATCTGGTTTCTGAATTAACTACCGTAGTAGCTGGTTTCTTTTCACCTGGGGATAAATGTGTGCCAACTGTTGCTATTGTAGATGGAGAAGCTTCCGAAAGGGAAGAATACCTCACATTTTGAGGAACAATTGAACTTACAGTACTTTCCACAGTTTCTTTACTCTCAGCTTCCAGTGGGGTGCCTGTTTCAGCATTATCTGGAGATCTAGCCACACCGGTACTTTTTTCCAGAGCGTCACTACATTCAGTTTGGTTTGTAGTCACAGGTTCAAGAACAGTGACCAGAGTTCCCACAGTACCTGTGGTGAGAACATTGCCCTCAGTGATGGAGGAATCTATATCTTCTGTCCCATTTGATATTGCAGACATAGTTAAACTGCCTGCATCTGCAACTTTAACAACACCCCCATCCCTGCATCCATATTCGGAAGCTGCAGGGTCATCACTGAGAGAAGTCCCAGGGTTTGACACTGATGCCTCCAGAACGTCTTGACTTGGGTATTTGATCTGCCGGGAAAAGGATTATTTTCCATATATTGATATAATGTGTGTGTCAGGCTGTCTGAGTGTGTGTGTGTGTGTGTGTATATATATATATATATATATATATATATATATATATATATATATATATATATATATATATATATATATATATATATATATATATATATATATATATATATATATATATATATATATATATATACACACACACGCATTTTTTGGGGTAACACAATGACAAACAATTGTGTTGCTAGTTCAAATAAAGACTTGAAGAGGCAATTAAACTTATCCTTATTTCTTGCAACACAAGGTAAAACGCAATCCTACCAAGACGCTTGCAGTAGCGTTACTGGCTGACGAAAATGATTTAACAATTATGAAAACAAGTTAATGGTAACGCTAGGGGGTGGGCGGGAACCAGAAGAAGAACACATCAACACATATTATAGCTAACAATACACGGGAAAAACATATGCAATGTTTTCTAATGTTACATAACTTGCAAACAAAAAGGCTAGCTAATAGCTTTACTCAGAGCTAAACGCTATCCTGTTAAGCATGCAAGCTAACATGCAGTATTGACTGTGTAGCTAGTCACACCGCCATGTAAACAACACGAGGACTCATGAAAGAGTAGAACATTATTCAAAAGCGTCAATAGTTTACCTCTAACTGCATCGTGTCTCCCGGCTCAGCCATAACTCAAACTGCTGATAAAGGTTTCGTTTACGTACTTTACTAAACTCAACAAATCGTTAGAAAGTGTTAACTAAGGTGAGGTAATCCTACAAACAGAGTCGCTAATTAGCAGCGGCTAACCAGACATTAACATCATAGCTTAATGTGACTCGTCTGCAAAATATTTAGCAGTAAGCTTTCCTTTAAACTTATACTGGGTATTTAAAGTTAGCTCCCTATATCTAAACATGCTAAACCTTTACATTAACGGTACTACCCACATTATCTGAACTACCAAAAAACCCAGTTTGATATTTTATGTTCACATTGCTTCCCCTTGCCATTCTCGCGCCAGCAAGAGAAGTGGTGGACGTTTAACAACATGTCACTTCCGGTAAGGAGCACGAAAAGGAACGAAGGCCGCATGTTGACTTTACTGACTAATCGCGCACGAGTGAGATTAATGTTGTATAATAATTATTGTATATTGTGAACATACAACTGCAAAGTTGTTGTTGACTACGGAATTCTGTGCAACAAATATCCTTCAGATATAGGAGGCAAATCTGAAATCTGGGGTAATCTGAAAAAATATCACACGTAACATATTTTTGGCGTGATAGTTTTCTCATTTATTGCTTTTATATTGACAATTAGAATATTACAACATAACCCTTCATTTGCATATCTACACATTGTAAACAACCTTTTTTGACCTGCAGTAGTTTGTAAAATATATAAATATATATATATTCCATTTTGCAATCCATAGAACAGTAGTTGATAAACAGTCCTTTTTGGTGTATATGGGGGGAATCAATTCAATCTGCTTGTTTGAATGAATAGTCAAAGCATGAGTTGCCGATCAAAATCATAAAACGCAGTTTCTGGTGACTGGGCTGAAAGTCATAACACTGGACCCCTTACTGGTTAGGGTTAGGGTGTGTAACTGTCTTTTGCAGCCCCTGCTGGAGCTTTAAGGAAGTGATCTTAGTGTCCAACTCGTCCATAAACCCTTCATCTACAGATTCACTGTCCATCTCCTCCCCCTCACCAGCTCCCTCTGTAGGCAGGAATATGTGGAGCTGTGTGCGTGCATGAACAGTAGGGGCAGCTGCAGCAGAGGGTTGGCTGCTAGTCAGGCATTGTTTGCCTCTCACAGATAGAGCTCCTGCTTGAGATGCGGTGTGGCAATACTGCATCACCAGAGGACGTAGATCCCCCTGCTCTGTAGTATGGGCCAGGCTTTGGGAACAGCGCTTTACCAGCACTGGCTTGGAGATGGGTCTGATGGGTTGGGAGAAGTGGGTATAAACGGATCTGGTGCTTGGGACTTGGTACTGATGGTTTTGGTACTGATTCTGGGTATGTCTCTTTGTTGCTGTGTCACAAGACCTGCACATGGGGGAAGGAGATGCCTTGAGGGGTGGGGGGTGTGGTGTCCGTTTTCGTAGGGTACTGTGGCGGCGGTTGCGGAAGAAGCCATCAAACACAGCTCTCTCTCCTGGAGTAAAGAGGAAGGGCTCACTGATGCTGTGTTGGAAAATAAATATAGGCAATAACAGTTAGATATCAATACATAAACTTAAAGATCACAGAGTTATAGGTCTCAACTGTAATTTTGTGACTGGTTCTGCAAAGTTTTTAATGCATATTAATAGTACTACAATTTTATAAAAATTTTGCATTTATTGAGTTTTAAAAATGAAACTTTAAAACCTGTTTCTCTGCTACCTTCTTAAATTGTGATGACACAGTTGTCAAACCCGAATAGTTGAGATTCAGAACGGTAGCCAAGAGTACCACTTAAAAAACTGTATGCAGTAGAGAGGTGTACAGTATTTCACAGATGCTTTGCCCAATTTTCCAAAATGTGTATTCTGGGATGATGCCATCAGATAAGATAGCCAGCTAGTACAGAAGGTGTTGTGCCAGGGAGTGTGTATGTGCGTCAATGTGTTATTGAGTGTTTTAGTGCCTCGCTCAGGTTTCTTCCACCTTCAGAGAAACACTAGTGCCTTAGTGAACAGAGAAGGGCCCCGCATTCACACTGTGTCAAACAGCCACATATCCCCTTCCACCAGTGATTTCCTGCAGTATGTGACCTTTTGTAGTTAAAAGGGAAGTGGTGTTGTTCTACCTCACACCTTGGTGTGTAATTTAAGTGGACTAAAAGCAATTACTATGTAATTCCACCCAACACAAAATGATGCTTTTTTACTTGTTGATACATTGTTTCACCAAATACTATAATGAACCAAAGACCAATAGAATTTTAACAGAAAAAATATTTGACATAACACTGCTGTGGTGGACCAACAACTTAAAACCAGGACCTTGACCATGGCAGTGTTTCATGCTAAACAGTTTTTTTTTCCTAAAATTAATTTCTTCCTCAAGTGCAAACATATCACTTAAAATGTGTAGCATGTGAAGCATTTGCTCGTTGCTAGGAATTCAGCCATATCCTAGTTTTACTGTGCATCCAAGACTATATCAGCTTACCTGAGTGGAGTCATGGTGGTCTGCCTGTATGGGGCTTTAGCAGCAGCCAGGGACGGCAGCCGAAGATGGTCTCTGCTTGGCCGAGATGTGCCAGCTGGAGGCAGAGGAGGCACGGAGCTGGATAGAAGGTAGGTTCGAACCATATCCCTGCTCCTCTGCATGGCCCTCTGCTGCCATGGCCCACCTGTGTCCAGGCTAAGGCTGCTAGACGGGGAAGCTCCAGCAGTGCTCATGACAGTTAGTCGCCCTAATTCAGAAATAACAGACCGCACAGACCTGGCTTGTAGAGTGCACTGCCAGCCTTGGGGGGTGCCGGTGTGGCGGACTAAGGCCATCAATGATGCATGCTCTTTAATAATGCATCACTGAGGGCTGGTCGGGTGGACACTACCCACTTAGGCCCCTCTCCCTTTTTCTCTTCCTCAGGTCAGTTTACAGCCAATTGTAGAACAGGTGGTAGACTAAGACAATTACAACTGAGAATTGGATTGGACCTTCAGAAAAAGCCTGTACGTGTGCAGAGAATCTCAATAGTTACCAAAGCCCAGAGTGCATTAGGAGCATCAATTATGTGCGATAAGCAGTTACTTTCACCAATTGACTGTATTAGATTTTATGTAGAATTAACTTCACTCTCGTGTGGGAATCAACATTGAGTCGTAATTGCAGTTTCTGCGTAGGCATTTTACCGTCATGTTTTCTTTACAATCAATTATTAAAAAACAGCACAATACTCATGTTAGGGCAGTGTGACTAACTGTAATCAAAGCCCTGCATAGGACGGTGCCAATGGTCCAATGCAGGTCAGTCAGTCTGTCTTCGGCCATTAAACCACGTCAGCAAGCTTCAGTCGACCAAAACCACTCCCCCACCCCCTACCCAGCCAATGGAAAGACGTAATCCAAATCCGAATCCTATGTCTCCAACAGTTACCACTCTTTTTCAAATGTCTTGGTTATTGTATTGATTTTCAACCTGTTTTACTCTAATATAAATGCATTTGATTGATTCTTAACACACTGTTCTACAACATGCTCTTCAGTTAACTTCAAAGCCAAACCACACTATCATTGTTATTTTAGTCTTCAGTTCCTAGGTTTCTCCGTGCTGCCAACCCACAGAATACAGGTGTGGTTTTGAGGGAAGAAACTTTGCACCAGGTTTCTAAACTGTACCTGAAAACCCTTCAGTTTCAGCCAAATACCTCAGGCAATGAAAGGTTTGCCTTAACAAAAGCAACACGTATCAGTGGCTTGTGGGGACAGTTATAAATATTATTCGATGAATAAGTTTGTGTAGAATTTTATTTTTCAAACTAAATCCCCCAAATAAATAAGAAAAGTATCAATGAATAGTTAACTTTATTAAGCAGCAAAATAAACATTAGAAGTGCTTAATTGATGGTTTCTCCATCCACAATCTCCACTCAGGACCAGGTACTGCCCTCTTCTCCATTCAGGACCAGGTACTGCCCTCTTCTCCATTCAGGACCAGGTACTGCCCTCTTCTTGGAGTTATGGGTTCAGCTCTGTACAGGGCAAAAATACAAGATAGATAAGCCAAGGCCAGCTACTTTTAGGAGTATTGACATTGAAATTCATAAATTTAAAAAACCGAATCAGTTAGTACTAACAGAAGAAAAACGTACATGTAGGTTGGCATCCCCACGTTGGGATAGTCCTGGCCAGGGGTCCATTCTGTTATGGTCCACATACTGTATCTCACTTCCGTTAACCTACATAGAAAAACACAACAGTTGAATTAATTCAAGTTTCCTTATTATATAGATTATAGTATTCAGATTTACCCAAGATAATCGAGGGGTAGGTGGTAGGCGGGTGTGCCCCAAAACCATCATCCATTGGCTTCTGCACTTCCCACCACTTTCAATTACGTGTTAAGGGGATATATCTTATTAGGCTCTTACCTTATATTAGACTGCAGGCGACTCTTCAGCCTCCTATGACACAAGGCGCCTGTAGTAAGACAGAACAAAATGAGATTCCAAGAAATTACCTGGTCATGAGTGCAAATATAATGCAACAAACTTGAGTTCTAAAATATGTGATAGCGGTTGACTTGTGGAGATAACTCAATTCTACTGATTTGTAGATAATTGTTCAAGGTATAGATTTTAGACATGCACTAAATGTAAATCGATCCAAATAAAAGGTTTTAGGCTATGTGATCTGAACATGTATAAAGTTTCATAACAGCTGGCATTGGAGAAACCTTTTAACATAATGGGTGGGTGCATTTGCTTTTCTGAGAATGCAGGACAAGACAAATGCATTACAACCACAACAAGGAACTTTTAGCATAGCCTACCTCACAAACATTAACAGCTATATAAAAACAAGGTAAGCCTGTCTTTGAAGTACTTGTTACAGCAGTCGTATTCTTGCCGCAAACCCCTAACAAGCCAGGAGATGCATCTTCACGAAACCCGTTCACCTTACACAGAAGCCTAGATCTGTAGCATTGGTCTCACAGACCAAGTTTAGGGTGGGACACTGCTCCGCCCAGGAGGTGGCCGTTCGAGGCCGAGAGGGTTGTTCTGGCATCACACACTGATGGGAAAGTCAGAGAAGCAGTCATGTCTCTCAGGAGGAGACTGTGCTAGAAAATGGATCACAGTGCAGAAAGACAACTTGACAGCCCCTCGGGCTGGCTTTGATGATTCAAATACTGCAGTTCTCTGCTCCAAAAAAAATGGGCAGAGCTGCTGTGCACTACAAACACTACACCCCAGAACCCAGGTTTACAGCCTGAAAAAAAAATACAAGCCATGACAAAAAAAACACTGGCACAATCCGTTTGAGCTGTACTCTGACAAATGACTGGCTAGTCACCGGCATGACTATCCAAGTGAGACAAGGCTATCAAAGAGAGAACTGGATTTTCATTTGATTTGTCATAAAGCACAGTCAAATAACATTTTGCCTATTGGTAAATAAATCTTTCAGTGTTACAGCAAGTTGTTTGTTTCTGTACTGATGATTGTGGCTAACCCATTATACGGTGTGGATAAGCTTACATGGACCAGTCCACTCAGCGGAGAAAGATAATACAAAATAAAAGGTAAGAAATCAAACCAGTCGACTGTTAAATGTTGTACTGACAATGTTGAACCGCTACCATGCCTGAACACAGAAGATCACATGGACTTGAGTCAAAAACACTAAAATGACAAAGATAGGTAATAACTTGAATAAGTGACTTTGGTAAATTAATGGGAACCTATTTGAAATTGTGGAAACTAAATAAAAATGTTTTTCATATTCTACAGAAAAGCTTACCGTTAAATAACTTAATCTACGTATCTAAAAGTAAAATTAATAAATGGATGGCAGAACAGTCCTTGAGAGAAAGGAGTTTTGAATGGTGTGTGTGTGTGCCCCCCCCCCCCCCCCCCCCCAACAAGTACTTACGTTGACTACACTGAAGCCAAGGAATACACGGTGTGTGACACAAACCCCTAGAAGATTGTGACTAAATCCTGTGCTGTGAAAGTCTAGTGTATGAACTAGGTGCCAGCATTGCACAATCAGTGGCCTGCCTTTCCATGAGCCAAGCGGTCTCACCAGAGTAAATCTGCCTGCGAACACCGGAGTTTACCAAAATAAAAATGCCCCAAGTTTACAGCCTTGTTGCTGGACCGCAGCAGCACACGTTCAGCCATTTCCACGCAAACACAATCACACAATCAAATGAAGGCCTACCCAAGATATAATAAAAAAACAAAACAAAAACAAAAACCACTGGTGCTTCAACAAATGTACAGAAAACTAAAAAGTGTAGGATATTATGTTAGATGTTTTTCCCTCAGGAGGGTATAAGTAATCACAGCAGGTTTTTAAAGAACGTAACTACATTCAGGCAGAAAATAAGTTTCTGAATTTTGTGAACCAATATTTTGGTTAAGTATGCAGTTTAATCCTTTCCAAGAGGAAAATTAGGAGTTTGTAACTGGGGTAAACCACCCGTGGACAAACTGGCTTAAAAAGTACTACAATAAAAATAGGAATACCCCACAGAACAAAAATTAGGTCACTCCTTCAATATGTTCGGTAAAGGCAATACACAGAAAGACCTTCAAAAAGAAAATTCAACCATCAGGAATTTAAGAAAGCTCAAAATCCTGACTTTCCACCCACAGACCAACCCTCAGATAATTATCATACATATATTCAATTTAACCCCACCCATTTGAATCTGCTTTTTGGAGGGTATGTATGTGAGGAACAATAATGGTATGCAAACAGTTTAGAACAGAACTTCTACTCAATGAGCCAATGACACAGCTGTTGAACAATTCTTCTCACTCATTGTGAGAATAGATAATGGAGTCAAAGTACTGCAGCGCACGCACGCACACACACTGCACAGGCTACAACTGCATTTCGCCACACACAAGAGGGATAAGGAGGGAAAGTTCTGCACTGTGATTCCATTCTTCAGATGTGTGATGCCAGAGGCCCTGTAGGATAGGACAACGCGAGGTGACACAAAAAGAAAATGAGAGCAGGTAAGTTCTTGGAGGCAATCTTTCATATTAGAATCATAAACATGGATGAACACTTACCTTTGTTCAGCTGATCTGTGTAAGCATACCTCTGGCAGCAGTGCAAACAAGTCCAGGCTCTACTTTCCACTGACTTCTGCAGAACTACTCATCCTCAACGTAACCCAACTGCCGGGTAGAGCTTCTACTGTGGAATGGGGCAGCCTGTCTGTGACAGGCTGGCTGACAGCAGCTACGACATACCCCTCAAGCACACGCATACTTACACTCACTCTTTCACACTCCCAAACACTAAGGACAGAGATGAGACAAGCCTTTCTCTCGACTGCAAGACACACACCGGTCTCGTGCCATCTGGTAGGTTGCTGAAGGGTTGAGGCAGGGGGGCGGATTATGCGGACAATTATTTTCGATATTTTCCATTTGCTGCCCTAGATTCGTAAAGTTAATCCTCCACTTCTGAAAGTCCCATCTCTCAATGTACTTTACTGCACTTAACCATTTTCAGTTGGAATACATTTTAGTCTGTAAAATGTTCTCCCCGTTTAAACCGTCCATTTCCTGAAACTTAATAAAAAAAAAAAAAAAAATATTCGCAAAAATAGCTACATTACTGCTACAGCTAGTAGCGATATTCTTAACCATGAATGCAACAAAGGGCAAGACTGTGGTATATCGTGTTTACAGTAAGCCAGTTTCCTCAAAGGCTGGGGCTTACGTGTTGATGCTTTTTAAATTCTTGTCCAACATCACGTGGGAAAATAAAAGTTGCCAGGAGGCAAAGTATACTCAACGTTTTACCTCCAGACTATCACAATAATGACTTGATGTCGGCAATCTTATTATTTGGAAATATCCTGATAATTTCCTGGGTACTACCGACAACCAAGGAACTCAAACTGATGACCTGAAACTCAAACATATCTAAACGCAGCATGATTTAGTAAGGATTTCTTGGTTTGGAAATGCCCTCCTTAAAGTCTGCAATCATAAAAAGGTGGTCAAACCTGTTAAAGAAGAAATGTACAAACACGAACACACAGATAACAACAACTCTTCAAATTTACATTGTCAATGGTATTCAATCAGGTTAATGTTAAGGAATTGTGTGTAAGTGCTGTGTTTAGTAATGGTCGGAGAAGTGTGCAAGTGTTTATAGCAGTCTATTTTGTGCCGTTTAGGACAGTTGCTGTGCTACAATTCATATGTTGTACCCAATGTTCCATGCGCCTATGTGTATGCCTTTTAATGACCGTTTAGCACAGCCTAGTTCAATTAGGTTTTTATAAAAAAGTATTCTGAAAATTCTACCTGACATTAATAGGCTGAGCAATAGCTATATATTAGGTACGATAGCTCAGCCTCAATACTACAAATTGTTAGCTCAACATGCCAGCAAAGTCCACCAATAAAGTACTTCTCTTGACGGGTCAGCACAAAGCCACGTTTAAGAAAGTAATCCTCAGAGAAAAGGTCTGGCATCTTAACGCATCTTAAATTGCACTGCTAATTTATATAAATTCAAGGTCACAATACCAAATTTAAAAGTAAAATACCATCATCCTTGAGGGGAACCTTGGCTGTGGGCTAAATCATTTCTGTCAGTAGGATTTGGGCTTAGACCAAAGCAGCTGGTAGCTGATTTGTTGAAAATAGAAAAGAAAATGTGCTACTAACATACCGTGAAGATTTCAAGTCTTTCTGGAGTAATTACATCTGTTGATCTTTCGGGATCCACCAGATTAAAATCCTGCTTTGCTACAGAGTCAAATACTGTATGTTGAGGTCAAGCTTCCAATGTTAACAGAAACTATAAAAAAAAAAAAAATCCTTAATAGCCTCAACGAGATCTTGTTTGGTGGTTAGCTGAAATATCAAAGTATTCGTAAGGACAGCCATCTGTTTAGTCACAAGTATGATCATTAGCCTTCAAGTTCAATTCCGCCATATAGACTGCCTGTATAGATATGTGTAATAGTTGATGTGCATTATACCTGGAGCATAAGAATAAACATAACAGGAATGCACAACACTTTTGCTGAGAAGAAAAGCAGCAGTTATCAAACTGGACCTTTAAAGCCAAAACACAAGACTACCAAAGGTGGTGAAAGATTCCGATTAAGTAGGCGATTTTAGTTGCTTACCTTTAAGAGATACCCGTAATATTGGAAAGAGTTCCATGTCTATCATAGATAGTCTCGTTTGACACCTGGGCTGCAGATTTTAGCAGTAAAAAAGGCATCTTTTTATCTACAATATTCTTATACTAATCTAGTAATATCTACCTATAAATTTTAATAATTAATTAATTACTGACCCAATCGTCCAGGTTTTGTCAGTAAATACAATTGGTAAACAAAGACATTAATTGGACGTATTTTAGTTAAGTCAGTGCTGGCTATAAATAAGCCAGCACTATAAAACTAACAAAAAAGGTTAAGCGGATTTTGAGAGAACCAAATGTATGTCTTTATTGTAATACATGTCCCTTTTACGTCAAATTTAGATGGCACAAAATACAGCCATAAAAAGGTGAGAAAAACGATTACAATTATCACCACTTAACGACGAATCACAGAGCATGATACAACTAGGAAAAATCATACATGGGTGAGATAGCGCTATTGGATTACACAGGAGTGTGCCCTTCCATTTTCAAAACTACTCAAAATACAAAATATAGAGAAAACAATGACCTTGCCATAAAATTAACAAGTCTCCAGGCTAAAATGCAAGAACACTTAAACTTAAATACAACAATTATGACTCAAGAGATGTTAAGATAATCTACATAGAGTGCTGCAATAACAGTGATACTGAACAGCATTTAAAAGCGGGGTTTCTTGGCAGGTCCATCAAACTCTTCACGAACCCTGCCAAACCCTGGGTTGCCAGGACCCATTCCCCTTGGACCTCCCTGGGGAAAGCGCTCATTGCGCTGAAGGAACCAACAATATACCAAGGAGGTAGTTTGTATGGGTGTGTAGTTAAAGTCCATGAGCAATTGTGTATGGAATGGAGAGGTAGTTTGTATGTGAGAAGATTTACAAAAACAACCAGCAGGAGATATGTCCAAAGGTAACGTTCGTTGATATAGTTCCAATATGAAGGTCCACAGGTGCCACAGGTAACATACAGAAAAGGAAGAAAGGGTAATGCTTTCGTTAGTCAGTGCCTATCTACCGTTGTCTGCAGTACATGCCATGGACTGGTCTAAAATCATACTGAGGTGGCCATCGGTTTGAGCATTTTCTAAGCGCTAGTAACCATCAACTATTCCGTTATGAAATAAGACTACACTAAAGCCGCACTCCTATTTTTTTGTTTTAAAATTTAAAAAGCACTAGATCTACCAAATTAACAGTAAAATGTAAACCGGTTCTCATTTTCTTATTGCAGTTGAGTATTGCTTGTGTTGTCTTGACAGCTTTTACAAGTAAATATTTCCACAAACATTTTTACCTGCATCAATGTAGGGCTGGGCGATATGGGCAAAAAAAAATCTCAACTTGGCCTATAATAGTTAGAATGTTTTGCTCCTGCATGAAATGTACTTTAATAAATCGTATTTAACAAGCATGAGAAATACTTTCTTTAAAATCTAAACTTCTATCAATGGTTGTTGCTGGGCACAGGGCATTGGGTCTTGGTTGCCACTAGTCTGGGAACTGAAACTGATTTGCATGCTGTGATGTGATAGCTGGAAACGTTTTACGAGCCCGGCTGCTAGTCTACTGGCCCCGACACTGCATGTAGGGTTCAGGCCTATTTTTAGCATCGAGCCTGGGGTACGATTATTAATATTATCTATTAAATGATATACATTTAAACATGTAAGGACATTTCTATTATCCTTAAGGATAGATGAATCTAACCATTAGTCATCCGCTTTAGAAGGTTATGCATTGCAGCTCGACCACGTCACACAGCCTGCATATTTCAATTCAGCCCACATGATGGACACACCGGAGCAAGTCAAAGAAAAACTTTCCCCCAGGGAACTAGTAAAAGAATCCCTAACGAAGTAGGAAAGGCTTCAAGGAAAACGTTGATTTATAAAACTTGGTCCGCTGGAAACAAAAATTACCTCTGGATGCCTTGCACAGTTCATTACCTACAACGTAAAGGCTGCATACCTTGGTACACATGCTTAGGATTTTTCTGTTCAACCCTAGGGTCATTCTGGGTGATTTGCACATTGAACCATTACTGCCAGTGGTGATTGAACTTTGAGATATGGAGGCTTTATTCCATCAATAAAATTATATTTAAGGTTTGGTCGGCATCGGGCTCAAAATATTTCGTCGTTTTGGCTTGGGCTAAATCAGTGGTTCCCAGCCTTTTTTTTTGTCTGAGACCCCCTTTAAAAAAATGTGCTGATGTAATATCGTTCTCCTTGATACTCACTGCTAGCATGTAGCTTCAAATATCATCTCATTTCTTGGCGACACGGCAAAAAGCTTGCTGAGGCCCCCTTGTGGGCCGCGACCCCCCCCCTGTTGGGAACCGATGGGCTAAAATGCCATGGGTCAAGTTCGGGATCAAAAATGTTACTTTTTTTTATTCAGGTTTTTGATATTGCCCACTTTTGCTAGTGTGTATCTTGGGCATAGTTTACAATACAAACACTTAGGCCATATTTCGGCAATTTGAAGTCTGACACTACGGAAGCTACATTACCTTTCTTATTTAATACAAGTGGGGGTGTCTTTGACTTTGCTACCATTCAACCAGTTTTTGCAAGGGCCCTAGTCTCCTCCGCTACGGCTACAAAAAACAAATGTGGCATATGGCAAATTACGGCGTATACACGATCCAAGTGTAATATGTGCCCAAGTTCTATCAAGTATAAAAATAAATTATATAAGAAGATTTAGACTTTTTTTTCTTCAAATTTTTTATAATTTCAATTTTGTTTTATCGCCCAGCCTTTCATCAACGGATTAATATGGTGTTGCTTTGGTAAAAAGGCAGTGTTGAGAAACTCGTATTTCTACACCTACTGGCCAGCTCCACTGGTCCTCGCATAAGGGAATGGGACTATAACACTTCTCACAAAATTAAATAATTTCCCATAGCCAGGGAAAGGTTCACACAAATGACAGCAGTGAGCATAATATACTCTCTGGATATACTTAGTTGGAAAGTTTTGTGTTTTGGCCTTGCCATGTATAAATCAGTACACATCCCCTGAAGACTTTGGGCTCACCAAAGTCTTTTTAAAAAGGTACCGGTTGCTTTTTGTGGCAAGATTCACAAGAGTTAACTTAACCGCACCAAACGATTGTTCAGGAAAGCGTGGGTCATCATCCTAGTTGGTCCATATTAGATTTTCTACTGCATTAGAAGTAAGCCAGGACAATAATCTTGTGTAACCTGGCTGCTTCATCTTAATGCTGTGCCACTGCGCTAACGACCAGAAAGCCTGGACCAAGCCATGTGCAATTCGGAAAAAAGATCGGGGGGGGGGGGGGGGGGGGGGGAAGAATGGTAATAATCGTTGTGGCGTTGCTAGGTAGGGGTTGTGATTGACAGTAAAACAAATATTAATAATAATAAATAAAGGCTGGAACAAAAAAAAAACAAATTGGAGAAACACAGCCAGAAAGGTACCAACTCGCATTACCCTAGTGGTTTCATCTCAAAGCTTAGTGTAGGCCATTATTATATCAACCCTGCAAACATAATTGGCAAGTATTGCCATTATAGAAATCGAGCTATAGGGCAGCACAGTACTGCAAATACTATTTAGTTTATTCTCAATTTGAATATTATTGGTTAAAAATAATTGATCCCAAAGATTTTGGTGGGTTAAATGCATATCCACTTCGTTAGCACTGCCAGACTAACCGTTAAGTTTGGTAGCGACGGTCAACGTCAGCTAACTCATTAACATTTGTTGATATCAACTTGCCTTACTAGTTAAAATAACAGTTTGGGGTTGAAGTTGCTGTTCTTAGGAGATTCAGTGCAAAGCAAAAAGCAAAAACAAAACCATTTTACAGTTTGGCAGTGATTTAAACAAGCCTGTTTTTGCAACAAAAAAAAAAAAACTGAACCACTTTTTAAATTTGGTTGTGACCCTAATTAGAACCCAAAAAAGAAAATAGAAAAAAAGATATTCTGACCCCATCCTCAAGTTTATGATCTTAGTCAAGGGTGTGTGTGTGTGTGTGTGTGTGTGTGTGTGTGTGTGTGTGTGTGGGGGGGGGGGGTATCAGTACCATAGTTCATGGTCCAGAGTTAACTTGCTTCCAAAATATGCGTGTAACAGCGACATTACCAGCATATGGATTTAATGTGCGTCGTGAGAATACCCTAATCTTGTCACATGGTCTGTGTTCAAAATTCCAGCTATTCCTTAAGCCATCACAGCAAAACAAGGGCTCTAGTCCACAAACCTTCATAAAATCCATAGTCCATTTGATAAATCGGCATAATTTCCATTTATCAACATTTCCCAGTCAACCAGATATCTTTATTGAACTTCTTCACTGTGCGTGAACTGCAGGAGTGACACAGCTACCATTGGATACAAAGGCATCCAGTTCAGTTTCAGAAACCTATCATCTGTTTGAGACAAGATTTCTAACCTTAAGTCAAAATTCAATGCCATACCAGAGACCCTCAGTTCAAACGGTCAATTAAATAAAGATTTTGAAAATTGCTTCAAGTCAACTTGCACTAAAACCCTTTTCATTTCGATTTCAAGGCTCCAAAAATAAGGTATGCCAAGACATGATTACAAATAAAAGAAGGTGTTTGCTGGAGCTTAAAAAATATTAAAAAATAAACAATCACACTGCCACTCCTAAAATCCCTACAAGTACATTCACACACCCCTTTTGCGACCTAGATGCATGAATGGTTTGGCACACAGTACTGCAAGGTGTCGTTTTGTACAGAAATACAATTTACTCCCGATAAGCTTAAAATAGTAAGACAAAAGCTTTCGGTTGACATTCTCATTCTTGCCAAGAAAAAATGCCTGTCTATCTCACACAAGACAGGGCTTGCAATTGAAGTCCACTACGCATAGGCAGGGGAATTGGGAGAGCACTGGAATTCCCTGTGGTTTAGTGCAAGTAGACTTTTCTGCAGGAAAAACCTGGTACAGGAACTAAGAACTGAGGACTTGGCTTGAGGTGACCAATAAAGTCATCCGCTTCTTTGTGAAGAGGCCTAAAAGCACTACACAAATGTTTTTTTTTTATTCTATCATTCTCCACAGATTTCCAGGCAAACTTGGGCCAACTTTGCTTCTCCATTGTCACAATTGAAATACTTTCCAAGTAGGAAAGGCAGCCAATTAATAATATTTTTTCTAAATAAGATACATTACCATTTCGTTGGGCATCATGGCTCCTCCCATGCCTCCAGGTGAGGGTCCCCCCCTGCCCTCAAAGCCCATTCCTTGAACAGGGAACTTCTGGTTTGGAGTGCCAAATGGCATGTCTAGCAGGGAAAATACAACCAACATTAAAAACTAGATTTTTCTCCATACGAGTGTTAGCAGGCCCCTGGGTTAAATATTGAGAAAAATATTGGACACTGAGCTGCTCTCTATCAGTAAATTGATAGTTCAAGTTCTCAGTCAGATTTAAGAATTTGTGCACCTTTGGAGGAAATGAAAATCCATTACATTTTGGTCATAAACTAAAAATACTGCTTTAGTACACTATTAGTCTGCTCCTATAAGTTATGAATGCTTGACTCTACCTTTTAAAAGCTGACAAATAATTCTTGATAAGAAAACTTCAGAATTGATTCCGATTGTTTAAAGCAACAACATACAGAAACAGCTATTCAAATTAAGATTTAATAATGGAATAATGAATTAGGCACATAATTCCCTAGTGTCAAGTTACCTATGCAGTTATTTTCATATTGACCAGCTTTAAGGACAGAAAATACCAGTGATGTCTCTACAGTAGCATATAAACATTTGAGTCTAAATAAAAATACAAACGAACAAACACGCAATAATGGTCTATGCTCAATACTCACCAGTATTTCCCATGGCTCCACCTGCACTCATTCTCATTTCCCTCTCTCTCTGCAGATCAAACCACCCCAAAAAAACAATTAGACATTAATATTTAACACATCAAAACTCAACCCCATAGGACGGCTTATAGATTAAAAACAAAAAATATGTATTGGATATTCTACAACATTTAAGGATCACAGTTTAGTATGACTTGTAACTACTAACTGTCCGCAAAGAATTAAATCTACTGGCATTACACTAACATTGTCCATGAAATTGCCCATTCTGAAGTTCTCATCACGCTGGCGACGCATCTGCTCCTCCAACTCCCTCTGTCGAAGCATTTCTTCTTCACGCCGGCGCCGCTCTTCTTCCTGTCTGTTTATTGAACAAATTTCACACGTTTGAAAAACAGGCCTAAAATATTTGAAAGATACAAAACCACTGGACAGCCACGATGACCAATTAACAAAGGTCAATTAAAATATACAACTATTAAGACTCCAGGCGCATTGCATTACTGCTTAACAAAAACTTTCCTGTACCATACATCATTTATTTAAATACCTCAGCTGCATCTCTTTCCTCTTCTGCATCTCCTGACTGTGCATCTCCTCCATGCGGCGAAGTTCCTCTTGCCTCCTAAGGAGATCTGCACAGACATTTTGTAAGATTATTATATACTGCATGTACTTCTACGTTTGAGATTCCATCGAAGACAAAAAATTATACTTTTCCTAATATTTAGCCTTTAGCCACCGTTTTCATAATGAACACCTACCTAATAAATAAAAAAATAACTCAAAACACATGGAAATCCCACTACACTTAAATATAGTCACCATTTACTGGAAAATAATGTCTATCATACCTTGGCGGAGCATGTTGGCTTGGTGCTCATGGAACGCGTCCTCCATCTCGCTCTCCAGCTTCTCACGTGCCTCGCGAATGTTCTTCTCCACCTGCTGCCTCTGCTGCTTTTCCATCTCATCTAGGGACTTCCAGCGCTTGGAGTACTCGTACTCAAAAGTACCAGGACGTGCAAAACGAGGGGGATCCTCACGTTCCCTTGAGAGGCAAAGGAAAGATTTAATTCCATTGCACTTTATTGTCCATTTACCAAGCCAGCACCATGATTGTGGTGCCATTTGATCTTGTGGAGACGTCACACTCAAGTGTAAGTCGAAGTAGGGCCATTGGAATTACAAAACTTCAATCATTCAAAATAAGAACTAGTTGAGGACCATGCAATACTTTTAACAAACACATTTCCACCGCATATATACACCTTAACGTTATCAAACCATCTGCCAAGAACCCCACTGGGACAATCTACTTGCCAACACTCACATGAGAATACATATCGGGGGTTGGGTGTGACAAAGTCGTAAAGAAATTGCAATTCAGTAAGCTGAAACTTTTCCTTAGCGGCTTACTTCTGGTATCTGGGGTTTTTCTGTGCCAGTTTCTCAGGAAGTCCATCCTCATCGTCGTACTGTTCAAGTGGCTCCACAACGATGGGGCGAGGTGACCTGAGAGAAGAGACGGCATCAATTATAACTGCAAATCAAGGGTTTGAGTACAATTATGAAACGGAAATGGTTGGTATTGATACTCTGTGCAAAACACTTGGAGAACAAATATTTTAAATTCTTACGTGGTTAGCAAGAAAACGCCATCATTGCAGCGATCGAGGGCCTTTCTGGCTGCCGGTTTTGAGGAAAACTCAACAATGCCCTTTCCTGTAGAGCGGCCACGATCGTCAACTATGACAACCGCTCTCTCAACCACTCCAAACTGAGAGAATGCCTCATCCAAGAGCTCGTTGGAGACAAATGGGGAAAGATTCTTCACAGATAAGGCAGCAGAGTGTGTGGCAAAGCGCACACGGAGCTGTCTACCTTTCATGGGCACATCATCAAGTTCAGCTTTGGCGATCTCTGCGACGGCACGCGACTCCTGCAGTAACAAAATATCTTGAGTATGTGGGTGTGGGCTCACAAAAGGAAGATTTTGTTCTGATAATAAATAGTTATAAAACTAAGACTAAGACCTACCAGTCGTATGAAGCCAAAGCCTTTGTTTTTGTTGATGAAAATCTCACTGGGCTCTCCATACTTGGCAAACAGCTTCTTGAATTCGTCATCTGATATGTCATTAGGCAGGTTACCAATAAACAGGCGGCATCGTTGAGTGTAGGTCTTCTCACCAGGCTTACGCAACAGCGATAATGTTGCTTTAAATTGCTAAACAAAGATAGATAAACAAGTGTTTAAAATCCTAGCATGTAGACATTGGTAGTAGGGGTGCAGCGGTCAAAAACGGTTCGGATTGTATCACGGTTTTGGTGTCACGGTTGGTTGGTTGGAAACCATCGCTATTTGCAAAGTTCCCTCTATTTTCTTGGAAAAAAAGGTGTGGCTTACTATTTAAAAACAAACAAAAATATCTGAAATATAGGCTGAAGTATAGGCAGACGAGTGCTTGTCTGGTTCTCATACAAGGGGTGTGTTCCTAGTAGGCTACTGCACTTTTAATCTCCAAGAAGAAAATCACTGATTAACCCTAACCCTGGAGGTCTGACAATCTGTTGTAAGAGCTCTGGACTGTTTGGGCCAGCTTGTGTGGCTTCATGGAGCTCGGGAATTGCTTTGTTACGTTGCAGGCCTACATAATACAGGAACCGACAATATAACACAGCTCAAGCTTTGTAACCAAGTAGAAAAATCTAGAGTTACTAACAGGATAGGGCTGCAAGTCTTTCGTCACGAAACCAACCGTAGCTTTGGCTATTTATTTGTCTATCTGAACTGGTACGGTAAGCTTGTTGAAAAGCTGCTAGACGAACTGTATTATCTGTCTACTAAACGTTCCTCGAGCCAGCCAGGGATATTGTTCGGGTGACGTTGGTTTATATGCGGCATGTTTCCACTAGCATACACCTCAGTGGTCAAGCAATGCTTTCTAGTGACTAACATTATGTAGCATACAGTTGTGTTTTCATTCATTGGCAGACTCCAAAATGCTACCAAACTGCAGACTTCAACGTGTCCCCTACAGTCATGTTTAATTCCCTTCAATTTTGCCGACGTCATTGATAACTTGACTTGCTAGCCTAATTCTAACAGTTGATTGGACAGCTAATCTCCGGGAGTTGTTTGTGCGAATAAGGGGCGCGGAGTTGCAGTTCCTTCTGCAAACTCACAAGCAGTGCTTAAACATAGTGTGGTAAAAGGCCTGGCAGACCTAGTTTCTGTACGGAACCGAATGACCCTCGGTTCACGAGCGCGAACCAAACCGTGGATGGCGAACCGAACGGTTCAGTACATTCTCAACAACCGTTGCACCCCTAGTTGGTAGACAGGTCAAACGTAATAAGCCTAATGAAGACATGAAGAATAGGGGTTATAAATACCAGCAGTCATGAAATCGTGTGGAGATTTTAAACTCTCTAAATACTCTAAATATTAAAGCATTTGTGCCCGAGTCTTTTGAGTTATTCTACAATAGCATTAAATGTTACATCGGTGTAGTCATCTATACAGTTGTTGGTAACTTACGATTTGCTTCAAGGAATGTAGGCTTTGTTCCTATTTGGAAAATTACAAGATGAACAGGTTCAATTCCATATATAGTTAATTGCGGAACTAGACAGCAATTAGTGTTCCTTGTCTTTTTTTTTTTTGCATTTCTAAACTACAGTCCAGCGCCCCTAGTGTCCAGGCTGAAGTCATAAAAGGTCCCAATTGTATTTTACAGTCAAACTTGGATTCAAATTGTTATTTTAATCCTTACTGTTAATCTCACTTTACATGCATGTCATGTCGAATCATACTGGCTAATAGTTTGTTTATCGTTTCAGAAAGAATTTAAGTATTGTATTGGTGCCTGGCTATAGCAAGATAGCTTTTGCACGCCTAACCAAGTTTTAGATATAGCGCCAGGATTTAAGAAATATATAGAAGCATGTAAGCAATCTCTGCATGATTTGCATTAAGTAACATGATGCATATACCTTGGCACCAGCCAGACATGCCAGGGTCTAATCTGCCCCCTGGTGATGGCAGGACGCTGGCTTTTGGCACAAATCACTGGCTTTTGGAACACTCCAGCCAACCCAGTCAGACATGCCAGGCCTGCTAGCAGTTTTCCAAACATTGTTTATGTTGTTTAACTTATACACGTACTCTTATGCAATTTTAATAGGAAGGGAACGTCTAATATTAAATGAGCTCTCAATTAAATTGCTCCCTATCTATCCTTATATCTGTTTGTATTTGCCGACGCTAAGTGTGCATTCACATGCAACAGGGATGTTAACATTAGCAAACTAATGCTATGTCTATGATGACAGTACGCTAATGCTATGTCCAACATTGTCTTGAATGATGCAAATGTTATGGCTAACGTGATATTTTCTTACTGTGTAACAGGCATGTGAATCGAATGTCTGCTAGTCAGTTAGTTTTCATTCGTTATTATTCATTGATACATCGAGTTTAACTTGATGAAAATGTTGTTCAATGTCTCGTTACAGCGAGCCACAGATGGCTTTTGTGTTTATTCATGACTTCATATTCAGCCTCTAGTAAAAAGTTGGGATGGGCTACCTGAGTCGGTGGTTATTGGTAATTTGAGTAGACATTAAATGTTACACATCAAAATTAACTTCATCTCAGAGGGAGGGAAAGGTTTAATGGGGAATGTTCAGTTGTTCCGTTTGGAAATAGGGGCCGAGGTTGTTGGGCCGGTGGGCTAAGATGGCCCTGCCCAGCTGACTTATTCAGCAGTTTATCCCTTTTCCTGCGTCCCACATATCGAGACGATGTTGCGCATTTTGATCGGCTCTAGTTTTCGAAAGTCAAACCACTGCAGGACAGACGCTTTTCTAAAATCTAGCCTTTGTCCAATGGCTGTGAAGAAAGCAGGGAAGGCTGTCATCACAGGACTGTGTGTGTCAATCAAACTGCACTCACGTGGGTCAAGTGCAGGCCTGTCACCAAATTTGCTGCCTTATGTAGCGTGGAAAAATTGCGAGTCACAAGCTAGCTATTGATGGAAACTGAAAGTATTAATCTAGTTTGATTTTACTCTGTGCCTAAGTTTTAATGTAATGCAGTAGTTGAATTTGGAGGATGAATGGAAAGACTGAAAATGAACAATGCCTGCTGCTTTGGTTAAGTAGACCATGGTTCTATTTGGTTTAGCATGGTCTACTAAAAAAAAAAAAAGTCTGAATAACTTTGATATTATGGTGTTTGGAAGGCACAATCATGCAAAGTATTCACAGTATCTGCTGTTAGAGAAAATATAGGCAGGGTTGCGTACAGTAAAGTATAAATACAGGAAAACCATTGTGAAATTTTGTTTAATCAACAACAAAAAAGTAAGTTGCAATCAAAAATTAAATATATTTGATAACCTGTTAAGTCTTTTGTGTGCTACTAACTCAACCAGAGAGCAAAGCATAGAGATGTTACAAGCTATGGGGCTGGATAGAAATGTACATTCTAGTTAGATAGACATTAGATACCCCCAAAAAATTGACCACCTCTGCATTGGTAACGTGTCCCACACAAACACTTTGTCCCACTGCCCCTTATGGCTTGTTGGGAACTGGTCACCCTACTACAGACTATGATGCATGTTTTCATCCTTTACCAGGTAGCCTATATGTTCTGGATTATTAGGACCTTTCCACATATGACCAAGACTACAAGACTAGTTTCCACAAGTGAGTGGAATGCCACAGCTTGCAAAGTCTAGGAGTGAAGCCTGACCTCTAGTGTATGCATGAACATTCCGCGCTAAAGAAACGCTTGTACCATCACGAACAAAGCCAGATATTTGTATTCATATTAGCTTGGAATTGGACTGAAACAACGTGTTTAGGCAGATGCCCAATATTCGGCATTGCAGATCACTTCAAATGAATGCCGTTTGTTCTATAGTGCAAAGCTTTGGGGGCAGGGTAAATTGGTCCTCAACGTGGATGGGCTTTTTTTTTTCTTCACAAAATGGCCGACTGGATGAATGTCTGGTTGGTTTATTGTGCGCACGTTTAGAAAAGTATGGGTCTGGGTGCAACAACTAGTCGATCACAATTTTTCAAACGACGAAATATAACAAAAATATCCATCACAGTCATGCGGCTGCAATCAACTTGAAATCCCTGGCTTTGTCCAAAAGTTAACATTAGCTAGCCAGTCATATATATAAATAACGTAACCTTGGCTACAAGTTTAATGCAAATTAGGATTGTTCAATGAAATATATATATTAGCTAACGTGGTTTACATACCGTAGGATACGGGCGATCCTGAGAATCTTCGTGAATAACATTTACATTGGAGTTTGTTTTATGTAGAGTTCTGGAGTCCATCTTAGGTTTCATTGGTGGATGAGACTTATTCTGACCGTTGCCAACGGTTGTTTTTTGTTCTTGGTTCTTGTTCATGTTCATGTTGGGTTTTGGTGGAGGTGATGAGATTGGAGGTTTCGGTGGAGGCGACTGGATTTTCGGCTGTGGCGCAGCGGCCTGTTGTTGCTGCGGCTGAATCGGGCCTTTCTGTTGCTCCTGTTGTGCTGCTACTGCCGGGCCTTTCTGTTGCTCCTGTTGTGCTGCCGGGCCTTTCGGCTGCTGCTGCGCCGGGCCTTTCATAGTGAGAGCCGGGCCTGGGGTTGGTGGTGGCCGGTTTCCTTGAGCACCCGGCTGTGGTATGATCGGCGTTTGCGGCTTCTGGTTGTTAATCTGTGGCATTTGATGTTGTGGTTTAACGTTAGCAAAGTTATTAACCACCGGTCCTCCTCGATTCTGAAAAGGATGATTCCTGAAATTTGGGTTGCCCATCAGACTACCCCGCATTGGGCCTGGGCCTCCGATGCCACCACCCCTGCGCTGGAAATTACCGGGTCCTCCACCACCGCCACGGTTTCTATTTTGAAATCGGTCCCGAGACATCTTGCCTTGATTGAAATACCGGTTAACCGAAATAGTACAAGTAAAGAAATGACCGTCACGTTGTCTACTGTTGTCTCTACCTACGTTAAGTCGCCCTCACTCTCAAAATGGCGTATGTACGGACCTTTTAAATATGCTTTCGTAACAAAGGGGGAGGATCTCTGGTGCTAGGCTTGGTCCTCCGCCCATCGTCTAATCTAATACATTGGGCACGTTGTCGCACCAAGTGGCTTGGTTTTATTTAAACGTTGCCTATGTACAATTACATTTATATCATAATGTAAAAAACATTCTGGGACAGTAGGCATTCAGTGAAAACCTGTAGGGCAAGGTTCAGTTTTACGTCCTACATTGTTTACACGTTTTATTACTTATATTTGTGCCTCTGTAGAAGACATGAAGTACATTTCTATGCAGATTATCATTCTTTATTCTTGTGCACCGTCCATGGAGTAGTCAATGTCAAATCTTACAAGGGCATTTCATTGTGTACAGAAATCCCCTAGAGATCTAAGATGAATCCTTAATGAGTCAAAAACTAAATATATGCTTAAGACTCATGTGCTTGAACTCACAAAAAAAGGTGAAGAGCGGTCTTGGAGCTCCATATAGGATAAGATTGTACTTTTCTCTTGGATACAGAATGACAATTGTAAAATCAACCCTCTTGTCAGTTATGGACTATGGTGACATTGTGTATGTATGTAGCATGTAGCCCCAACTTTTTTAAAAGTCCCTTGATGCAGTTTACCACAGTGCTTTGCACTATGGAACTGGGGATAGATTTAGAATCCATTACTGTACATTATATTAGAAAGTAGAGTGGTTTTCTCTTAGTGATAGAAGAGAAAAGCATGGTCTCTTTTTTGTTTACAAGTCATTGTTAGGTTACCTTTTTACATTACCTTTTAAAGCACTAATCCAGTAATCACAGGACACGTTCACAGGACTTTATCACCCTTGAGAGCCCCGAAGTGGAAGCAAAACTTGGAAAATTTGCTTTCAGTTTTTTGCCTCATATCAATGGAGCAAGGTTCAACAGGTTTTAAAAATAGAGCAGTTTGTTTTGGTTGAATAATTTCAAATTGTATTGGAGGATTTGGGAGTTGAAGAGTGAACTTGTTTTGGATGAAACTTTGTATATATCAATATTTCTGCCGAAAATGTTGTACTGTGTTGTAAATATTGTAACAAGGTTTTATTATCTCCTTATTTTTTATTTGATTTGTATTTATTAAAATATTATTCATGATTGTTTATTTGTTGTAATTTATTTATTACACCTTTAAGAGGGTACTTCTGGACAAGAGACCTAGTCTCAGCTGGTTACCCTGTATAAATAACTAAGTAATAATAAGAAGACTGTTGGAAAGTGTGTTCCCCATCTCCTAATTTCCAGAGTCCAGTTATTCTGACAAAACATCTAAACAATTTGATCACCTTGGTTTTACAAAATGTCAAAGGAACATATCATTTTGGTGTGAATGACTTATTGATTGAAACAATAACTTCATTTTGACATGATTTTGGGTGAGTAACAGCCTTTTGCTGGTTAACTATGGTGTTTTTCTGCACGCAGGAGCTGTTTTGGACAACGTATCTTCAGTGCTGGGAACTTGTTTTGAGAATTGTGCCAAAGCAATTGAGAAAAACTGTAATACAACAATTTTGTTATTTGCATCATTTATTACACATAGGCCTACAGGTGTCTTGGAAAATAAAATGAATCGAGGGAAAGCCCCTCTGAACATATTAAGTTGATAACACAGAGACACAAAGAGGATGACAGGACGAAACAAAACTGAAACACAAGGTAAATGATAAACACAAATGTAAAAATGTTAATCAATAACAAATTTCAACCTTAGGGTAACTTAAGTGCGACTATCCAAGATGTTACACAGAAGTAATAATAGAATGGAAGAAGATGAAAAGAGAAGGTAAATAAAGAGAAAAACATTGGCCTTAAGATTATACATGGGGGGAAAAAACGTTGCATCAGAAACCTGATTGGGTTGACATGAGACAGAAAAGGCGTAAAACATTCATTAAATTGAACAATCAAAACATATACTTTTTTCTCCACCAGTTCAATTAGGTTTCAGAACATTAATACAGAATAGGTAATCATGTAGAGAAAAAAAACATTCACAAAGGATAATATACACAGAACACCTGAATTTTTTTTCTTTTTTTTTTGCGCAGACTCCTTGGATTAATCATTTCTTTAAAATCACCCTTCAATTAATAATATAAGAACAGCTTCTTGCTGAAACTCACTGCGTATAGCAATTTCTAATGGGTGATTATAATAGTGCTGGGTAAAGGTAATTCTGACCTCTATTAGTGGGTGCCAGGAAGAAGTCAAAGGAGTAAAGAACTATCTTGACAGGGAATAATGCATGCCACCATGAAACTTGAAAAATCGATTTATATGGTGGAACACACTAGATGGCTATGGAACATGCTTTCGAATGTTTCAAAGTTCTAAAAACAACTTCCAGACATTCATATTATTCCATGATGGAAATGTATTATTTATTAGGAATCAGATGGAGGGAAAACTGACTTCTGAATGAAGAGATACTTAAAAATGTCTAGAGCGAGAAAAAGTCAAATGAATCAGACTGGTCTGTCCACCATATAGTGGAACTGGTCTGGTACCATCTGGAGTCACATTTTCCAATAAAGTAGTTTTGAGCCTTTAGTTGTTTATAATGAATTAGACATTCCTATAGTTAGTCTATTGCCAAAGGTGTTCTCACTCAAATTGTATCATTCGTAATCAATTGGGTCAAGGAAGAGAACATAGTAGCAAAAGTCCATTATCCATAAGTTTCTTTTATTTCATTTTCGGGGTGTTCTAATATCAGATACTTCATTTCAATCAATGGTGTTCTAACCATAACATTATGTTTTTCAGCACGGGCACCCGTTCAGCTAGAAAAGCCGGTAGCACCAAGGCGACTCCAATGGCCACCATGTACTGTTTTGGCCGACAGCAGTATGGTTGATACACGTCTCTCCAGGCAGCACCAGACCATTGGGCCAGAGAACCAGAATGTCTCCTAATCCTGAGTGAGGCTCTGGAACACTGGAAGGTGTCATCTATGGAGTGGATCGGCCAAACTATTAGCAGAGTTGCCGTTTCCACCCAAACAGACTCACTCACTGACACAAAACATTTAATGAAATCAGCGATGTGGAAGGGATAAATTGATTGATGGAGGAGTTTCAAATGTGGGAAAAGAAGAGTGGGTGAGAAATGCAAGCAGTTTTAGGCGCCAGAGGAATGTAGGCTACAGATTGACTCATTGATAAGTCCTTCCCCCAAAAATATTCCTGTAGCAAATTTAACTGTGCTGTGTATCTGCTTGAACTGTTTTGTTCTGGTCTAAAAAAACACTAGTATTTGTAATTGTATTTGTCATGTTGCATGTTAGTGTGTAGATGCGTATGTTTTTTGTAAGTATGGGGGAGGTGGTGCAAATGGCTGTTTCCTGTGGGAGTATGGTACGTCAGAGGTGAGAGGTCAGTGTCTAAAGGGGTCACTGTGGTGATGAGGTGAGGTCAGATACGGGGAAGCTGTTTCTCAATGAATTCCTTTACAGCTGCCATTTCCTGCAACAGGAAATTAAGAAGTTTTACTCAAGTCATACCAACTAACAACTATGCATTTCATGTTCATAGCAATATTCATAGCAAAGGGCGTATGCACAAAGAAACCCACTAAACCTAATTTAATATTGTGTTCTTGGGATGAGAACAATTAATCTCTGACATGGAACAAAGGTGCGCACATAATTAGAAAATTCCTTTCCTGCATCACTTTATTTTTATTTATTTGGAAGTGATCCAACTGTCCCCAATGAAACCTATGTATTAAACATTTTTGCTGTAGAGCATCTCTCCAACTGCTCAGTGTGACAAGAAAAAGTGACCGAATAAACCATTAAACACCTACCTGAGGACAGGAGCTGTGGAGAAGCCCTGGGTAGGTTCTGAAGCTAATCTTCTGAGGGTTGACAATAGTCTTGAGCTTTTCAGCAGTCATAGCTCCAAACTGCACAGGGATCATAGGGTCCATCTCCCCGTGACACTGCAGGATAGGCATGTCTTTATTCGCACTGGCACTCGCCACCTGGAGGTCAAAACAGGGTAGGATTATTTAACCTTGATGCATTGCTTACGCTTTTATTTTACTTTTTAATAGAATGACCAATACACCTGCTAGCTATATCTGTTTTTTGTTGTTGTTTCTATACATTTGGCATGCCTCCAGTGAGTGAGTAATGTGATGTCTGCAAAAAAGCCAAACCAAAAACAGCTTTATATCCTGTACCTGTGGGAAACTCTTGTGAAGTGGTAACCAGCAACTGAGGGCAACCACTCCTGCCAACTGCTGCTGACAGGTCAGTGCAGTATACAAGGATAAAGCCCCACCCTGGTAGAAAGATAATAAGAAAGAAAGTGAATGAGCTTGAGAGAGACCAAAAGAGAAACTTCCCCAATCTGTACAACATTTGTCTTTATTTCCAAATCATTGTGCAATAGCAAGTTATTACAACTAGTAGGTTCGGCATAATACCAATGCGTGATACATTCTTTAAAAAATATATTTTTATGCACAAAAAGTTTAACGTTTAAATCCCATAAACTCGAATATTGACTACAGATACAGAAGCAGTGTATACAACATGATTCTCAAGAAAGATTAAGATTATTGTTACCTGAGAAAAGCCACCAAGAATTATACGGTTGGGAGGAATCCCATTCTTGGCCTCGTGGTCAATTATAGCCTTGACTAAGAGAAATTTAATTGAAAAAAGGACAATAGTCACTATGCAAGATATTCTGCAATCTATTCATAAACATCATGAATTAGTCTGACATTGGGTTGAGTATGTAATAATAACTAGAAGAATGAAAGTTGAGAATGGAATAAGTACATTAATTATATTATATGGGATACTTCTATTTTTAGCTAAGGGTGTCAAGATTGGTCTCTATTTTTCAATACAACTACTTTTCAAGGAAGAAACAGACGTGGAATAATGTAAACATACAGTGGAAGACAAAACAGAACCAGCAGGGAACACATTTCTTATACTATGACTGACTAAACTTTAAGTCATAGTTCAACATTTTGGGAAATAAAATAAGCCCCAACTTACCCTAGTCAGACAAGATATTGATATACATTTTATGTCAGTACATCCAGTATTGAGTTAGTTACGTGGTCGTCGTAAAAGTAGCCTAGCGATATAGTAAGCTTGAGGCAACCGTTAGCATGGCTACCAAAAGTGACTAAATACTTCTTTAAAAAAAATCACAAAGCTGTGTTATATCTTCTGTATTTCGTACACTGAAAATGTAAAAGCAAGACGTTTTTGAAACAGATCTTGTTCCAACAGTTGGATCTATTGCAATGCAGAACCTTTGTTTCACTATGTGTCTGGTAGGTTGAGGGACCTAACATCTGAATCAGTGTGGTGACCACACACACAAAACACACACACACACACACACACACACACACACACAATATATGTAATAACGCCTTGCTTTTACATTTTTTATTTTTATTTCGAAATGCAGATGATATAACATGTAAATAACACAGCTTTGGAATTATTTTAAGGAGTATTTAGTAACTTTTGGAAGCTATGCTAACAGTTTCCTCAAGCTTACTATATCGCTAGGCTACTTTTACGCTGACCACGAAACTAACTCAATACTGGACCTAAAATGTATATCAATCATTTCGTCTGACTAGGAGTAAGTTGGGGCATATCTTATTTCCCAAAATGTTGAACTATCACTTTATTGTGTGTGGGACCGCAGCCCTGAATGGACACATCTACTCACTGTTCTCTGATGCCCTCTTAATTCCAGCCTCGTCCTCTGGAGAGTCTGGGCTGAGACCCATCAGGTCAAACCTGCCACAAAACAGACATGTTTAAATCCATTGTTTACCTTAACAAATCATATATTTTAACATACTTTAAACATAGTACAATCTGAAAAGACATGTTTCATTTTATAACACAAATTTACCACGAAGGCATTGTCATCTTCATATTAAGAGTGACCGGAATTCTGGGACTGTGGACAGACAAAGAGAAAATTATTATATTATATGATAGAGGAGAGCTGAATGGTGAGAGGCAGCACAGGATATGCAATGGATGATGAGATATGACAGAAAAAGAACAGACCACGACAGGAAAGTGACTTTGAGGCAGAGAAGCCAAACAACTGGCACATCATGAAATAATATGGCACATCAGAGGACAGACTTACGCGTGGGGGCAGATATACTTGACATGTGGCAGACGAATAGCCGTCATGGTGTCTGCCCAGCCATGCCTGACGGAGAAAAAGAGAACAATTGTTGACTTTGAAACAGTCATTTTTCCTCCCATTTTCAACAAAGAACAGTGACCACAATAGACTGGGTTAGGGATGACATATTTTTGCAGGCCAACCCGGAAGGTAGCTTCTCCATGGGTTCCCATGACAAACAGCCAATGGGCTTTTCCATTGGATTTTGGATTATTGAATAAAACAAGATCAGTGACAAACAAAAGTGTATGATTTGTTTTGTTCAGCAAGATAATCTTCACAAATGAACACCACTGTTAAGATTTTTTAAGTGTAAATGCAATTGGCAGAAGTAAAAAGCTAACGTTACGCTTTAATTTACCTGCAAGTCCCACGACTTCAACGTCACCCCCACTAAGCTTCCAATTTGTAATATGATTTTGCACCCAAACCCGGAAATTCTAAAAATCCATTGATACA